>BOPM01000384.1:164314-185039 GCA_022179025.1 Porites australiensis | reverse complement strand
GCGCTAGATTTGGCCAAGAAAATGGAGCGAGCGAAGGAGAGACACTGGAGGAACCACGCGACGAAAGTATCCTGAAGAAATTCCCAAAAACCTTCAAGGTAGGTTTTGTATCAATTCATGTTTCATCAAATTCTTTGGCCAAAACCTTATTAACTAAACGAAGGTAACAACAAGATGATAAAAGATACTTTTGAAGCTGATTTTCTCTCTGTAAAACCTGTTTGAACGAAATTCTAAAGCCCTCAAAATTTCCAATTTTGCAATATTTTAAAACTTGCCTCGGATGTCTTTAGCACCCATGGCCAGAGTATAATTTTCCCCAAATAGATATTATGATATTTAAAAACTTCAATATCTATGCAAGCTCTGCTGCTAATTTGACTTATGTGGAAAGAGTACTTTCAGAGAAATTACGAATATGGTTGTGCTTGTTTTTCCTGCTTGTCAAAATGGCCGACAGGGGACATAGTAAAACGAGCAATTTCTTCTTGCCTATAAAACCCAAAATTTTTTAACGGCAATTTTTATAAACTGGGAGAGTGGCTCTACCATCTGTATGAATTTCATTTGAATTGGTTCACGTGCACCCGAGAACCAGACTCGTTTATTTTTACTTCTTGAGAGTGAATTTTTTGGTCAAAACATAGACGTCTGGCCGACGTGATCAAGTGCGGTTGCCATGGCAACGATACATCTGCCGATCCAAATATGGTTGTTTTTGTTTATCCCCCAAGGTAACCTACCACCACACAAAAATTGAAGGGGGGTTAAAAATTTTCATTTCCAACTTTGCTTCACTTTCCTGGAGAATTGCTCTTAAGAGTTTATTACATTTAGGGCAAGTTGTTATTACATTTAGGACAAAATGTTACCACATTTAGGACTTTATTACATTTAGGGTCGTTTCTTACATTTAGGCCTTCTACAACCCTCGCAGAACACTTGCAAGCTCATGTGAAATTCCGTAAGATGTTAGAATTTAAACACTACCCGTCAAATAATAATAGAGGAAGTGGTCCTCTCGCAGGCCTCGCTGGATTAGCTTGGAAGGCTTCTGAGCGAATAAGACTACAACACGGCACATACGGAAAGAAGAAATCTTTTGGCCGGGAACTGGACTTCATTAATAAATTTAGGAATGAACCTCCTAAAGGTGCATCTCTGCGATAATCTTCAAAAGAATCCTTTTCTACAAACTGGAAATTTATCTTGCTCTTAATTTGCTTAACACAGCTCGTAAAAGCACACTCCCCTTACAAACCTCTTACTCCGAGCCTCTCCCTTTAGTCCAAAATAGAAAGTACCTCCTATCCACCCCTGGGGCAACAATGGACTCATATAATACTCAAAAAGGTGTTTTATTGATGTATTAAAACTAAATCTAAAAGTGAGGGTATAAGATGTTTTCATTGTAGCTACAAATGCCGGATAAAGGGTAGTTCAGTTATCTAACGAGCTGTATTTCTCCAACGAGACAAGAACTACTAAGTACAATTAAGAGTTAGGGCATGTTTCAAAATAAAGTTGGGCCATAAATGTCTGAACCTATAATCACCAAAATGCACCCGACAATGAGGACCAAGTGGTTTTACCAACCTCCCGGCAGAAATTTGCAATTTTAATAATCAAAAATACATAGAGGATATTATACGGTGGCGCGAAGATATGAATTTTATTTTTGAGTAGCAAATCAATATTTTTCGAACGAGCGCAGCGAGTGAATAAAATATTGTTTTTGCCACGAGAAAATAAAATTCATATCTTCAAGCCGCAGTGTAATGTTCTTTTTATTACATAGACAAAAAGACATCGATAGACTTCAAAAAAGTAGGTTCTTATTTGCGGGTATTTACTGTATCTTACTTCACTAAGCAATCATTATCATAGTAAAATACAATAGACAAATAGACAATAACTGGGTTTAGAGATTATATCGGCAATACGTATAATACATGCCTCATTTCAAATCCGAGTCGTAAAAACGCCAGGAAGACTAAGCAATTGCTACTACTATTTTATCTTAAACGTTATTTCTTGATTTGCTATTGCCTGAACCTCTTGGGATCTCTACATCTTGAATTTAATTTAAAAGTAGTTTGTGTAATTTATTCGCGTGACCAGTGGACGCCCAAAGCTAGCCATGGATAACTAGAATGATGACTGAAACAATTGTAACAAAAATTTCAACAAAATTTACTTTTAAAAGTGTGGACTTTACAGTTTTTAAAATTATATACATAATTTCGACCCACGCTACTGTAAAAGTGATGAAAAGGATCATTTTGGCTTCATTAGTGTTTGTGAGCTGTGTCCGACACAAATAATTTCCCCTTAGTTTGTAGCTGTCACAGGAGTTTTCTTTTTCACTTTAGTCCTCCCGATCTCTACCGCAGCAGCAATATCGTTTAAGTCCACCCAATTTTTGAAACACACGATCATAAGGCTCCAATGATCGTGTCCATTTTGGTAGCCATTTCCAATCTTGGAGAGCCTCTGGCAAAACATCTGGGGCTTTCCTCTGAAGGATGTTGACAATGATAATGAAGAGCAAGAGGAGAACAATTGGGACGGCAACACCAACCAGGACTTGCCAACCAGCCAATGACAAGCCAAATATAGCTGCAGGAAGGAGGAAGAAATTAAAAATCAGGTAAACCAAGGCAAGCCAGCGGTACTCAGCAGTTTTGTTGCCCAGGAATTTTGCCGTGTTGATAGGCAATTTGCGAACGTAAGGGACTGGATACCACAATATGATACCAGAAATATTGAAGAACAGATGGCAGAAGGCAATCTGGAGAGCTTTGTCCAAGTTTGAGGAACTTGCCAGGGCTGCCAGAATGCCCGTTACAGTTGTTCCGATGTTTGCACCCAAAGTGAGTGGAAAGGCGCGGTCAAGAGACACCACTCCGACACCGATAAGAGGTGTAAGGGCAGAGGTGAAGATGGAACTGGACTGAACCAACATTGTTAACCCAGCACCAACCAAGATGGCAAAGTAACCAGTGAAATACTTGAACGGCCCTGGGAAGTCTGCGTTGACGGTCTTCTTGATAATCTTGGCCAACTGACCGCGAAGCATGGAGTGAAGGATTCTGATGATTAGTATAAGACAGACACAAAGAAGAAAGATAGCTATCACCAGGATTATGACACCAACTTCTGTGTCACTCAGTGAAGTGTCTGCAAAAAGGAAGCAGGAAGGATCTGTTGTAGACGACTCGTTCACAAGTTTATAAGTTGTATAAGTTGTATTACCATGATCGACCCTGTCAGTCTCATTGACCCCCTCAATGACAGTTTTCGGCTTGCAACTTTTGATTAGAGACTTTGATTCAGCAGATTGGTCTCCAAGGGCAATATTCGTTATGATTTTTTTATCCAACTGAACAATAAGCTTGGTAAATGGCTCCGTTATTGCTTTCAACAACTTTTGGTTGACACCTTCATCTGTTTTGAGACTGAGAGAGTCAATGATCTCACCAGTTAGTCGGCGCAAGTAGCCGGAAGCTACTTCCAGGGGCAAAAACACAATGACAGACAACCAGTTGAATAGATCGTGCACGACGGCTCCAGCAAAGGCACGACGGAATTCATTTCGCTCGGCAGCTTCAGCCAAGGAGACAATGGTGTTGGTGACTGATGTTCCAATGTTCGCTCCCATTACGATTGGAATGGCAGGCTTAACATCCACAACTGAAAGGTAAAGCCCTCTGTTAATCTATCACTATTCATAAACACCAGACATACGTTTGAAAACAGAGGTAACCCTAGCATAAGGGTGTCAATTATATTTGCCCAACAAGGGTCTGTATGGGGATTCTGGCGATTGCTATTTAGGAGTCCGCAAAAAATTAACAAGAATGCCAGGGACTAACTATGCGCTCCTTTGCTTCATTCCTATGCGACCTATTATTCCCTTATAACTGTTGTAAAAGGTTTACTGTAATCAGTTGCATTCAAACCTACTTGTGCGAAAATAAGGTCTATTGAATTAAATGTTCACTAAAGAAGCCGGAAGCCGATAAGCCGTCCAGGAAACTGAATCGAGTGCAGTGGTGAAAACATCATTTAAGTTTGCTCTCATGAGACAGCTAGGGCTGATGCTGTAACGGTGATGAATTTCACTTTTTGAGACTGTTTTGGTCGTTTGGGAGCTACTAGTTTACCTGTTACATGGGCAAACCGGTCGGTTCATGGTTTGGGCAATTGCTAAGTAAAAATCAGCGGGGGTAAATTTTGTTCCAGAATCGTGCTTACCATTTACACGGGCTGTTATCGAAAAACGGCCGAGAAAGCCTGAAACCGCTATCAAAGATGGGCTTTAATAAATGGAACGCAAATTTCTGCTAGGAACATTCCGTGTGGAAAAACAGGACTACCTGTCCACATGTTCCTTTGCTCCCAGAAATGTTGCACTGCAACGACCCGAAAAGCCATGTTTCATTTACTTTTGAACGGGATATGAGGATTCGCAGGAAACTGGATCAAAATTCGTCCCCCAAACCAGTCCCACAATGCAATTCGACACAACACAACAAAGAGGAGAAGTGTGACGTCGGGTCAGAGGGAGCTTAAGCAACGACTACGGCGACAGCAACGAGAACGGCAAAAAACAATGGGTCAGTTATTTAAGCGAAGTCTAACTTAGGCCACGGTTCAGCAAATCTTTGGACCTCCAGATCTCGTCCTTAAATGGTTATTTTAAGAAGACAGATGCCATTTCTAGTGTACACCTCATGCCTTCAAGCAACTTTTCACGATAAATAATTTTAGGATAAAAGCGTAAGGAAAACAGAACGAGATTTGTTAAAAACTGGCTAAACTCCGTTTAAATAACTGGCTTACTAAGTTTAGAGTAGCAAAACAACAACTTTGTGCGTGCATCACGTTTTATGCCTCCGCTTTACAAAATAGGTGAACAAAACGCAAAAATTTTCTTGTTCTTTCTCTTAACTTAGACACGGTCCTTTCGAATTCAACCCCAAAGAATTTCGCCAATATTTGACAAATTAATTGAAAATGAATAAGATCGATGAAGTTTGAAACAGTGCGAATTCACGTTTTCGGTTTGTTGTCATCCAGAAATTTTGCTACCATGGCAACGTGACCAACCAATCAGTTATGTCGCAACGGACATAACATTCGACACAACAAGCTGAACTTCAGTAAAATGGCTAATTCATGAGGGAGCGAGCGCCTCAGGTATGCCGTATGTTTTCTCTGTATTTTATTATGGAATTCGGAGGAAGATTGGGAAAGAAAAAAGTGATCATGAGGTCCAGGGACCAGGTATATGGCGAAAGAATTTGGGATATTTTGAAAATACTTTAACCAGTTGTCATTTTAACGTGTGATAACGAACTGTTTATCGTAAAGAGTTGATGAGTGTGTGAGTGTGCAACAAGCCGCGACAATTGTTGCTTGATAGAGCATAACAATTGGATGGAAGAGACAATTGTAGATGTTAAAGACTTACGCACGTGATCAGAGAGTGATTAGAGGTGGTATGATGCTGTGGTTCAAATTGTAGTGTCTGTTCACCAACAAGTGCAAGGGTAAAGCCCGCATAATATTATCTATTTGACGCTCCACAGTTTGTTTGCAGTTTTAGGGGTAAGAATTACAAAGTCAAGCCGCGTGTTGCAAACATATTAAAAGCTAAATTTAAGGATTTCTAAAGTGAAAAACGTAACTGTCAGGGGCGTAGCCAGCTTTTCGCCTAGTTGTAAGCCTGGCTGACTTTCAATTCTACATATCCTGAAAATTGGACGCATGGCTGGTACACATTGAAGTCACCTATACTTTGAGCTCTTGAGCTTTTTAGCTCAGCCCAAAAATGCATAATTTATTACAATCGCCGGTAGAGTGATCAAACCAAAGTTTGTGTGCCCAGGCCTACAGGTCTATGGGCTGGCTACCCCCTGGCTACCCCCTGGCTGTACGCTTATTAACCTCCCCTTAATGTGTCCACGAAACCATAACCCGCTTTCTCCACGCTTGATACATTTTCAAAACATGCTTTTCTCGTTTTGCTAAACAAATCAATTGTTAAACTGGCCCAATCAGAGAAATCCAGTTTAATTTGTTTTTACGATTGTTAATGGATCTAATTGCTGGATCGACAGACCACGGGCTGATTCACTGTTTGTTTAAATGGCAACTAAATTGGAACTGTGATATTACACAATAGAAAGGATCAGGAACTTGCTTCAATAAATTCATTGGTAAATAAAACGCAAGGGTCCGGAACTTTATTGCGACCAATCGTATACCTTGGTTAGATTTTAGAACAGCTCTCTATATGCTCCTCGTTCTATAAGCCATAAACCAAAACAAGGGCGCTTCTTTATAATATTCCTCCTTCTAAAACAGGGGGCTAAGTAACCGGGGCGAAATGAGTGGTTATCCATCTACACAAGGCACTGTCAGGCGCATACCAAAACATCATCATTTTCCAATCAAAATTTCTACCTTATATTTGAAATAGTACAAATCCAGAAGGAAAAATGTTAAACAGAATGAAGAATACCCTAGGAAACTCCAAAAACAAAATGTGCGACAAAGGGAATCTAACTTAGTATCTATTTCTGAAACTTGGTTTTGTGACAAAACTGATTAATGAAATGCTTGGAAGAAAAGCAAACAAGGAACAGACTTTTCAATTGACTTCTCTGCTTTTGCACAGTTCAAGCCGGACAAACCGCAGCTTGTTGGTTATTGGCTACCAGGCTAATATCAACTCAAAATAAGTGTGTTGTATTGCTTTTTCGATGAGTGACAAAATATAGAGGTTTTTTCCTCTATGACGAAACTATGGTCCATAAATCAATAAAACCCTCTGCTTACACAGCGTTGATTTTAAAAATTCTGAAATTCTTTTCAGTTATGTGACCATTGGAATTATAGTAAAGTCTGGTAAATATCTTCCAAAACCATGCAACATTGTTGTAAAATACAAAACTTACTGCCAGCAGCCACCATTGATACCACGATGGAAGTTGTAGTGGACGAGCTTTGAACAAGAACAGTTGCCAATATGCCAATCATAAGGCCAGCCACGGGGTTGCTGAGAATTTCATTGGAAGCGAAGGCTTTGCCAGCTGCTTTTCCTCCCAACAGGCGAAAGGCACTGCTTAGGAAATCCAACGAACAGATGAACAAGTACAGAAGACCAAGGAGTAGGACAATCTTGGTAAAAGCCAAAGCTACGCGAAGAAACTTTCCTCTACAGTCGAGCTCTGTCGGTCAGCAAAGAGAAAGATTCGATCACACAATCATAAGTCCAATAGCAGATCCAAAAATATTTTGGAGACCGCCCCCCCCTCCCACCTTATCTCAAGGTGTCGGATCCAGTACTGAAGTCACAATTGTTGGTAAAGCATTGTTGTTAGCAACAGGTTTCAAGGCATTTGTAAACCCTGTTGTGATTTGATGTGAGGTTATAATTTCACATTGTTACATCGGCATTGACAAGAAAACATTATTCTCGTTTGCATTATGTATCAGTTGTTGTTCTCTGTATATAACACTTCTTGTTAGTTGAAACGAGTTTCTTGCTAAAGGATAAGAAAGTAAACGCCAAAAAAGGGAAAATAATGCTAACGACAACAATTTATTCGGGTATTTCTATTTATTTAAATAGTATTTCCGTTTTTCTTCTTTTTCTTCCATTTTTTTCTTCTTTTCTTTGTTAATCGACGGAAATATATCGCGTGACTCTATTTGAATAAGCCGTAACTGAGCTGCTTTAAAATACTTTGCCTTCCTCATATTGATACTACAACTGAAATTACGATGATGATGCTAAAAACTTAACTTCTTGTTATTTGATCACTTAGCACGAAAGATAATGCGTCCTCCTTTTGACTGATGGGCGATAGTATCAAGTCATCGCATTACATTTATGATATCACGTACGCATTTCCCTTTTCGAATGAAGTTCCGTTATTGCTGTGGCGATTAAGTTTGCAAGTTCTGAAGAATTACTTCCCACGAATTTCTAGAATCCTGTTATTGTGCTTTGAAAATTGTTGACATAAATTTCCTATAATTAAAAGCTCGCGGGATTTTGAAGACGAAAATTTCCCCGCTACTATAAGCCCCACCGAAGAGGCCTTTGAAACAGATGATTATAATTATTTATTTTTTAACTCATTATTACTTTTTTACTTTGTGGTATGACGAAGTTAGACGAAGAATACAACCAGACTGAAGGCAACGAAACTTACCAGACCATTTTGGTCCAAGATTCTGAAGCTCGGGAGGAGCCCAAGGATCAAAATCTTCCTCATCCTGATTTCCTTTCCACCCGGGGTTATTTGCTTCGTTTTCTCCGGGGTCTGCTAGATACGCTTTGTTTTCGTACTGCGAAAAGTCATTTTTGGAAGTCAAAAATGTTTCCAACAAGTTAAAGTCTTTGAAAAATGACCAAAGAGAATATGAAACCTACTGCATGGCAATGTTCGTTACGATTTGCCATTTCCACGTCTCCGTGTTTGGAAGAAACTCTCGTGACGTCCGCCATGGTGCAAATGGCGAGATTTGAAAGATTCTTCGCATATAAAGAATAGGGAACAAAGGAATGAGTTGACAGGGTAAATACTTAGAGGCCGGCTCTATTGTTCAGCGTTATCAGGAAGTGGTTTTTAAGAGTGACGTTTATTAATCTCGTACCCAGATCTCATGCTGTTTTACAGGGCCGTGGGAGATCTGGGCACGAGATTACGTACTTATTAGAGAGCAGGGCGGATAAATGTTGGGCGGTGAAACAATATGCCTCCACGCTACCCTATTTGTATTTTTAAGTGTCTTTACTCTGACATAAACTATTTGCCCAAAAAGTTGTTGAAATCATGGCTCAAGAGTGCAAAAAGTCCTCTTCCGGTTGACGTGCAGTGTTTTCACTCACGTGGACAGCATCTATGCAAATTTATTGGAACAAAAAAAAGCGTTTGCATAAGAAAAAAGTTCAACTCCCACAGGATTTGTTTGGGACACCAACATGGCCGCCGTTTCATTGTTTTGGGACACCAATATGGCCGCCGTGACGTCATGTGAAAACACTTTACGCAAAAGCACGGCAGAGAGGACGGCAAAATGCTTGTGTGTGACAAACGTGACAGGGATATTTCGTAGGTGTTTTGTGGTGATCTTCACTTAAGTTAATGTTTTCTAATCTTTTACAAAAAGACCTGTTTAGAGGAGGATGAAGTTCGGCGGAAAAGTTTTTCAAACAAAATTATTGTCACGATTGTCACCCGTCCTGTTGCGTAAGCCGTCTATTGTAACGCCACGTGCCAGTGCCAGGCCTCAAACGACCACTCGGTGTATTGTCGGACGTCGGACAAACCTCACAGAGGAGAAATTACGGTGAGTTAACAATTCTGTCTCGAAAAATCTGCTGTCTTATGAAAGTTTTTATAGCTTTAGTACCTAGACTAATCTGAAAATGTAGGCAAGTGTAGCATGAGTGACGACGGATAGTTTTGAGCGGTCTATATTGGTTTTGTATTCGGTGCTTTTCTATTTTCATTTTGAAGGGCCTCTTTGTAAATTACCCAGTGGCTATGCGTACGGGACCCTTACACCGAGTCTTATATCTGCTATTCATACGGGATTCTTCTGAAAATACTCATTAGAGTTAAGCACTGATCATACTGACTTTAAGCCCTGAGAATACTGATATTACGTTTACGCACTGAAAGCACAGGCAACCCAAACTCACGTTCCGAGGATAGCTGGGGTGTTAAGTAATAATTGTGCGGGACACGCCGGTGTCGCGTTACATTCGACCGTTGAAAATCTAATTAAAGAGACTTGAAGAAAATTAAAGAAAATTAAAAAAAATTAAAATCCCACAGTTTTTGAACGATCATAATGCATAGCAAGATTCATTATGTGTCAGTGAGAAATCGTCCCGCTGATTGCCTCTTTTTGATTGGATGTCATTAACCAAATGGTTAAACAGTAACTGATTTAAAGCAGACTTGGCAAGCGATTATTGTTTAACGACATCCAATCAAAAAGAGGGGCTTTGAAGGCTAGCTCCGGGCCTTTTGGATGGATTTTTGATCGGAAGTTACGAGGACTTGCACGAATCTTTTGATCTTTTTGCTGAAAGGTTTGAAAGCGGAGCGATGCGATTTTCGGGGAAAAAATCGCTCCGGTACTGGAGCCCTTTGAAAAAAAGGATTCCTCCCTTGTCCTTCTATTATTTGGAACAGTAAATGGTGAACTCAAAATCCTTCAAAATCGCTCAAAAAACCGTCTTTGAGGCAAAAGGATGGCAACATATTGCAGGTAACAACGACAACAAAAACAACAACAGTTTATTCAATTGTCAAATAATTTAGGTCTATGTTACCCACAATTAGCGGAGCTATTCTAGGTGGTAAGGTAATTCAATGTTGATTTAACATTGATTTATATACATACTTAGTGATGTATCACTATAGGTGAAGCAAATGGTAAATCTGGTACATTTACTATAAAATAGCAATTGGCTACTCACACAGATTGTGTGGACTCCCTGTGATACCACAGACTGTTTTGGTCGTCTTTTGAAGGGGGTAGCAGTGGTTATTCAATGATGCCAAAAAAACCAGTAGAGTGACAAGGAGACACCAAAACACAGTGGAATACATTGCAGGTAAGTCTTTTTATTCTTTTCATTGAAGGGATTATATTTAACGTTCTCAGATATCGTTATTAGTTTTTTATTTCTCTTATTTTAAATGGTCGCCTGTAATGCGACACTGGAGCATCCAGCACAAAGGTCACACACCACCTTTGGTATGTAAATTACTTTAATTTACAACCTTGACTTTTAATGTGAACATTCAGATTGTTTAATTCATGTAGTACTCACATGACCCCTGTTGCTGTTTTGGTTCCAAGGGTAATCAAAATGTTCCTGAGAAAAACTGGACCAAAAATTTGATATTTAGCGGCCTCTTGGTGTCCAACTTCATAAGACGGGCTGTCTCCCTAATGGCCATTCAACGAACGTGTACGTCTTTCAATTTTCCAATTGCATGACAACTGACCTTGGCTGGCCTTACCTCATATTGCTGTTGTGTATGGCAAATAAAAACTCCATGCTTGCAGACTGTCGGACATTTTATTGGCTGTTATAAACATTGGATATTATACAATGTGCCGAAAACTGACCCTTTCCCTAGATGGCAAGTCTTTTTAAAGCCTTTGGATACTTTTCAGAGCAAAAATTGTTTATTTTTACTCAACATATTGGTTACCTTAAAAAGTGAACTATTTGGTTAAAAATGTACATAAAAATAGTGTGACCTAGTGACAAACACTAAACACTTTAGAAAACAGTTCACTTTTTGAACATATCTAGGCAAATTTTATGGACATTGCATGTTCACCAATGTTTACCTTCAAGTCAGCATTTGTCCCACACTTGTGTTCATGCTGTTGATATTAGCTGGATGTCAGATTCTGGCTATCAGGTTATCAGTTCCCCTCCCACTACAGTATAGGAATGTGTTTTAATACAGACCCTTGCAATGCCATAGAACTGCTTTCTTGACAGCAGTTAATCAGGGATCTAAGGAAAAAGTAGCCTGTGCCACACATGAAACTAAAACCTTGTTAAGTCCATCTGCGAAACAGTGCCAAAATCCTTGTTCTAGCTAGGCCCCCACCTGTGTACCAGGATTTAAGTAGGTGTCATGATTGACCTGTTAGAAAAGCCATTGTCGTTTTGTTAGAATTTGTTTAAAAGGAAGTTCAAAACGTAGTTCTGGTAATTTGTTGAGTCTGTTCGGGACCCAGAACAAGCTAGGTTGTTGGCGATGCTTCACAGACATAACTACCAACTGAGGTTAAATTACGTCCGTGATGCAGGCTAAGGAAAAAGTTGGCCTTGTTTCGGTATTGGCAACAAAATAGTTGCGACAGTTTGTCCTAAAGGGTCTCTCTGGTGTTTACTGAGTTCCAAAAGGAAAAATAAGAAGCTCAAGCTTCCTCTCCCATTTTCTCCAAGCAATGTTCTGCAGCTGTTTGAGTTACCTGTATAACCACCCCACCTTAGCCTCATTCATTGATTGTTAAATAATAACCATCATTATTATAACTAGAGGAAATTTTAAGTTGGTACTGGTACAAATAACTGAGCGCTGTTGTATTCTTAGCAGAAATCATGCAGGGTACACCTGAGAGAAAGAATCCAAGAGATGGTGCTAATGTGCTCTCAATCATATTCATATATTGGTACTGGTACAAATAACTGAGCGCTGTTGTATTCTTAGCAGAAATCATGCAGGGTACACCTGAGAGAAAGAATCCAAGAGATGGTGCTAATGTGCTCTCAATCATATTCATTCAGTGGATGCAGGATTTGCTCAGTCTTGGAAATAAACGGCCACTAACTGATAAAGACTTGTTTCCACTTTTGGAAGATTACAAAGCTGAATTGCTCATGGCCAGGGCTCAAAAATGCTGGTTAGATGAACTAAAAAACAGTGATAAAGAAAACAAGAAGCCACAGTTATGGAAAGCACTGATAAAGCTCATCCCATGGAGATCTGGTCTTGCAATGATAGTCTTAGGAATTCTTTGGTCTTTGAGTTTTGTCTTGCTGCCATTGTCTCTCTGGGTGGTGTTAAAGGAGCTAAATGATGGAACAGGTATGGATATCAAACGAGCATCCATGTATGTGGCACTTTTAGCGCTAATAAGCATTGTGAAAGCAGTATCAACTCAACACTATGACTATATCACCGAGCTCTGGGCTTTGAAGCTGAAAGTTGCTGTAATAGGACTTGTTTACAAGAAGGTAAGAGTTGTTTTAAAGTAGATTTTAGTTTTAGGGGGCTAAGTGGTGTTGTTTTGTTATGTTTGGGAAGGTGTGTGTGGCAGGAGGCCCATTCCTCTCGCCTTTATGGGGTTTTGCCAAATTGGCCTCTGGCAAAAGAGGTGCCTATAATTATACTAGCTGTCTTCTAGAGTTGTCCTGTTAAAGAAAGTTGACTACAGAGGCATTATATTCTTTGGCAGTCACTGAAGACAGTTCCATGACAAATGGTCTGAACAAAATTAGCCTATGATCAGAAGGTTCTACTGTAGCTTCTAAGCTTTGACAAAAAGCTAGTTTCGGAAAGAGCTTAAATAAGGATATAAATAACCAGGAAGACTGGGGAAGTTAGAGTGAGAAAGAATTAGTATGATCCATAAGGGGAAGAGAAAGAAGAAAGCCTTTACTAAAATGCATCCTACATGTACCTGTGTTGTGCAAAGAAAATTGTCAGAAAAGTACCTTGCAGAAGTATTCTTTCATCTTTAACTGCACTGTAGCCAGTAAGATGGTGAATTTTCAGGGGCACCCAACGACAATTTTTGGAAAATATCTGTTCGGAAGACGACTTGAGATCTAGGATTTTCGGAGCATTTGTTGTTAAATTCTTGCTTGCCTGCCTCTCCTAGGATTTTCGAACTCCCCCAAAATGGTATAATTGCCCATTTTTAACGGATTTTTACCCTAAAAAGGTCACCTAGAATTTTCGGAAGCCTTTTTTTCTGGCTGAAATTTTCGAAAAGGTAAGTTTTGATCCCTATAATTTTCGTATCACTAGACTTTCCCCTAGGAAATCCGAACAGATGAAAAATTTTTAGGGGATAAAAATATGCCTATATCTACCGTTTAAATACTAAAATACTTTTAACAATGCCATGTTTAAATGGTTTTGAACTATATTCACGTTGGGTGCCCCTGAATTTTAAGCCTGGCCCCGGCTATTCAAAAGTTGGATATCGCTATCCACCGGATAAATTGCTATCCATTGGATAAGTATTAGTATTTATTATTGTTGTTTTATTTCTCATGCACTGTAAGTACGTTCCGTAAAATAATTAACCAACAAAAAAAAAATTTACTGCTGTTAATAGTAATTCTTTCGGATTTATTTGATCTGCCTAAGTTCTGTTTGTTTCTATTGCTGCTAGGTACTCTCGCTAAATCGCTATGGATTGGAATCAAAATTGTCTGGAAACATCATAAACTTGGTATCGAACGATGCACAAAAAGTCGAGAAGTTCCTGAACCATCTAGGCATGATTATGTGTGTCCCTTTGGAACTAACAATCAGCCTGGTTATCCTGTGGTACTTGGTTGGCTGGGAGGCTTTCATTGGTGCAGCTTTCTTTTTCATTTTAATGGCCGTTCAAGTGGTAATGGCAAGAAAGGCTGCCAATCTTAGATACAAAGCAGCAGCGTTTACAGATCAGCGTCTTGCGGTGATGAATGAAATTATTTCTGGAATTCGAGCGGTGAAGATGTATGCTTGGGAATGGAACTTCAAGGAAATCTTGTATTATCTTCGCCGGTAACGGGTTTCCACATAATGATTACAGTGCTTAAATGTAGCTTCTCGGCTTCAAATAAAGGCAATATACTACATAGTACACACAAAATATAGAAAGAAAGAAAAAGAAAAGGGGAGAAAAGAAAGAAAAGCAAAAACAACAAAGACAAAAACACAATTTTCTATGCGAAGCCAATGGACATCAACTATTAATCCGTTTCGGTTTCTGCTTATCGGAGCTTAAAACAAGGAAACGAATCAATTAATGCGTTGTACTCCGCGTAGTTATCAGCAGCCGCTGTACGGGCGATCCAACGAGGTTTAGTAAAGGTGGCCTTAAGCAGAGCTGTGCGCTTACGAGAGAGACTGCGCGCACCCGAAATCTCGCTAGAGTTCCTAATTGTTAGCTTGTCCACAAATGTTTTTCCCTTTTTTTTGTAATTTAGCGAACGAGCGATTCGATCGGCGAGCGCGCGAGTGGCTAATAAATTCCCCGCGGTTTATGTTCTCATACGTTGGCTCGAAGATCTCTAAAGGGACAACAGTTGGTTTGTGAACGGGCTACTAATAGTTGTTTTACATGTACTTCTTTTGCAGAAAGGAGATGGCGATAATTCGTTTGAAAGGCATCATTGTTTCCCTCCTTATTGTTTTGTATTACACTATTCCTCCCGTCGCCGGTCTGATTTCAGTAACAATCCTCGCCCTGATGGGAGCACATCTATCTTCTTTTGTGATATTTACACTTGTCATAAGCTTTGTGACGATGAGGTTTATTTTCTGCGTCAACTTAAGTCAAATCTTGTACCAGGCCATCGATGCTAAAGTTGCACTCGACAGAGTGCAAGTCTTTCTTAAGGAAACAGTTTCAAACTCCCATGGAATCGCGGAGCAGCTCGAGAATAGCCCTCCTCTGTCAGGACAAGAAAACCCTAAAGATAAACTTTTTGTACAATTTAAAGGTACAAAGAAAATGCCCAACTACAGGGGAAAAGACGAACTGGCGGATGAATGTTCTCTTACATTTGTCTCCAACGCAATTCCAGTTGCAAACAAAGAGACAGCGGCTTCAATCATGGATACATGCGTAGGTGGGTATACATCTGCGTTAGGTAGTACTGATGAAAATATTGACTCATTTATCTCAGTTTCGGATGCATCGTTTTCTTGGAATGAAGGTCACTACTCCGACACCTTAAGCAGCATAACTTTAAACATTCGTGGAGGGGAATTGTTTGCAGTAACGGGTGCAGTCGGAAGTGGAAAATCCTCTCTGCTAACAGCTATTCTTGGCGAGTTACCACTTCGAAATGGATCGGTTTCATTTCGTGGGAAAGTGGCTTACGTTCCTCAAATACCCTGGGTGTTTTCTGGAACTGTTAGGGAGAACATCCTGTTTGGTCTGTCATTTGACGAAAAGAGATTCCAACATGTTGTTCATGTCTGTAGTTTAACGAAGGACTTGAACGATTTTTTTAACGGCGATCTGACGGAAATTGGACAACGTGGAGTAACACTCAGTGGAGGTCAGAAAGCGCGCGTAGGTTTAGCACGAGCAGTTTATTCAAACGCTGACATTTTTCTTCTTGATGATCCACTGAGCGCAGTCGATACCAAGGTCGGAGGCAAACTTTTCGAAAGCTGTATTTTAGGAGAGCTGTCAGGTCGTGTTCGCTTACTGGCAACCCACCAGCTACAGTATCTGACAAAGGTGGATAGGATTGCTGTGTTGGAAAAGGGTTCAATTACGCACCTGGGAGGGTATGAGGAACTTAGAGAGAAAGGAGCCTTTCACGGTATTGTGGAATTGTCAGAGCCCAGTGATAAGGAAACCGCAAGGAGCTTAGAGAAAGACAGCCTTGAACTTTCCGTTCTCACATTATCTGACCAAGGAACGCAAGAATCTTCGTTGGATTGTTTGGATGTGAAAAAAAGTTCAGCTCTATGTCAGGATGGAAGCGTGGAGCCTAAACTATCAGAAAGCTTACGGCGGGTGAGTGTGGTTGATGATAGCGAGGAAGAGAGCGATGAAAAGTTGCTAGGTAAATCCTCGCCTTCCCTTGTTCTATCTGAGAAAGAATGTGGCCTTCTAGATGAGCTGGAGATCACTGAACTGGAAAGAGATGGGACTGAAATTACCGGCGTGCTTGAACACAGCATTCGGGAACTTTTTGCCCATTTTTCGTTTGAACGAGGGGAACGTGAATCTTTGTTGGCTTTCTTTGAGATGGATAAGAGTTTAGCTGACTGTCAGGAAGAATGCACCGAGTCTAAATTCACCGAGAATTCGCAGAGCGCGAGTCACACTGTAAAGCAAAGCGAGGAAGGTAGGATGTTGGGAGAATCATGTACCAAACCTCTTTTATGTGAAGAAGAAAACGATAGTGAGTTGGCTGAACTGCAAGTGGATGAGGCTAGTTCCCCAGAGAGAGTTTGTCTCATAGGAAAGCAGACTGATCAGCGACCTGTTCGTGATTTGAAGGAATCAGAAGAACAAAAGAGCAGTGGTACTGTTACTTGGCGTCTCTATTGGAGGTATCTGAATCAAGGCGTTCCCGCTCCAATGATAATCCTCGTTGCTCTTCTGTTGATTGTCGGACAAGGTAAGACCGAACACAGAATTTCAATTACAGTCAAACCACACTTTACGCGGACTCCCGCTTAATACGGACACCCGTGGGACACCTCCTTATTACGGAAGTTTACTTTGTCCCTGGGGAAAAAATTCAACCCGCTTAATACGAACACCCCATTGATACGGACACACTTTGCCCCCCCTCAGTGTTCGTATTGACGAGGTTTGACTTTACTTGTTTTATGCAGAAATTAGTGAAAACGCCAAAGTCAAACTTTATCAAAGTAGGTTTAGCACATATCAAGTAAGGAATGAACTGGTTTAGTATTACCGTTATCATCTAGAAAACTTACGAACCCAGGCTGGAAACTCGTACTCAATTCCGCACTCGTAAGAGGACGTCCAAGCTAGAAAACTCGCTGAAGGCGTCGTTATTACATTGAAACGTCCGTTTTTAGCACCAGTATTTTTGCTTGCCTAAGCGTTTTAGATACTGTATCTGTTACACTGGATCAAGGGCCATTATGGCTCTTGACTGGATATAATCAGGACGATTTCTCCCTTCCTTTCTGAGCTTTTTCTTTGCTGACATGTGAAAGTAAATTGGTCGCAGAACTGAATTAGAGGGAGGAGAACGGCCGCCGGACCTCGAAAAAAGCGGCGTAAACTTGCCCGGAATAAGAGCTGTTTGCTAACATTTGAACTTGCTTCGGATTTTAGCTCAATCGGAATTTAGTAATGTCACAGATACTCTTAAGATAAATCATCCTTTTTGAGGTTAGAAGTTAAAAAATGACATGGCGGAAATTGTTTCAGTTTGTCTCTTAGCTCCAAACTGGTGGTTGGCTAAAATGGTGGAGATGTCACGCGAGGATCAAAAAGCGCCTGTCACGCAACTCATTCACGGTTGTCTTGTCTTCGCGAGTATTTTTTTCATGGCAGTTTCCTCTTTATTCTTTTACTACATTCTCTTGAAAGCGTCTGAAAACCTTCACAACAAAATGGCTAATGCAACCATCAAAGCCCCTGTGCTGTTCTTCGACACTAATCCAGCTGGCCGTATATTGAATCGCTTTGCTAAAGACATTGGTTCTATGGACGATGTATTACCCCCAATTTTTCTACAAGCTCTCCAGTTATGCCTTTCCTCGATTGGTGCTATTTTGGTTCCCGCTGCTACAAACTATTGGCTGTTTTTGGCCCTCCTTCCGATTATTGCAATTTACGTGTATTTCGGAAAATATTTCTTAAAGTCTTCTAGAGAGCTTAAGAGAATCGAGGCCATCAGATGTAGCCCTGTGTACTCACATATCACAGAGACAGTGAATGGACTTGAAATAGTGCACTCTTCAAATATGAACAAGACTTTTCTCGACAGACTTCAGAGGTCAGTCTTTGTATATGTTTCGTACTTGTTATTTTGGCTAGGTCGTGCACACGTACGTTTTTGCGTTTGTAAACGAAGACTCTGTTTTCGTGTCCAAGCTTATCGTATGATGTTTACGGATCATTTACGATTGTCCTTAAAGGTGATGTTACGCGAGACATTTCGCAACGACGATTTTTAGCGCAACGCAGCGTAGCAATGGTGGAACAATATTGTAACCATTCGAAACAATGTTCCCACAATGTTGTAGAGCTGCGTTGTGCTAAAAATCGTCGTTGCGAATCGTCTCGTGTAACATCACCTTAAGAGCTCGTAAAATTTTCAGTTGAAGGGAGCCTGGGTTTGAGACTACGGCACTGAACACGCGTTGTGACGTCAGTGCTTACAAAACGATCCGTGTATGAAAGTGTAACCCAGGAAAGTTCACGCCTCACGTGAGTAAACGTAAGCAGAGACAGTTACTCTGCCGATCTGTAACTTTGTAGACAGGTTACGTTGTTTTTGTTTGGATGGAAAAGCTAAGAGCTGAGAAAATTTTTCGTTTACGAGGTCAGAAAGCTGGCGCGTTGACCAGAGAAAGAATGTAATATTTCTTGATCCTTTTTCAATAATATACATGAAAATATTTCTTGGATCTGACTGGCTGAGAGCAATGCAGTTTTTCGTGATCACAGTGTAAAAAAGGTGAAATACAATGCAAATATCTCAGAGAATGAGGTGCACTATGATTGGCTAATAAACAACAGAATATGAAATAACCAATCAGGTGACGCAATCTTCAAAGTAACCGTTATACAAAAAAACCTGCCTTTTGACGCCTTTTCACTCATATGACTGCAAATGTCGATAGGTTGCTTTTGAAAAATTGGCTAGATATGTACTCCCAAAAACGAAAAACACTGTCAAGAGTAATACAATTAATTTAAATGCCGGCATTAAAGAGCCACATCTACCAACTAGCGCTATTTATCGCTACGATCCTTTTTCCAGGTATCAAGACGAAAACACGCAAGCATTCTTTCTTGTACTGTCGTGTAATCGCTGGTTAGCTCTTCGCCTGGATCTCCTGTCCAGTTTGTTCGTCACCTGCGTTGCATTCGGTGCTATTTTACTCACTGAAAATCCAGGTGAGTGAACCATTCCTTGAATCCAAGCGACTGAAAAGTTTCTTTTCATCTTATATTGAATTTATGGTTTCACTTTGAAACTTTAATCTGTAATTTGTAAACCCTGAACAGAAAGCAGAACAAGAAAGGACGTTTTTTTTTAGTTTCCTCGGTGTCAATAAGAGGTTTGTTATTGTTGTTATTTCATTGTCTGCGTTTTGTTCCATTCTTCAGCGTGGAGCATTGTTGAATGCTCCTCATGGTCATTCTTCATCGTTCTTTACAACGCTTTATACGCTCTATATTTCCAGCAATTTTTAAAATAGATAAAATCATTTAACGTATATAAATAACTTAATAACATATTAGAGAGACATAATACCACGTTTACGACAAACGGCAAAGGCAAACATCAAATTCAAGTTGACGATTTCTCAAAAAAAAGGAAATGAACAGGTAAAAACCTTGAAGACTAATTCCTATGGATGAAACTAGCGCGAAAACTCGTTTTTAGATATAATATACGGTAAGCAACAAGTTAAGGGTAAACTTGGTCACGTGGTACAATTTGACGTTTACTCGATCGTTTTCCTTAAACGTGATTCAAATCTCTCTAATAATTAGACGACAATTTCCTACCATTAGATTTGTCTTTTTACCACAACTAGGTTTTTCTTGTAGATGTCTCAAATTCTTATATTTCCCTTGGGTGGGCACCCCACATGGGTCTAAGTGTCCCGTTCGTGCTCTTCCTTTTTGGGCAGTAAGAGTTCATTTCAGAGTTACAAAAACTCCCACTTTCAAACAAGGCTAAGTGAAAAATCTTTCTTGTGGAAATGAGTTTCATTTGCAAGCGCAAAAAAAAATTCTGAATCGGGGCTTTGCACTTAGCCTCGCTTTGAAACACAGGCTTGAGGTACCGTAACTCGGAAAATGGCCTATTAATTCTTGCTTTTTATCATGTATGTATCGTAAATCCTCTATTTAGCCCACCCCCCTACTCTCAAATAAGCCCCACCGCTCTCTTTTAATCCCTTCCCCCTCTCCCTTATTATTCTTCTCTAATAAATGATAGACTGTATTAATCAATCACCGGACTGTAAAACTTCGTATGGACTGATCTGGGATGGTTTATTCACCAACTCGAAGTTCGGATTTGCTTTTGATCGTCGGCTGCGTGACATCCAGCGCCTTGTACTTGAGCTTTTCCACTTTGTATTTTGGTTCTTTTGGAGAATTGATACTATCTTTGCTGAATTAAATAAGCCCCCCCTCTAATGGGTTTCAAATAAATAAGTCCGGGGGGGGGGGGGGGGTTTTTTAGGGGGTTGAA
>BOPM01000384.1:131413-164304 GCA_022179025.1 Porites australiensis | reverse complement strand
ATTGTTTGCGCCCGCAAGTACGAAATGGTTAGGATGACGTAAAGACAAAATTCCGAAGGGACCGCTCAGGTAGATTTTGTGACATTTATTGTGCAGTCATACTTCCATACTCTTTTGCGTTACGCAGTGACATTCTGTGGAGCAGTTGTTTTGAAAGTTATGGGCCAAAAGACACTCGTTAAGCGCAGATGAGGTTATAAGGTGCGTTTAACTGTGTATATACAAACACGTGGAGGTTTGCCAGACACGAGTTCACAAATCTTTGATTTATATTGGAAACCTTGCCAGACACTCTTTCTCTCTCTTTGACCGGAATAAGACTCAGCCCCAAACAGGGAAGACGAGTGAACAACGGCTAGCTTATCACTAGCAGATTGATGGACAATTACATGAATTCGCCGACAATCAAATTCTGTGGTGACTTTTTCCCTGCTCACAGATGTACTTGCGTTACGTATAAAGTTTCAAATAAGACTAGAATGCGCGAGCGCGAATCGATCAAACGTCCTTTTAATTTCTAAGGCTTACTTTCCGGCAAATAAAATGAACTGAATGTAAAAAGTGAAAGAGAAATAGCGAAAAATTCAACTGCTAATTAAATCTTTTCGTATGGTTTAGAGTAAACTATTCTCGAAACTGAGAATGTTTTGATCAAAGCTGTGTAAATCGAGCTGAAACTGTGCATGGAACCTTACGTTTCCTGTCACCTATTGTATGGAATATGTGTGAAAATCTTCATTATGAATCGGTATATTTCAAAGAGCTAGACAACCAGCATGAATACTATTGACCGACAATATACAGAACGGGGGCAGCTGTAGTGTCAACTATTACTAGTTATTTTGTTAATTACTTGTTAATTATTTGTTAGTCATTTTTCACAGTTTTAAGTTGTGAGTACTCGATTGGGTATTGGTCGATATGATTTTGGAGTCTCAATCCTTTTATGCCCCCCAGAACTGCTACTCTTTGCTACTTTCCTTTATTTCCTGTTATTTGCGTTGTCCCTACTATCTGAACGCCTTGAACAGGCTGCGGAAAACTTAAAACAAGAGTGGCATCCGACGGAATATAAAGACAGGGATTGATAAATCGTAATTCTCTTTTTTTACTAGCCTTGGCTGGACTGGCTCTCTCGTACGCGCTTCAGACATTAAACGAAACTCAGTATGGCGTTAGACTTTCTTCAGAGGTAGAGAACTGGATGACGTCCGTCGAACGTGTTTTCACGTACACTGAAATTGAAGCTGAGCCCGGTTACAGCACCGACACACGCCCCTCGGAGTCTTGGCCCGATAGAGGAGATCTGAATGTACAAGACCTTTCTCTTGTGTACTTTGAAGGCGGACCGCTTGTGTTAAAAGATATTAGCTTTTGTGTTAAGAGTAAAGAGAAGGTAGGAGTTGTTGGTCGCACTGGTGCTGGAAAGTCATCTTTGGTATCTGCTTTGTTCCGTATGCCTGAACCTGTTGGTAAGGTAAGTTAGTCCTTGGAGTTCGATATTTCACGCAAACAGACAGACGGATGGACGGACGCACGTAGCGTGCAAGCAAGCACCGCTCGGGGTGTCTGCGCGCCCAGAGCCAAGGACGCACTGACAGAGAAACAGACTTTGTTTAATTATCTAATGGTTTATTTATTTTACACAAAGAGTACATGGAACTTAATTCCGTTTCACAGAGCGGACAAGTAAGAAAATGCATGTGTCATAGTTGCAGTTTCATCCTTTTCGATCAATAATGGATTCACTCGGTGCTGTATAAAACAAACCTGCTGATGAAAGATTCCCTATGGGATAGTATTTGGCATACTCCAGTTGCATACACTTGCCAATCATCCTAGCTAGTGCTGTAATTTATATTCTTAACCGTTTTATGCTCGATTTGGTTTCCTTGCAGTTCATGTACAAGTTCCACTAGAACTTGTACATGAAGTGCACGATTTGTGTAACTATGTAACATAGTAACACATTTTTTTCTTTTGACAGGTTTTAATTGATGGCGTTGATATCACCTCTCTTTCGATCCAAGAAGCTCGAAGATCCATGGCTGTTATTACCCAGGATCCGGTGCTATTTGGAGGTTCTCTAAAAAAGAACATGGACCCATTCTCACAGTACACGGATCAACAACTCTGGACAGCTCTTGAGGAGGTGCAGTTAAAGGCAGTTGTGGAAGATCTTCCGGGGCAGCTCAACTTTAGGTTAAGAGAATCCGGAACAAACCTTAGTGTTGGAGAGAGACAGTTGGTGTGTCTTGCTCGTGCATTGGTGCAAAGAAGCAAGATCATTATCATGGATGAGGCCACAGCTAATGTAGACTTTAAGACTGATCGTCTCATCCAGGAAGTCATTCGTCACAAGTTTAAGGATTCCACAGTGCTGACCATTGCACACAGGCTTAACACCATTATGGATTATGACAAGGTCTTGGTTCTTGACGGTGGACGAGTGGTGGAGTTTGACAACCCAGACGTGTTGATAAGAAATGGTGGATTGTTTGCAGAGATGGTTAAGAGCCATAATCAGAGTGTAAAAAGTTGAGGACATGGCGAACTAAATTGACATAAACGGACTTTTCAGTTCTAACAATGAGCTGACTGCTGAAAAACCCTTACTTCACACTGAAATCCTGAAAGGCAGTGTGAAAAGTGGATTTTTGAAGAACGACGATATATTTTGTAAACTTACTTCAAGGCTGTGCTTTAAAAAAAAAAAAAGGTTTCGCTTTGAAAATATTTTAAATGCGGAGAATAAGGTGTCGCATTGGTGAAAGCACTCGCTTCCCACTGCTGTGGCCTGGGTTCGAGTCCCTCCCCCATAGGACACCGTGTATGGGTTGTTGTTGGTTCTTTCCCTTTTAACCTAGTTAGACCTACGACATGATAGAGCAAATGTAAACAACTGTCTACAAACTAAAAAAATGAAAATTTCTATGTACATCCCAATAATAAAGTATCGATAGCTGTTGAGTCTAGGGAAGTCCTGCTTGACTAGTCTCTATTTCTAGATCCCTGTCCTTAACAGTTAAGTTCCTCCTTCTGGGGGTTCTCGATCCCCTTAGGCATAGGAGCACACTCCGCGAAATTGCAAAGGAAACTTTCGCGCTGACCCATGAAATTGTTGTGGCGTAGCTCTCTTGCTTTTTTGCGGATAATAGCTCGGCTAATCTTGAGTGATATCTCAGGCATTCGTCAGCCATCCCTCCCGCCGTTGTAAATACTAGTATGGTGAATGTGCCTTGCTCTATTTCTGTGACGCGAGATTTGTGTTTTTTCTTCTTTTCGTTTTCATGAATCTTGTAGATTTGCTTGGGGCTAAGATCTCTATACGAGTCCGCATTGGGATGACACACCCTTATATCGAAAAATGCAGCCCTCTGTCGCTCCCAGAAACCCCTACAGTGGACGTCAAGGCGTGCATCAGGGGCTTGGTTAGTCCCTCTGGCAAGCTCTTCACCTGTAATAGGTTGTAATGCTGGTTCAACTTGCAAAAAAATAATTAAAAAAAAGGAAAAACGTCCCATAGGATAGTCCTAAAATTATCATGTTAATTAATAATATGTGAAAATCATAGATGATCGTAATCTCGTAATCATTTTGTGTCCATTTTAGTTAATAATAACTGGGTTGGTCGGGAGCGCGTGCGTCCACAGTTTAGGCTTCTTATAGAACGCTATGCCAAATGCGGTGTAATATTTTACTCTGAAACGATTTCGTGGAAAATCTTGTTGAACGACCGCACTGCGTTAAACTAGCTTGGGAAATTTGCAAAAGCTAAGCAAAATGCTCCTAAGCGGAGGTTTCATTTTCACTTTTTAAAGTGTGATACGTTCTCAGTGAGCTGCTGTTTACTTGATTTAACGATATGTTACAAGGCCTCGCCGCTGTGCCCACTCCATGGTATGCAGAACCCATTGGAAGGACGTATCAGACGACAAGACAACCCCAGAGAATGCAATCCTTTTTGTCAGCACCAGGGATCACAAGGGTAATAAAGGCTCTGGGACGAGACTGCTCAAACGGTTGACTCTGGTACACTGCGCACGATCCTTGGTCGTGTGTAACAGAAAGGGCCCTGGAGTCGAGAACGGAGGCGAGCCGCCGAATGCTTCGTTGGAGACTGCCGAAAAGACTGGTTTAGTAATTTATGATGACTGTTCAAAGTAAATTGCTTGCATTCGTTATCGCGAGAGTCTTCATGTCAGACTGCATCCTTTGGAACCCCTAGAGCAGTCGCTCGGGTCAGGAGAAAACGACAGCGCAAAATTAAGCTTGAAAATTTTTTTCACCCTCTTCCTCCGAATTCGACTTATTACCACCTGAGCATTAGACTGCAAAACAGTCCGTATTTTTGCGTATTCAAGTACGCGCGAGCAGTCAAACAAAAGGTCTGGAATGAGGCTGAAAACAGAGAGCGAGACTGGGGAGAGACGCTAAAAATACGGTTTTTTTCTCTCGCCTCACACGCCCGTAGGGCGTGTGAGGCTCGCGCGCTTCGCGCGCGTAAGATTCTTACGCCACGCTTTATCGATTTCTTCACTGATTTTGAGAAAAAAACCCGACTGTTTTGCAGTCTACCTGAGCATTGTTTCCGCTTTCCCTTGAAACGACTGTAATTACGTAAAGGCGGAAAACCAGTCTTGCAGTGGGGTTTCAATCCTTTAAGACCCAATATCCACAAATTCTCCAGACTGATCTCAATAAATTTCCTTACTGTGCTTTTCAAAATCACACGAAAGCCGCCTCCACCATGGCGTTTTTCATTGCCGTCGATCACAATTAAGATCACAAGCAACGAACCTTGAAACACAGAAACACATAGTCCGATTCGTTTTTATTCCCTCAATAACTGAGGGAGTAAAAACGACTCGAAGTAATCGTCTGAAACTAAAAGGCTAAGAAACAAACAAAACTGATCGAAATCCACCAATCACAAACCATGACCTTTTGAACCCGTTTTAGTAAAGTTCTGTTTCCGAAGATATCTGCTAAGATGATTGACGGCAGCGAAACACTCAAACGTCAGTTAGCTTTTGAACTTCAGAATTCGCGTGTTTTTGAAAAGCGCAGTAAAGAATTAGTTGAGAGAATTTGATAAAAGATCGAAGCACTTTTCGTTTGTTTATTATTCTGATAATCCTCATAACCTTTTCTCTTGTCAGGATGACGTATTTTGATTGGCTTTTATCTCCCCGCAAATTCCTTTTAAACAGCTGGCGCTGATTAAATTTGCTAGATGCAAGCAATATGCCATGGATACAATGATACACTGCCACCAACATACAATTGCAACCTCCGTTTCCAGGCGGCGGCGCGCAAGAGTTGCTTTTTTTAACTCGAGCAAACTCAACAAAATGGTCAAGGTGAGGAATCGGACTAGGGGACACTTACACGATTACTTTTTGGGGGATATTTGAGTTAGTTGTAAAGGAAAGCGGGGGTGAAAGGAGTGATGGGGAAAAAAAGAAACCATCACTCCCCGCTCGCGCTTTGCTTTCGTTCCCATCATCCCCCGCGCTTCTCGCTTGTTCCGTGGTTTCCACTAAGCCTTGGGAAAGCTTGTGGAGGAAGCAGCTTCGTGGGGTCCCCTGATCTCAGCGTACATTTCCGAACATGCGACTGGGGCTACGCCAGAAGAATGCGAGTCAAGCAATGCTCCCAGCCCCCGAGAGAGAATTGCGTGACCCAGCCCGAGCGGCTGCGAAGGAGACTAGATCAAACCGGAATGTAAACGACAAAACAAATCCGGTGCAAACATTTTCTGGATTCGTCACGAAAGCGGTAAATCACAACTAGCGTAAACGTTGCCTGGGATATGGTTGCATCGCTAGTAAAAAGTAGGCTTTATGACACAGTGTTCATCAATTTTGATACTTTAATGGCATAGCGGGCGGATAGCTTTGCAACACGTTAAATTGACGCTGCGCTACTTTGTATAGATTAAAAGTAAATGCAAAATGGAGAGGATGAGATGAGCAAACGAAGTCACGCCGCTTTACAGTTGTTTAGCTTGCGTAGCAGGCGATGAAAAAGAGAAAAACGAAAAAGGATTGGGGAGAGAGGATAACGATCATGCAAAATGAGACAGTTCAAGTTTCGACAAGATTTAAGTGATTATTGTTAGCTGTGAGGACATTCACAGTCGCCACTGCATCCCAAGAAGCGACAATGATCAATTCTACCCATAATTTGCCATTATTATCTTTAAGATGAAAAGTTCTTTAATTTTTTCACTTGTTTGCTCGCTGAAAAATCACATACAATTGCTTCTTTAAGCCATTAGTCCTTAAGCGCGTGCAAAGATGGCGGGTATCGTGAATAAGGTCCATTGGCTGAAGCCTTAATCGGAGCAACTTATTGAAGTGTATTAAGGAACAATCCCAATACAATCGCAAGCAACAAAATCAACGTGATCTAGTGTCAAAAGCTTTGGAAGATCAAAATTACTCTGAGTAGCGACGCGTCACGTTGAAACTCGAACTGGAACTAGCTGTAATAGTTGGTTTAGCAGGCAAAAATACTCTAGAGGTTTTGTCTAATGGATTAGGCCAAACACCGCGTTTACAAAGTGAGAGTACGAGTTTTGACAGAGGAAATGCGGCAATTCCTGTCAGTTCTTCTCGACGTTACTATGTTGTTTTGTTCCCCCGGCTAAGGGGACCAGTTATAATTATTTGGGAAAATTTAGATGCTGTCTGAGCGACTTTTCAGTTGATCATTTGCCGTCGTAAAAAAAAACTATCCATGGAGCTTTTTGAGAAATATATATTCATCCCTCTACTTTTTCCCTTGTCCGTTTTGTTCCACCTCCCCCACCTCTGTTTTCGCCCACCACGAGGGCTACCACTGTTGGGATATAATTGTCAAGAACGAAGGTCGCATTCATGGTTATAACGTTTGTTGCTAAAAATGGCTGTTAGCCCAGCGTTTAGTCAGTGCGTGCTCGATGCATCAAATGCTTCGCTCAAGCGCCAAATGTTAACTAAGGAAACTGCCAGTGTTTCAGTGGTTCGATCTTTGCCAAGCCGTTTCCAAGGACAAGGACGAGGCATTCTACTCGACGAGTCTGAATTGTTCTACATGTCGGCTCTGAGAACAGTTTCTGTTACACATGAGGAAGGTCTTTCCACTGGTTCTGGGGTGTAGGTGAATGTTAAGCCGGTAGGATAAATGACTCCGTCAGAACGAACAAGGCTAACTGCCACCTCAGTGGGCTGTCGAACAAATCTCCAACCACCACGGATCGCCGATATGTCTGGAACTACACAGAGAAGGCTCTCGCCACACCTATTGTGAAGGAAATATAAAGGATAGAATAAGCAAAAAAAAAAAAAATTAATGATCGGTATTTAATTTGTTCTTATAACGTCATACTTATAAACTTAATAAGGTAAAGGTCATTATTTTAACTCGTAACAGTATTCAGTAGACCGACAAACCTTAGGCCACCGGTGCACTCATTTACCCCCCTCTCCCGAAGTAAGTGCCCCATTTTACGGGTATTAAGTTACTTGCAGGGTTCGTACAGATTTTTGGATCCCAAATTCAGGACGTTTTCCAGACTTTTTTCCAAAATAATAATTTTTTTTCCCAGACTCAAGGTTGTCAAATAGGTGATCAATAGAGACCTCTAAAAAAGGCAGGAATAAAGCTTTTTTCACGATGCGCTGCAAACGTAGAGAAGACATTGAATAAGATTTGACCAAAACGAAAAAAATATCAAGACTTTTTACCATTTTTCCAGACTTTAACTCCATGTTCCGGTCTTTTCCCAGGTCTGGAAAATTGCTGGGCAAATTTCCAGACTTTTTCATTGGCAAGAATTCAAGACTCTGTACGAACCCTGTTCTTAAAGCTACATGGAAAGAAAAGAAGTCGAAACAAGGATTTCAGGCTTCCTCCAGGGAATCGAACTCGAGACCTCTCTCACAGAAGACCGCCCACGCAATAACCGACTGTGCTAACCCCTACTCCTTGAAAAGATCATAAGATAACAAAATGTAGACCAAAAACAAAACGTCTTGATTTTGCACCAATTCTCCTAATTATCAACTTCATAGCCAGTCTGAAATGTCATCCGTCTCTTTGCTCCACCTGCCAACAGGCGGCAAGGCGAGTCTTCAGACTACTTCATAGCAAATATATGAAGAACAGAACAGAATATTTGATGGCTTGTAAGAGGGCTGAAAGGTAGAGAGAATATGCTTGCGGTTCCCAGCTCAAAGGATGGAGTGGAGTGGATTCTACACTCCGTTGAAATATCAGGGATCGATCTCGTTCGTACGTATTGTTGGCAGACTAGAGCCTTATGAGGGGTAACCATTTCACGTGCAAATATCGTACGGATATTCTTCTTGCCTTCAAGTCAGTTCCAGTTCTCTGCCACTAATCTTTGTGATGGAGTCTCATATAACATTTCTACTTGCCTGTACATAGTTTCCGCCTCCACATCCCCGAACCAGACCTTCAGGTTAGCGGTGAAATGTTCCCCTGTCAACTCTAACATCGCCACATCGCCACCACCATTCAACTAAACAGAGTGAAATAAAGCTTAAAAATTTATAAAGGCAGAATGTGTACATTCATTTTCCAAATTGAACAGGAAATTACTGAGGTAGAGCAGTTATCTGTCTTCCGTCTGCTATAAAGTGTAGAAAAATCGATTGAGTCAAGTGCAGGGAATAATTTACCAGAGATCTAAATTGAACCTACAATGGAGGACAAAATTCTTCGGACAATTAACACGATCTGCCTTAATTTTTCCCCCTTTCCCCAAGCAATGTTGTAGTTGGTGCACCCCTGTATACTTTACCTTGTCCTAAAAGTGTTTCTTCATCCCAACATTGTTTGGAGGGGGGAGGGGAGGGCCAGTCGCGGTATCCAAGTGTTTAGAGAAGAGCATATTATGCTACATCTGAACATTTGATAAGTTAAGGATGTGGAAGGAAGGTTTTCCATAACCGTTCCAAGGATTTTTGTCCTCCATTGTAGCATTGGGTACGAATGTTCGCAATAGCCCACGCTCGATATATTACAATTCAAACATGACTCCGTGGTTTTACGGACAAAATTGTAAATTTTTCAAGACTCGATGGTCTCACAATTTCCAGAAGAGACTTGAGCACAATATTAATATAGCCAACCTGGGCTACTTTAGTAAAAGGAGGTTCCGAAATTTATTACGTGGTCGATAGAGATGGCGGGGCCGTCGCCACTAGAGGACGTAATACAGGGTGCTAAATAGAACTGGGGCTAATTTAGAGAAGAGTGTCGTAAAAAAGGCTTTTACGGGCCATATATATAGGATAGTTTATGTATCTGTCCTGTCCTGTCATGGTTTTCTTACCTGTAAATTATGGACAACTGGAACAGGAGTGATGGGTGACTTTACGGGTCCATTTCCTTCATAAAAACTATATTCTGATTTGTCTGTACTAATTATCGTCCACGAAGCTCCATCATTGATCATCTCTTTATTCTGCTCTTTCGGACATGGTGTTGCCTAGGAAACGGGTGGCAGATTTTCAGTTTACTGTTATTTGAAGTAAAAGGCACCAGATGTTGTTTTAGCACCTTGAGTTATACTGCAGGTACAGTTTACAATTTACAAGCAATTATACATGTAGTATTAAGAAGGTAAGGGATAAAAAAACTACAGAGTACTTGCAGTCGGTTTCTCTGTCGAAATAATAGCCCAGTTTCGAATTAAGAACTACCGCTGAATACGAACATCAACGACACATTCATACAGGGTTAGCCTCGATATAAAGTAAAATATTCAGAAATTCCGGCAAGTAAGTGTTTGAAATGTGAATATACACAACAAACAGAGTAACAAACAGGTCTTTTTCTCGTTGGAATTTGTGATATGTCTCTTGAAATTTCTGCTTGAGAAATGTTCATGAAAGTCTAAGTCTCTTCAATTTTTAAGGAAAAAAATTCAGATGGGCGTGAGTAGAAATCGAACCCGGAGCGTAGAATCGGCTACACCGCTACACCACTGAGGATTTGCTGACGGGGGGCAGGGATTAGCGAAATTTCCTATAATCCTGATCAACCCTAACCCCACATTGAGGCTAACCGTTTATCGAGTCAGTGCTTAACCCTAATCACTATTTTCAGGGCTTAACCCTAATCAGCATTGACAGTCAATGCGGTTCCTTCCTTTGTAGAGAATTACTTTGTGTATGAATCATAATGTGTCAACTTAATTTTGGAGTATGGAGACGAGTATTAACCAGGCTAAGCCTGTAAAAAATGCGTCTTCACTTCTTTAATTCAGCGGTCATAGCGAACTCGAAACTGGACTATTAGTCTTGCTCAAAAAGCTCACATAAGATTAAATGGGACAGGAACGATTGGGGCGACGAGGGATCCTTTCTCGTTCATTCGCCACTCTCCGCTTCGGAACTCTTCTCTATTGCGCATGACTAGAGACGAGAAGAGCTCCTTCGTTCTTGCGCGGCCCAAAAAAAAACAAACGACCAGAGACTGACGAATGATTTATAACCACCTTATTTAGCGACACTGCTTATTAGGAGGACTAACTAGGTGGATTTTTAGAGAAATGTTGAACTATAAGCAGTCTAAGGAGTAGGAGCGCTAAAGAGATTGACCTAACTTAAAATACTTTTAAAAGTGGCGTAAATACGAGCAAAAAAAAAAAAACATTGCCAGCCACAGACGGCCGAGTTACGTTTACTCATTGAACGATTAGTTTGCACGTGTGGCCAGCCTCTCCTTCCCCTTTTTGAACGCACAACTCTACCATAAACAAGAGCAGTAAAACGAATGCATGACGTTTACTATACCAAACAGGATTAAGGAACATACAGGCGGCGGTCGCTACTAACCTACCTGAAACTGAATAATTCTTTCTTGTGATAAACATAGATACATCCTCTCAGTTTCTTTCATATAAAAGGCCACCTAAAGAGTAACCAGGTTGTTATTTCACACTTTTTTTTACGTATTTCATGGTAAAAAACATAAGTAAAAATCAACTTACACACTATGTAAGAAGTTTGCCATTTTTCGGCTGAGTGGTTCAAATTTCTTTAAAATGTACCTTATGAAGTTGAGAAACTGGATCATCAGCATCTAACAGAGCAGTCTGCTTGTCAACTTTTCGTATTACCTATAAACACAAAAAAAGAAAATCAAAAAACTGTGCATTGCTAGCCTGCGTAGCATGGCGGTTTTTTCGGGCGAACTACTGAGCGGCGAAGCCGCGACTGCCCCCACCTGGGTTGTTTGCGCGCCCGACCAAACCCACCATGCTACGCAGGCTATGCATTGCAAAAGGGCATTAGAGCTACATGTATCTGCCGCAGAATTAGTAAAGTTAACACTGTTTTCCAAATGATTCAAAGCCGGCAAAACTAGTGTGCCGGCTGAAAAACACGTTTCTATGTTGCAACTTGATTATATTAAATTTTAGAAGACTTCAAACCATGTGAAAAGCATGGAGAGTTAGAATTTTTAAAATAATATTGCTTTGCGTTACTACGAGAAATATTCGTGAGCCACTATTGACAGAAACATAACATGCCAAACTCGTTTCCACTTCCCAAGGATCAACTTGTTTTATGTTTTGTTTTACAAGTTTTTCTTGGACACAGGCCTGCCCAGAGGGAATAAGCACGAACGGGACTCATAGGTCCCATGCAAGGTGCCATCTCTACCCAATCCCACAACCCGTTCAGGCTGGCCACACCACCGGGGTCCATGACCCCTACTCTTTTCGAACAGTTGTGTGGGTTCTTTTACGTCCCACAAGAACCAGATCAGTGAAAGTGCTGTGAGACGGGGATCTACTAACGGTTTTTCTTCCTTATCCGAGAAGACTAGGAAGTCTAACCATTTGCAGATGTCATTACAAAGGCAGCACTTTCTTCTCAGTTATTTAAAGACCCTAAGTGTTGGTTCGGCCCGGGTTTGAACCCCCGACCTCCCTCTCAGCAGACCAGCGCCCTCCCAACTGAGCTAACCAGGCGGCGGCTTGGACGGCAGATTCAAATTTATGACCTTTTTGCCACACATTTTGTCACATGAACTCGTTAAATTAAAAAATAATAATTGATTAATTGATAACAAAACAGTCACATACATGTAACATGCAGCTCTGAAAATGTTTGAACAATTCGTAATTCTAACCCTACAATATTTAACTGTACTGTAAAAATTGAAAAGATTATGGCAGGCGCCTTGAAGAGTCTGCAATCTTCAGGTTTTTGTTATGCATGCGTCGCATGTACGTAGTCAGCATTCGTTTGAACTTCCACTAAGCATGACTGGAATGCACACAACGCAATCTGAACACGCGCATGGACCTTCTATCACCAGCTGGTCAAGTCAATGTTTATTGTACTGTGTGTAACTTGATCACTCGTGTTTTACCCTCTATCACGTGAAACTTAAACAAAGCACCAGTGTTGGAGCAAGAGAGTTTGCAGTGATCTTGCGATCGCCTGCAATCCCTAATCTCTAGTTACATATATATATATGTATGTAACTAGAGATTAGTTATATATATAGATTAGTTATATATATATATATATATATATATATACATACTGTAGAGGATACATACCAGTCTGGGTAATGCCATCTTTGTAACAGAGCAGACAAGCTTTACTGTTGAACCATAGTGAACATAACCCTCCCTGACTGAAAACTCCTCACTCTCAGATTCATCATCATGCACTGAAAATAACCAACAAAATCTCAAAACACTGTAAACTCAGAGCTTGATCCCAGGTTACTTTCATGGGAAACAAAACGAAAAGGAACCAAGAGAACTTCCTAGCTTGCTAATTCTAGGCTGGGTTGTTCAAAGCAGAGTTAAAATAACCCAAGGTTAGCACAAAATCTGAATCCAAATATGAAAGCTTAAAAGCACTTCTAGTTTAATTCTTTTTGTCTACAATTTGATGGTTGGATACTCTAAACAAGAATAGAGAAAATTATCCAAGAAAATGCTTTTGAACCACAAAGGAAACAGAAACCTGGGTTAAACTGAATTTATCCTTGGCTTAGCACTAATCATCCTTCAAACAATGTAAAACTGGGCCCTGCTCTAATTGCAAATACCCAGCAACTCGAAATCTTAGTGACAGCCCTGCAGACTCCCTCAATTTTATACAATTTCAGCACAAAAAAACCTCTTTTCGCAAGTTATTTGGAAGGACATTTTAAATAAAACACTGCTGGTTTGCCAATGTGAAGCTTACAAAGAAAACAAAGCAATACTGCACTACACTAGAAAACCTTTCCTGTGGTAGTTTTGCTTGGTAATATTACTATTTTGTTTCTTAAATTAAAGGCAAATTTTAGAAATGTGATCAACTAAAGATAGGTCTATAAATCATTTTATCTTTACTTACACAGATGAATGGTAAAAGCTCCCCACTGCTGACTACTTGCATGAAATGTTCCATTTTCTACATGAAGATAACGTGTGCTAACAGTCTGCGATCTGAGACGATTAAAAAGTGCTACTGTGGAGCCAGATTGGATACACACTGAAATAAAAATTAAGTGCCATGAAGTTAATTTGATAAACAATCCACTCAGATTGATCCAGAGTGCTTTTTGGACTCAATACTGCGAGACCCAGAGGGCAGAGGTATTCATAGCCTGCAGTGCAGGTGAAAGCTGCTTGTTTATGTTTGTATTATTGTAGCTGCCGTCTTTGATATTCTGACAAAGGAACATTGGGGAGAGTAGAAATAGCAACCCTTAGGGTAGGTGCTAGGGCGAAAGAAGAAAAGGAGGCATGGGGAGGGGAGAAAAATACAGCATTTTCTTGTCTCTCTCCCCACCCCCTCCCCTGCTCCCTTTGACTTGCCCTATTTCCTCCTCTCTTTTGGAGTTTCAACATGGTGCTTTTGCGAGCATAAAAAAAACAAAAAAAACAAAAAAACGCGCCCCAAGAAAACGCTTTCCTTGCGGGCTAAGGAATCTATTGCAACTTACAAAGGCCTTCAACAACATACAGAGTACACTTAAAAACATATTAATTCAAAATATACTTACAGTCTGCATTTTTTAATGATTGCTTTTTCTTGGATGGCTTTGAAATAACCTGGAAATTGAAACGGTATGTTCAAAATGGGTGAATGTATCAACTGAATTGTAAATAATAATACTGGACGGGTCATTGACAGTTAAACTAGTCGGTATTTGTAACCTTCAGTTCAATTTAGTTCCTCATTTTTAAAGAATTATTGGATGAGGATTTTTGTTTTTTATTGAATAATCAAGGTCAAGGTAAGTGTTATCAGCTGAGCCTAATATAAGACCAAGGCAGATACCTGCACATACCTGACCACAGGGAATCTTAGTGACAGCATTTGAGGGGACCCAGGAGAAACTAATATAAGCAATGCTCAGGTAAATTTTTTTTACAGGAAAAGGCCATATGATTTTTTTTTTTTTTGCTTGTCCCACTAGAATCTGCCAAACCACTATCAAGGTTACATAAAGTAAGTAGATTTTTAATATGCAGGCATGTACCTTTATTCTTTTCGAGTTGAATGTACCAACATGCTCTCCACTTGGATATAATAACTAAAACAAAGAAGAGAGTTTAAAAAAGCACGTTTTGATAAAAATATTAATAAGGCACTATTAAAAATCATGGACAGACCCAAAAATGTACCTAAAACAAAAAAAACCTGTATTAATTAAAAATGTTCCTTTTTTTTGGAGAAGTACTTTAAAAGTACAATGTACGAAGACTACTTTATAAGTACAAAAAAAAAAAAAGGAAAAGCACTTTATGACAAAAAAATGACAAATTGCTTGGAACTACTATTTTTGCTTCCCTTCCATTGATTCTTTTGGAAGTTCTATACTCTAGGTGTTGCAAGCAAGGCTAATACAAAAGAAAAAGTACTCATAAATATGTCAAGAATTTCTGTGACAATACCCTTTTATAATTTTAAGTATTACAGCGGCAGATACTTGAAATAGGGCACTTGGTAAAAGAATACCCAATCACAGCGATTCTCTCAAAACAACTGAATCTCATTAACATTATCAAATCTTCAACAATGCAACCACTGAAAAATTTCAAAACCGTTTGAGCTTTCCTGGCATCTCAGGTATGGAAGTACCCTCTTATGTGATTGGTCAATTTTGATCTATATTTAAGAGCAAAATATCTTGCACCTGTTTTCACAACAAATCAAAATTATAGTATTTTTCAGTTTACTGTAAGGATGATTGATGTATTGTGTGCATGGCAATGACGAAAACCAAAAGATTCTAAAACCAACCTGTGGATGAATGTAAGGTGCGCACTCACCTTTACTGATAATTCAAAATGTTTTCTTTTGTCTGAATCAGATATGTACAATGTTTTAGCAGCTCCATAACCCTGACAAGATATAAATATTTATAAAGTTATTAATAATAACTACTATATTTGTATGGTGTTGCTCCAGAAAAAATTCACTATTTCCACCAGCTGAGGAACTGGGGCTTCTGAGCTTATTAGCTTTCCCATCTCTCAACAAATCCTTTAAAGTCCCTTGATCTTTTTCTTAGCGCAGCTCTTGTGTGTGAAGTGCGCGCAGCAGAGCGGCACCATGGGTAAAAAAAATTGGTAAACTATCCATCCCAGAAAATTTGGTCATGACGTAGCGTATGAACGCCGACCGTCCATACACCCACTACATGTAAGCCGATGTTAAGTGTCACATTAGATCTTGTTCAAATGTTGACACCAGCCTGTCAGTTATGTAAGCCGTCAGTATGAGGATGAATTGACAGCTGTCAAAATCGGACATCCTCTGACAATTATTCACATGACCATCTTACGGGCTAAGATGAAAAACTAGTAGTTTTGCCCCTACAGATAAGCTAATATAATATAACACACTTACCAAAATATTAATGAAACTACACTTTCCTAGGGCAGGGCTGTCAGTAGTTTAGAGTTATATGTGCAAGCCAAATTAAGGTTAATTGACAGCTGTCAAAATGGGACATGTGCAGACCACTATCAGGAAACTAATAACGTGGGCTCAGGTACACGATCTGACATTTCGCCACCACAAGCCGGACAGAAATGTCTTACTCACACTCACAGTCGACAGTCCATTTTTTTCGAATATTCACCATTCTAGGGAAGGTCAATTGACAGCTGTCAAAATAGAGAATCCGCTGGCCTTCATCGCCTGACTGTAACATGGGGCCATTTTCTACCCATTGAGGTCATGTATTTTTTTAAGTTTTCCAATAACATTTTATTTGATCACAGGTTCTATCCATCCTAGGTTTAAATTGGGCAATCAGGTGACCGTACACCGAGAGGCCGGCTTAAAACATAAATCTGTCTGGTTGTGTATATAGTTTATAAGCTTTAATGCTTCCCTAACTCATGATTTTCAGAGACGCTTTACCCTCAAATTATACTTGTCTTCGTGAATGAAAATTGTTGTCTCTGTACACATGTCACTAAATTATATTTATTTTATTGATTGTTAGTTATAGTATCTCTTGCAATTTTAATCACTGTGCCGCTTGTTTTCAGTCATACATAAACATCACATGCAGGAGTACTCAAAATGACTTGCGTAAATATCACATGCTTTTAAAGATTACACATAACAAAACCATAAACAAAGAGAAATGAAACCTAAACATAGCAAATTCTCTATCATGTTGAAGCGTAACTCTGTTAATGTTCATTTCCTTACAAGACAGCTGGGACTGGAAATTCGGTGTTTGTCAAAAGTGAGAACACATCCAGCTGGCCGTATAGGTGAGTTTGGGAATTTTTTTATTGTTTTCACTAAAAGCCCATACTTATTACCCTACATATGACATAGGTCTGGAGCATATTTTTCTGACCAAACACTTGCTGCATTATGCTGAATTCTCTTCATGAAAACATTTCATAATGTGATCAGTTCTATAATTTGTTGTGTAAAGGAAGCGCATGCTTCGATCGCCCTGGACTGATTGAATGAGTGCAATTTGTCTTGCAAAATTGTGAAAAACTACAGAATCATAGTTTTAAATAGGGCAAAAAAATTCTGTCCGAGGTCTGTATGATAAATAAAAAACAGTGCCTCATAGTACTGTTTACCTCAGACGTGATGTATAAACAAAAAAAAGTAATTTAAAAGGCTGGTTTACATGCCACCAGGGTCCCCCAGGCCCCTCCCCTGGATCCGTCACTGAAATGTATCCTAACCCTAACACCTTGAACTTCCGTTAAATTCAAGATCTAGCAACCATCTGCTCCACACATATACACTGTTTACAGGGGTAGCCATTATGACAACTGAAGGAGGATCAAGAGGTCATCCCTATATTAAGATATCTCCTAACAAATAACCCACCCAGTCCAGGAAAGATTGGTCACACCACCAGGGTCTACATCCCCTGCTCTTTTCGAACAGTGGTGTGGGTTCTTTTACATCCCACAAGAACCAAATAAGTGAAAACATAATTGTGAGATGGGACCTGTGCTTTTTCATCCTTATCCGAGAAGACTAGAAAGTCCAACCATGTGCAGATGATTGTCATTACTGTACAAAGGCAACACCCCCGCTTTCTTCTCAGTTATTTCAAGACCCTGAGCATTTGGTTCGGCTGGGGTTTGAACTTGTGACCTCTCGCTCAGCAGAATGGCACTCCCGTATGTTAATTTGCGCTATATAAATATTAAATATTATTATTATTAATTTCTCAACATTTTTATCACATTCTTTAAATAATGATGTATTGATCACAACAGGAATATGCAGTTGTTATAACTCTCTAACCTTGTCTTCAATAATGAGCTGCTGCATTTCCTGTTCATTTTTGCTTCCTATTCCAATAAAAGCCACTGGTTGACTTATTCCTTCTTCCTCAGGCAACCTTGACTGCCAGCGCTCACCCACAAGATAAACGCAAGGAGGTGGGCAAAAAAACCTTTGACACAAATAAAAATCCTGTGAAAATTTATAATATATATGTATAATACCTGCTTGACAGCCTGCATAGCACCTGTATCCATTTCCTTTGAACCAAGCAGGTAAAGGCAGGGCTGTCAACCCCCCATGATACATGATGTCATATCGCATCAGCATAGCACATGATGTCATTTGACTGTGCAAGAAATACTTGTTGATGCCAATCAACGTAATATCGCATAAAACAGTTCGTAAAGGAAGCCACATTATTGCTTAAATTACAATGGCATGCCGGAGTTCATGAGGAAATGTTCCATGTTAGCAGTTAATTTTAAAAATAGCTCAAACAACACAAAATATTTAAAATCTTATGGTTGGAATGTTGAGTCTACAAGAAATGGCAAACTTCAGTGATCCAGGAGATTTCAGACTCTAATCTGGAGACTGAGAGATAAGGTCTAAAATCTGGAGTCTCCCGGATTATCTGAGAGACTTGACAGCACCGTAAAGGGCACAAGATGCACAAGGGCATGGGGTAGAAAGAAGCATTAACTAAGAGGCAAGGGAGGGGTGGGGAAGGAAAGAAACCCACCCCTACGCTTTTTTGCTCACCCTTGCATGTCCTTTTGTCTTTAAACATGGATAATCAAGAGGATCAATATGTGGTTTCTCTGGGTAGTTCTTTATTTACAAGAATCAAGAAGTGATGGCAGGTTCCATGTATGTGTACTTTGCAAAGAGTCAAATGAGTGCTGGTAACCAAACGAGCCTGGAGTCATTAGCTTAAGAAAACTGGGTGAATTGAGTTCTAATTAGGGTCATCATCCAGGGTGAACTGAAGTTGAACTTCACTCTGTTAGTTTGCTAAACCCTTCTCCCTCAACTTCAGAGTCATTAGGGATTTAGTGGCAGTTATGGTTCTGCAAAATACCCCTGCATATATAAAGTAACAATGAGTCACCTGTAATAGATATTTTGCTCAATTGTTAATACTGACTTCTCATTTTAAACTGAGGATCAAGTGTCAACTTTGTACTTCTAAGCAGCAGAGTAGCTATAATACCAACATGAAAGAATTTACTCTTGTCTGCAAACAGAGATTTTTGGCTTAAATCCTCATTACCCAGCTCTTTGAAAAGTACTGTTAGACCAAAAGGTCTACTATACTTTCACACTAATTGGAAGTAATGACCTGTGCCTGCCAAATTGACCTTTAAAAACAGACCCTGGAAACACACCAAAAAGGTTATGGCTTTTTGAAAAAGGCCAATAATTGAGACATTACTCTGGGAGTAGTTTACTACCTTTTTTCATTGCCATATGATTTTTGTGCCACCTTTGCATGGAAAATAGTGACTGTTTGATGACCATCTCTTGGAACAACTTCTTTAAGATATTTGTTCATAGCTCCTTTAGACAGCCGTGGATGAGAGCCACTGCAAATTGAGAGAAACATTTGATCACACTGATACAATTCATTTATAATTCGGAGCAACAAAATTAAATAAATCCTGATTGGTATATGGCCCAATTTTCCTTACAGATGGGTGATGTATCTCACATGAACTTGGTCCTCTGTGTAGCATATGGCCAAGCAGAACTCAACAGGAACTTGTAACCTTTCCTCTCCGCCCGCCTTGTCTAGCTTTTGCTATTTGCGGGCGGAGATGGCAAAATGATGTGCATGAAATAAAGTATAGTGTGTGAGATGACGTCATCATCATTCACATATGCAACTCTAACGGACACGGGACAATTCTCCCAGTGTCCAGTAGCCTGGGACCAGGCTCTACAGTAAGGATTAAGGTGAAGAGAGCCAAGCAAAAGCTTGGGGAGGGGAAACTGGGCAGCAGAGCCTGGAGACCTGCCTTTGATGCCACAATATGCCTTTCAGCAATAATAACTCTCACAAACAAGACTATTTTGGGAAAAAAAACACTTGAATAATGTTTGAGCCACACCCATGTTATAATTTGGGGACAGGGTTGATTTGTGGGTACTTCGTGAAAGACAGTCTCCACATTATACAATGCAGATCTCCAGAGGTTGGCATCTCTGCATCATTGCATATAATTGCATAAGGCCCCTTATCAATGTACAACCAAGCACTCACATTTCTTTGTGATAACCGTCTTTATCGACATCATCCTCAGGTGGAGGGGATGGAGTGGTAGGAGGACTTGGATTGCTTGCTGCTAACTGCACTGCTAAACTACGGGGTTCTCTCACTCCTTCATGTCCATGCTTAGGTGTTGACGTATACCCCCCTGCTACTCTCTGATAAGGTCCCCTTCCTGTTTGAAAAAAGTACTGGATTGAGAGATACACACTACTGAAATCACAGGTACCCCAAGCTCATGAGTGGGTGTTGTGTAAGAGAAATATTATAAAGTTTGTATGGAAAATTTATTCATCATTATTTAGTGCATTATAATAATATAGAAATGCTTAGAACATGAACAGACAAGGAGACAAGGTAAGAAGTTTTGATGTATTTTTGCTTCTATTTTAATGCCCTAAATATAAACGACTGATAAATGTTCCATACAAACCCTTATAATATTTCTCTTATGCAACACTCAATCGTGAGCTTGGGGTACCTGTACTGAAATCACTAAAGCTGCTGAGGCCCCGTTTGGGTAAAATTCCAACAAACGACATGGCAGGGACGTAGCGTGAGATTTTGAAGGTGTACGCACGCAGGGAAGAATTTAAGTTTTAAGGTAGGTAGCGTAGGGGGGTCAGAGGGCATACTCCCCCAGAAAGCTTTTCAATTTAGGATGTTGAAAAAGCCATTTCCAGCATTTTCTGCAGGGCATTTTCCATAACAAAAATGTTCAGTAGCTTATTTTACCCATCTCTAGTGTTTTTGGCAAGGTAGGGTGTTTATGGGAAAAAAAGCAGTGACACCATCAGAATTAAGGAATAATAAAAGGTAAAGGAAATACCAACACAAAGACACAAATATAGTATGAAAAATGTACCAGTCATCCCGATTAAATGATGCAAAAAGGCTTTTTCAGGAAATAAAAAGTGTATAATTTTTCCATAAGTTATTTCAGCTGTACATGTACACAGGGGTGTATGTGCGTATATGGATGCTACGCGCTCCTGCATGGCCTTGAAACAGTGGCATAAGACTAGATGAAAAGGTGACAAATGACATAAAGATGGGTTGAACATCCACAGGTACATGGCCCACTCCTCAAAACCCAAAACAACCATTAATTGAAATTCAGACGCAGTAGGGATATATGTACCCCACTAAGAGGGTCTCACTGTTAGTATCCCCCTTCCCCCCCCCACCCACCCACCAATTTACATTTTTTCGAAAAGTTTGAAGTCCTCCCACAGGAAATGAGGGACACCTCACAACTTTTCCCAACTTCTCACTACCTAAGGTCCAGAATCTCAAGATTTTTTCCTTTTCAGGGTTGGCAAGTCTGACATTAGTATGTATGCCGATTTGAACTAAACATGAAACCACCACAAAACAAATCCAGCAAGAATAGTCGTACGCCTCTAGGGACTGCACTGACACTCAACCATGCTTGAGTCATAATATTACTTTATTTCTAACAGTATAATTTATTATGCCTTTGCATAAAATGAAAATGAAGGGAGAGGTCCTGGCAAAATACATTCACCTATAAGGAAGTTTTGTTGTGTTAAAGTACTTTTCTGTATATTTGACTATTACTGGGATGAAGAATATCTTTCGTTTTTCCAGGGACTTAAGTTGTAACAAGTAAACATGGATATTGGCACATTACAATTTAAAAGAGGTTCCACTGTGTTGGAAAGGACAATGCTATCTGCTACTTTTGATTCAAAATTCAGCAAAAAACACAAACAGAGAAAATGAATAAGCATGCCTATTCCTTGTGAAGATTTTTCCCTTGAAATTACACTTTTCCAAACTTTGTTATTTATAAGTGAATAGAATAGCAAGTAAGGTAGCCAATCAGAACACAAGCTTTGCCATGGAATAGCAGTTATTATTTTGTGTATATAATTACTGATCATGATTTTCTATGGTGTTTGAAAAAAGCAATAAAACGTTGATGACCAGAAAAACTATTACGTTTTATGTTATGGGCTTAGATAAGAACGAATTTAAATAGTGTCATAGCAACTGAGCATTGCTCGCCCTTTTTTATGTAATTATTTAAAGAAAAGACATTGCTAATTATAAACAATAACATTAAATTCTTCATTCCACAAATGGTTGACCATGTTAAAGTTTAAGTTGGTTAGCCGGAGAAAAAGAATGCAGTTCCTGTGACAAGATGACAATATTCAAATCGTATCGCCATCTTCCGTCCTGTCAGCAAGTTCGATTCCTCGCAACAGCAGAAATACTTGTTAAGCTTTAATATTTAATAACAAAGTAACTCTTGCAAATTATAAATTGACGAGTACATGTATAGAAACTTGGTAGTGATACAAATACCATCGACAATTTAGGTCCGAGAAAAGCAAAGTACTGTAAAAGTAATTGACCTTTAATAAAGTCCGGGAAATTAACGTTTCCAACAAAGCCATCTTTCAAGCATGAAAAGTGAGACGCATTTTTATGACTATGCTCTTTTACTTGTCAAAATTAGTTTCTTCAATTGAAAAAGGTAAATGACGGTTAAAGCTAGAACACTAGACAATTTAATTTCCACTCAGGAAGAAACCAATTGCCTTCAATTTAATCTCGTTTTCGAAATTGTACATTTACTATGAGCTCGAGCTAAAACCTTTAATATACACTCCCGTTTTGTAAGTGTATTCGAAGCTAATCAAAATGCCGAACACAGCATCTTTGGCAGGAAATAAACTTGGAAATTCATAAATTAAAAGGCGACGGACAAACAAAGCGACTGCAAACTTCACTGATAAATATGTAAACAAGAGGGATTGGTTTACATTTTGTAATCCACGTAATATTCGGAATATGAGCTCATAAATCCACCACACACAAAAAGCGAAAACAACATGGACTACGTCCTCAGAAAGCATTGAGACTTACTTGAAAATGTGCTTTCCGACTGCGTCGGCAAACTCGCAGCGATGGTAGAAGTTATAGGAGAATGAAATACTGGCGCTTGAATGATTCCACTTGGTGAAAAAACATCTGATGAAGAAAAGCTGCCAGTTTCAATCCTCGAACGTTTAACGCTGTGATAGCGATGTCCCATATCTCTAACCATCAATCCAGTGTGTGTGTACATTGATCCTTCACGCGGACATTCGCTAGGAAAAATCGCCCTTTGGGCATGAGATTCTGACATTTTCTCTCAGATTTTTCTTGTAGATGTGTTGTACACACAGCAAAGGAAATACCTTTAGAAAAGACCCGTTCTAAAATGGACAAATCGAAGAGAAATGTCGCATCCAGAAAACTGTAGGGGGCATAGTATTTCAACTACAGCCGATCCATAAACGAAGTAAGTGATACCAAAAATGTCTGGAAGCGATTATTCGCAATCCTCGAAAGAAAGGCACTTTTTCATAAAACTTTTGAAGGCAAACCTTGGCTCAATTTATCCAACTTGCGCCGGCAACGTGTTTCATTCACGGTGGAGACGGCTTACACAGCAGTCGAATCCAAACGCAGTTTACTCAGCGCCACGAATTTCTAGATAGGAACTAAAATGGCTCCAAATCGATGTCGAAAATCGACAGCGTTCCCGAATAATTATGTGTTTGTGCTCAAACGAAGGGAAGCCCGCCAGACGTAGATGAACTGCAATGGCGAACAATACATCGACAACAATGTGAAGTGTAAAGTCAGTTGGTTTAGCCGATGAGCGTGGGAACTTTTGTGGCAATTCAAGGCTCGTGAGAAAATTAACCCACACCATATATGGAAGTTATTTACAAATAGCGGCCCTCGAACAAAAGACGCACGCGACCGGCCGCCGAATCAACTGAGCCCGGAGGGAATGTCCATATTCATCAATTTGTACGAACATGTGGACCTTTTGTAAACTCGAGAGGAAAGGATTTCACCCGATTGGCTAAGCTACAATAAAGCTAGCTAATAGATGAGAATCTTTGCTTTTTGCTCAGCTGTTTTTGGGGCCAAATTTCTCACGGGAACAAAAAGGAAAGCTTGCTTGTGTTGAAAGAGCTGTTGAACAGTTTTAACAAACTTTCAGTTATATTTAAAACGTCCATCAGTTGTGGTGTTTCCTATTTGCTATAATTTTGTTTTTCACGGGCTTTCTTCTCAAGCGAGATTCGGTGGGTTAAGGGAGAATAAAAAATCAACTTTATGATCAGATAAGGAAAACTGTTCCTTAATATGCCGTTGGCTAGGCACAAATAGTCTAATTTCTTATCCATCTACCCAACTTTTTAATGACCTCGTTTAAATTTCTAAACTTAAGTGCGTTAATTCAAAGGTGATTTTCCACCATTTTTCTTCAGCTTTGGTTTGTTCAGCTATCTTATAAAGACTTTTGTTTTTTATATTCAATATCCGTTTAATCTGCATCTCAACAATGATCAATAACGACACTATAACGGTTATCGGTTCTGGATTTTTTTCATTTTGCTCTTCACTGCGGGTCCAATATTTTCATTTTGTGACCGCGTATATTGCCCTTACCAACCGGGGATTTTAACAACAAAATTGACAAGAAACCAGCCTTTTCTACACGAGATAAATGTAGAGGCCAATTTTTCACCAATTATAACAACAATACCGGTTATTATATGTAAGTACCATGTAGAAGTCAAGTTCTATATGAACTGAGTGAATAGTCAGAAAGGCACTGGAGAGTCTTGTTTTGCTTGTACTCAATGATGCCTTTTCCGGCGTGATTCATTAACTTTCAGTACTATTTTTATGTTATTACCAAGTGCTTTGGCTCAGTCCCCTCCTTATTTACTTCAAAATATATTGAAATTCAAATATAACACGGGAATAAATTAAGCAAATTTATATTTAACTTTTTTTGCCGATCCGACAGCTTGCTGTAAGATTGCACAAGTCCATTCAGGCTTGAAAAGGGTTTAAAAGATGACGTCAATAAATACATTATATTGACGTTCAGTTTTTAGCCAACATGAAAAGGTTAAAAGGCGATTATTTTTGCGGTGCGAGAATGGCGGACCTATAACCGGAAGTTCTTTAAAGGTATTTTAACACTTCAGCGGAAGCCACAAAAAATTCCGATTGTAATTGTATTGCGATAATCGTCATCAACGTTTGTGAACAACTTTTTAAAAAAACTAGCTTCAGTCACTAGAATGACGTGTTGGTGAGCGCTGGTCTTAGAACTTAGTTTCAAGTGTTAAGCAGTGTCGATGAGTTTTGTCACGCTTAGGTGCAAAGTTTGCATGGAAAATATTTTTAAAATATTTGAATTTTTAAAATGTTTTTTAAGGGCCAATGACGAAGAATTTTTTATTTTAACTTCTGTATTACAAATGACTACAGACTAATTAGTTAAGGTATAAATTGCAAAACTGTCAAACAAAGGCAAAAACGCCCATTTAAAAAGGAAAAAAACGAATATTCTCCGCCCCAGAAGCACTACACATGTCCGCTCCCGTTCTGACGACAGCGACGGCACCAAAAACATCACCTTTTCATTTACAATAGCCCATGACTCCGAGGCTTAAGGTTCAAAATTGCAAATTTTTCATGGCTCCATTCACGCAATTCCCGGAAGAGACTTGAGCACAAAGAATACAAAACCAAATATTGAAAGAAAGCCTGGGAGCCAAGTCAGACTTTATTATATCGAACGTGGGCTGTTCGCTGAAAAATGTGAAATGTAGGCGAATCACCCGGGAGTTGGTTACTAGGAGTCCGCATTCAAGTAAACAGAGAGAAGGAAAAATTCGTCGCCCTTTGTTTACATCCTCCATAAAATGTGAAATTCACGTCCTAGTTTTGCAGGGACGGCAAAGAAATGTACAAAAAAGCGTGATGCACGCGTAGAGTTGTTGTTTTGCTCATCAAACCTATTGCTTTTTTGAGGATGTCTGTAGAACCCGGAACAGGGGCCCGTTTCTCGATAGGCCTGGAAACTTTTCGGGCCCGAAGGCAAATTTTAAAATCAGCACCTGTTGAATGGTAGCACAGTTCCTCGCTCAAAAACCAGTCAATTTTGCTTCGTTAACTGATAGTCTTATATGATTTTCAAAATTAATGTTTGAAACCTTAATCTTGAATGCAAACACGAAACGGCTTTCTGGGGCCGAAGAGCTATCGGAACAGTTCGAGAAACAGGCCCCAGGCCTGGAACACCCTAAGGGCACCCGAAAATACCTTGGAACATCCCATAGTGGGTCGGATCCCGCCGGAACACCCTTAATTGCAAACATAAGGCAAAAAAATACAAAACCATAAAAGACCTTAAAATATCATCAATGAATCAATAAGTCAGTAGCTGAAAGAGCCCTTATTGAATGAGGTAAAAAAAAAAAAACGAATAAAAGAAAAGAGTTAGATTAGACCCATGACTAAATATCTTCTTCCCATATTTGATGTCTACCGTGTTCGAGGAGTATCACTTATAAAATTCACTTATTTTGACTCTTGTCTTGTTGATATTTTGTCTTTGATTAAAAAGAAAAGCACATTTTTGTTTTAGTGTTTCATTTTGATTTTCCAGCTAATCTTTGATTTCCAAACTTTATCGCGCTTGATTTCTCAAATGGCGTTTTTGATTTTCAAAATGCGATGGCATAGGTATGGACCTTTCCCACGTGACAGCTTCAGTAGAGGTTGGTCAGCAATACTCAAGGCCAGGACTGGACTCATGGCTGAACGAGACAGAGAGGGTGTTCTTTCCGAGAAAGCTGCCTAAACAATCATCAGAACAGTCGCATAGACTGTTATGTTAAGCTATAACAAAAGTATTTATTCCAACCAAGGAAATACTGATACGGACATCGCGCTCCAGTCCAAAGACTCACCAATATAATCTCAAGAAAAACATCACGGACCGTTCCCGAGGGGTGCACCCAAGGAAAGTTTGGTAAAGTTTTGCCGCCGAGACCTTCAAACCCAGACCCTGCTTAAGAAAAGAGACCATATACAGTAAGAACCCCTATAACTCAAACTGGGATAACACGAATTCCCCGCTAACTCGAAGTGAATTTCCTTTCCCTTGATCAAAAAGTCACTGAAAATTACCCCTATAACTATATATTTGAATTCTGGTTCTTGTAACTCTACTCGGATGCCATTCCATTAGCTTTTCTTGTTGTATAATTAGTAAAAACAGTAAGTCTAACATTGAAAAGACGTTTTTCACACTTATCTCCTCGTAATCTCTTGGCATGTATTTTATCTGCATAGTTAAAAATAGTAGGCTTGTATCTCTTTTCTGATTTTTTCAGGATTTTTTTTTAAAATTTGCTCCCGGTTATCGCTGTAGTTAAACATATTCATGATGACCATGAATTAGGCTACTAAGGAGTTGTCTATTCTCGTTGGAGGTGACATTTTTGGACGATTAAGTTTTTAATTAGGATAATTGCTTAAATCCACGCGAGATGGAAACTTCAACTTACTTGATACGTGTCTACTTAGTTTCTGTTTAACGAGTGAGGACTTTTTCTCTGCCATTAGTTGATAGCCACTCTGATGGGTTTGTTGCACGCATAGTATTCCATTGGTCTAAAGAAAAAAATCATGGTCGAATCTTTTCCTGGTAAAAAAGGGAAAATATAAATGAGAAATAACTGTATCATGGCTAGCAATTACAGTGTCCCGGATTATCGAAGGTTTGTTATAGCACTAGCGGGGTAAAAGGAGAATTTCATTGGAAATCATGTAACTGTATAGGGTAAGTCAAAATTGCTTTTAAATACCTGCAATTTCAAATGATGCGCAGCTGCACACGTTAAATCCTACCTCAGGGACAAAAAAAAAAGATCATAATAGATGAAAAATTGTTGCAAAGTATTTGTGTCTGAATGTTGAAATATACAGCTCGGTGTCCGTTATAGCTAGTAGCCTGTGTAGAAGGAGCATGGAAGTAATATGCCAAAAAAAAAAAGAGGCGCGCGAGGGAGACTCGCGTGTCTCCGTCGCTCGCCTCGTTTTTTCGCGCATCACTTCTAGTGCATGCTACGCAGGCCACCGCTATAAGCAATAGATAGAGGCCAATAATTAACACTTTGCGGTCGGGACCTATAAGTGCTATAACAAGAGCCACAGAGGAAGTTTTCTTTCAGCCAACGGTCTGTAAGTTTTGCCGGGGATCTACAGCCTCTTGCATGTCCCTATTTTCAGGGGGTCTGTTTTAGCAAAATGTCCCGCAGAGGTTGACCTTACTATCGGTAAGAAGACAAACCTGAAATAACGGTCCTACTACGTTAAGACTTTGGAATTACATTGTATTCTCACTTAAATGGGAATATTGCACCCGATACACTAATTTTCGCCAAGGGAAAGAGTCTCGATCAGTCAACGTACTGTGGTGACAGAAAGTTAGGAATCTTTTCCCCGATTTTATGGTTATGTAATTTAGAGTACTGGTATCTTGTGAGTTACTGCAGCTGATCTATACTTGATAAAAGTTAAATAAAGAGTATTGTTTAAAGAGTAGCAACTCCTGCAATTCTGTCTTCGTAACGAATTTTCAGTTAAGTACAGGTAGGTAATGTAATTTTTTTTGCAGAGTTGAATCGCTTGTTGAAGAGTGCGTCAGTTTTGTTGAAAATGGTAAAATTGCTGTTAAATTAAGTGATTATCAAGTTTTTTTTTTCTCAGAAAGTTTAAAGCCCCCATCCGTAATATGTAAAAATTTAAAGTATCAATCACCACTTTTAGTATATGTTAACCGCCGGATAAACCCTAGTTGCACATTAACTGGAATCAGGTTTAAACCCTATCAGTTCAGCAAATCGTTAACTTTATTTCGTTCTTAGACAAATCAGATCTCGATAAATCTTTTATTATTTCAGCACTGACTCTGTCTACTACAACACCTAGCTCACTATTCAGTTGCTGAGAGCGGACAGACTTTTTGTCGCAGAGTAAGGCATTTTTTCCTATCGTAATTTTTTAACCTCGTTTTCTTAGAAACTTATAATATTTTAGACTTTTTTAAAATGTAATTTTTTTGTATTATCCAGGGTTTTTGAAGGCAGTTTTAATTACTATTATTGGATTTTTAGGCTTTTAAAGATGTAATTATAAGTTCTTAATGTAAAGTGTTTTTTAAGAAGCAGGGCCCCTATGGAGACCAGCCCCCGAGCTGATCATGGATAGTCCACAATGTCGAAATAAAGTTTTACTTGACTTTATTTACTTTACTTCCGTTCGGCACAATCCTCGAGCGTGCTTAGTACGGCGTTTTCTTGACACGATTCCGCAACTAATGCTGCGTGCTGGACATTCAACACCCTGGATATTTTAATCTATATCCTGTTCCCTTGCCTTGCCATTAGAGCTTAGATAAAATCCAATGCCCGATTAATGTCATCGGCCGTTGCTTATGAATTACGCACGTCTTTTTTTACCCTAAGGGCTCCAGAGGTCCGTTTCTCGAAATACCTAAGGTAAATTAAACCGTGCTCACGGTAAGCTCGCCCCGATCTGGAATAAGGTAAGAAAAACAAATCCTGTATAGCACCTATGGTAGTCTTTTCTGGCCTCTTTTTGATCATTCTTGTAGAGGGTCAATTCATCACCTCATTAACAGCTTTTTATGCCAACATTTTACGATTTTTTTTGGCCATTTCCGAGTTCCCTGAACCCTCACTTTGGCAAACAGGGTAAGTGCAAAAAGTTTCTTGTGGAAAGGAGTTTCATTTGCATGAAAACAAAAAATCGGAATGGGGCAACACGGAATGTCCTATTGGAACACCTCGCCAGCATTTTCAGTTTTTGTCAAGAAGCCAAAGAACTCTATTAACAGGAAGCATTCTCGCCTCAATGAATCCCAATTTCACAGCCTTATATCGCCAAAATGGGTTAACAGATCGGTGACGAAACTACCAACTGAAAGACGTTCGCCCCTGTTAAACATTTTTGGGCTCTCAAAATGCGAACTCTAAGGCATCTTTTTTTCGCTCTTAAGTTTTAAAAGCTTCTCAACCTTTGCTAAATCAAAACCACCAATTACCCTCAGTGTTTCAGATTGAAGATTACGCTCCAATAACTTAGGCTATTTTTATTGCTTTACATAATCCACTGGAAAAAATGACTTGTATAAAGCTACTCTCTATTACGAATCAAGATAAATGAAGTAAACACTCCTTAGGCTTAATAATCCAAATGTTCTGACAGCTTTTGACTGATGGATTTGCAGAAAATCATAAAAACAACTTCCGACTCATGTATACTGTGACTAGTTAGTTAGATGCGTATTTTTTTAATAAAGTCAAAACTAATCTTCTAGTTTATTTTGTGAGATTTACGAACTGACCCTCATTAAATCGCTCAGCTAGCTGTCTCCTTTCAGTTATAACCAGGCATGCGGCGATTGCCTATGGCAAAACCGTAAGGGAGTCTTTAGTCTACACACAGCGTTACAAATGAATTTGAAAACAACTTTTCTTGTACTCATAATATACCTTAATGACCAAACCTAACGCTATCCATGAGTTTTGTTTCAAACCAAGAGAAAATAACTGAATATCCTAAGCAGTCTTCTCAAGTATATTCTTGATTCTCGCAAATAAGCCTCAACCGATTACTTAGTACAAAGAACAGTTTCTTCAAAGTCAGGTCTACTGCGATGGTAGTTTAAAATTTGCCCAAAAGGCATCGATAGTCAATTTTTCCTGATAATTTTGCATGAAAGTAATAAAAATCTGTAAGTGAGTATCCTAAACAGGAACTAAACTTCAACATCAGTATCTGGCTTTGCACTTTGCAGGATGGTTGCCATCTGAACTTCCGTTAGACTGAGCCCTAAATTTGCACCATAGATCGGTTTAGACACGGCTCTATTGTGGATTTCGTCATTGTCTGGTTACTGAGTGGTTTCAAAAATTTTTTTTGCTACTGATCAATAGCATAGCTGCTATTAATTTATATATAATGGTGTTAAACTTCTGTAACTTTTTCCCGACGACTACAAACAATCCAATCCCGCTTACCCTTTGCAACAGTATCTCAGTTTGGAGCTGTTCTGACCTCTCCTTGCGAGTGTTTCTTTGCTACATGTAAGACGAATGCTCACATTCCCCAACCGTACTCTGCAGTAATCAGTTCTACTATCGCTGACCGCTTTATGTAATCACTTATGAAGGTTCTCACGCCAAGATCGATGTATTTATGTTTGTCTTAAACTCCAATTGCTTCCTGTACCATTAGGCTATTGTTATTGGTCACAAAAGAATTGATATGCTTTATTGCGCGAACGAACTCCCCAGTTTTGATGTCAGTACTAAAGTAAATTTGCCATGGTTGTTTAAAAACTTTTACTGCATAGATAAAACAAACAAAACCGCCATTTACTTAAGCTACATCAAAGATTTCGTCAAACTCCGAGATTCATTGACGTCTTTTTCATCTATATTTGCAAACAGGAAAAAAGAAGTAATAACAAATCTTTTTGTTCAGCACGTTTTGATCTCTACATTTTTGTTCTAGTTGCTGTGATCAATCAGGAAATGTATGTCATGTATGACCTGCCATAAACTTGTCGTTTTGTATAAACATGACAAAGAGACTACGTTTTCAGATCGACACTCTTAGATTATTGCCCAATCACATTCAATAAAAAAAGCTACTTAAAATCTTATAAGGTGAAATATTTCCGCTTGAACGCGGTTCCCACGGTTGTCAAAACATAACAAAGGCACTCAAGTATACTTTAGGTTAATTATATTTTCCGATTTGATCTCGTCTGTATTTTCTGATCTTTACTAATCTTAATCACTACAATTAGCAACGACGTCAGCTTTGTATCTTTTTCCCCATTTTTTTTACATAGAGAGTTGACTGTCGGAGGGGGTGGGGGAGGGGGGAGTGTATTCACTTTGACAACAATCAAAGAGATTTACAGTTGAGAACGGATTACCCAGCATGCCGCAGTTATCGTTGATCGCCCTTTTGACAGCAGCGGTCACGTAACATATGGTGGAATCCATGAAAACTCACCGTAATTCTCTGAATTCTGGCTGGTTAACCATGTCTGCGGACATGTTTTCTTTAGTGATTCGGTTATTGTATACCATAAAAGACAAGCGTTTTAGTGGTTTTGCGTAATGTCGTAGGAAGACATTGAGAGATACTGAATTCCTTGTTGCGGGCGACAAAAGGAGCCCGCCACCTATTCTTGGTCAGCGGCACTTCTTTTACTCTATAGCGAGATTTTTCCCGAATCTGTCCACATTATTGGAATGTCCTAGCCTGCGTGGCAGGCCCTTGGACAGTAGTGGGCGCAAGAAAGAACGGACGCCTCTCGCGTGCCCGTTCTTTCTTGCGTCCACTACTGTCCAAGGGCCTGCTACCCAGGCAAGGAATGCCTGAGTTGTACTGGCTAATATGCATGGAATATGGCCACGAAGACCCTGGTGTAATCACGTGAATGCACATGCAAGTAATACAACAATCATTATCTTGTTGCGAATCGGATTTAAAAAATTCACATGAAAGTGGTTTCGCCCGCACCTCGTAACGGCTACTGCTAGTTAACATAGTACAACTTTTTTTACTCGAAAGAGCGCCGCAGCACTTATTTATTTTTCAACTTGACGAAGCATTGGTTATACAAAATTTCCCCTTTTTTAAAATAACAGTGCTACTAATTTTTTCTTTCCTTTTCTTTGTTTTGTACAAAACAGAAATAGCATAGGACAGGCAAAATAGAAGCTAGTTTTGAAGGTTTAATAGGTCCTTTTCCAGATCTGACAGCACTATTTAACAATGTCAAATGATACTTAAAGTCAATGCGTTGCATTATCACTTGTATGGAGGTGGTGCCTATTTGAGGGCATTGGTCCAATGAGTAAATTAATACTGTGTTGTTTTTGTCACATATAATGATGCATACCTTACAAAAATGACTT
>BOPM01000384.1:109340-131403 GCA_022179025.1 Porites australiensis | reverse complement strand
GTCCAGAAGAGTGAGACAAGCGTTTGGAACAGATCCACCGGTATTCAGATCTTTCTCAGAACCCACTGTGGTTTTTACTATTCTGGATTGTTTTTCACCTTTCTCTTTCACAGACAGCAGATGAATTGAAGAAGCAGTAGTCTGTACTAAGGTTTCAACGATATTTTTTCGTCTTTCTTTTGCTTTGGAAAACTCTTTTAAAACAACAAAGAGATCTAAGCCATCCTTGATGACTGAAACAACGTCTTTCTCAAATGGTAGTAAGGCTTTCTTCCTGTCTACAAGTGAAATGTTGTCGAGAGAAAGCTTAGTCAAAGGACGGCATCTTTCGTTGAAAGCAGCTAGAAATACATCCAGCAAGAGCTTAACGTTTCCCTTTTTACCACTACCCCATTTGTAAACCAGGGTGAACGTAGGAGGACCGTCAAAATGGACATAAAACTTCATCATCAATGCTTCCTGTTCGTTGCCATGTTGTTTTTACAGACAACTGGAACTTAGTCTACCAGACAAGGAGGGGCATTCATCGTGCATACATGACGTGTTTTTTTTTTGCGACTTTTTAGCAGAGCTCCACGCGCGTGCGCGTGGGTGGAGCCCTATAGCTAAGCTAGCCTGAGTATCAGGCCTTCCTAAGGGGCTAGGGGAGAGGAGATTTTAGATTTTTCGCTTCCATCTTTCCCCTTTTCCCCAGAAACGCCTGATACTCAGGCTATAGCTAAGCCGAAATCTTTCTTTTTTTTTAATAACATATATTTGATACAATTCTTCTTATGACAATACTTACATTTACATTTTTTTTATGTATATAAAAATCGAATCTTGTTTTATTTTAAATGTTTATATATTTTAGCTTACAATATTTATTAGATTGTAAATAGTTGTGTATTTTATGAGGGCCACAAGTTTATTAGCCTTTGGCTATTAGGTGCTACCCTCTTTAAATAAAGGCTTTACTTACTTACTTACTAGGGAAAATGTACAACTAATTACAAATTTGACTACTAATTGCAAAATTGCACGATAAAAACACGATACAACATAAACATAAAGGGTCTATCCTACTAACTAAAAGGTGCTTTGCATTTGCACTTGTTTCTGCATCACTTTAACTTTTGGAACTTCTGGATTTATTTAATTGCTAGTTTTCAGTGTCAAGCCATTCAAAATAGATCAAAATAAAAATCAAAACCGTTCAATAGATGATCCAGAATCTGGGAAATGAAAGGAGGCACACATTCAAAGACCCTCGCCAAGATTCAGTGCAGAGGAATATTTCGTACACGAGATATCCGAAGAAATGTTTTACCCAAACTTATAGAGATTTGTATGGAGACGCCATGCTGGTGCTCACCTAGAGGAGCTCCAACATAGCGGACGGAAACCAACACAAACATCTGTTACCGAGTTTTGCTACAAAAGCGTGAATTTATAATTATTCTTCGAGGAACTCTTAAAACATTAAAGTAATACTTTTTCTAATACATGAACTGTTTAGATAGCAAAATTCCCTGAAATAAGTGATTTTTTTTAACCTACATGACAGTTCTCTTGGCCATCATGTAAATGCCTAGCCTGTGCCAGGCTCTCAGATAGTATAGTGGAAACTGTATTAAAACGAGCAAAGCGAAAATAAGACGCGCACGACTTGGGAAAGGGGGCGGTGGCGGCGGGAAAAATGGGAGAGAGAGCCTGTTAGCATTTCTTTAAAGACCCTCTTCCGCCCATTTTTGCCACGTCTGGATTCGGCTGTCAAAACTGTTAACACTTCAGTTAGCTACAATCATTCTCAAGTTTCTCGCGCGAGCATTTCACGCGACGCGAACTCCTTGTGCGATATGTGTGGAAATTTATGTCTTCGAATTCGTTATCCTGTGAGATGATCCGTTTTTTCGGCTCTAGTTTATAGCCATAAAAGGGGGCGGTAAGTTTTTTCCTCTGTTGGGTAGGTTATGCTCTGAAGGGTTCTACATTGTCACTGAGGAAATGTGACTTTAGCCTCTTGTGTCACACTGAGAGGTGATGGCACACATATCGATTTACTGTGGAGTTTGTTTCCGGTCGGCAGGATTTGCCCTCTGATGAGAGAGCATTTTCTTTGACCTCTAATTTGAAGCGGAAAGCTTTTTATTGCGGATGAATAAGGGTTTTAATTTTTTCCAAAGTGCCTTCTGGATCTGACACACTAAATGATTTTCTTTAGTCCGTGAATTAATGTAATGTTTTTCTGCAATGTTGTATCACGCTGGAACCAGCTCGTTAGTTTTCTTTGCAGAATGTTAAATTATCACGAATAGTGATTTACAGATCCAGAATTATAAGAATGAAGTGCAGCTTAAACTTAATAATCTACATCAACTAAGGAGAATTGCATTGTGACTCAGTAAACTCCAGCTTAATAATGTTTCTCTTAAATAGTGTGAGTCTTTTGACTGGAGCGCCTAGTTTCTCCCTTGGTAATAACGGAATAAGCTTAACAGTCTTTGGACTGTTTTGTTATTGCCACTTTGTGATCAACCAGGACTCCGGATTACCGAAAAAAATTTCGCAGTTTCCTTCTCTCGCTTTCTTCTCGTCCTCCTCTCCCTCTTCACCCATGCCAAATAGCTCAGTGCCGTCGAAAATCCAAGCTTTTTCAGTTGTTCCACTTGGTCTCCCATTATAGATATCAGCGGCGAAACGACTATTATCGTAGAGTTTTCTAGGGTTAGCGCAGCTTTAGCCAAGCGTGGGAATAGCTGAAAGGTTAAACTTTTGCCGAAACCAGTGGGCATAATACCGAAAACATCTTTACCGCGAGCCAAGTCGCAGACTCGTCCAAAGCACAAGACAGCGCGGATTCATGAAGATCATACGCGCGATTCGCGTTAGCCATCTTGGTGATGACAAACTGATGACCACGCTACTAGGTGATGATGTTAACTGTCACAATTGACCAATCAGAGGGTATATAAGGAGCTGATATACCGGAACAGGCCGTTAAAAAAATGCGTACAGGCTCCGCCGCCCTGTCTCTCGAGTCCCCGCGCGTTTTTCGAATTTCTTTTAACTGAACGACTTTCCACCACCATCTCGGAGCCTGAAACAGGCTAGTAAATGCCGCGTCACACAAAAGCTTAGAAATTCAAGCGTACTCTATCACAAAACCAAGAACCCTTTTGAAGCGAAAATTTGTATCAAAATTAGATTTCAGCTGCTCTAATGCATCGTGAAAGTAAAATCTCGGTAGGATCGATAGTTTCTTAGTTTGAATTTTAGTGACGTCACGTGAAAACAAACAATATCAGCAAGTTTATTGTTGGTTTTCATATGACGTCACCAAAATTAAAACTACAAAACTATCGATCCCACCGAGATTTTACTTTCACGATGTATTAGAGCAGCTGAAAACTAATTTTCATACGAATTTTCGCTTCAAAAGGGTTCTTGGTTTTGTGATAGAGTACGCTTGAATTTCTAAGCTTTTGCGTGACGCGGCATTAAGAGAACTGTCATGTAGGTTAAAAAAATCACTTATTTCAGGGAATTTTGCTATCTAAACAGTTCATGTATTAGAAAAAGTATTACTTTAATGTTTTAAGAGTTCCTCGAAGAATAATTATAAATTCACGCTTTTGTAGCAAAACTCGGTAACAGATGTTTGTGTTGGTTTCCGTCCGCCATGTTGGTACCTATCTGGATGGGCACCAGCATGGCGTCTCCATACAAATCTCTACTAATTTTGTGAAAATATTTCTTCGGATATCTCGTATACGAAATAGTCCTCTGGCCTGAATTTTGGCGAGGGTCTTTGCATATTTCCCTCCTTTTTATTTCCCAGGTTCTGGATTTTATCTATTGAACGGTTTTGATTTTTATTTTGATCTACTTTGAATGGCGTGACACTGAGAACCAGCAATTTATCCGAGGATCAAAGTTTAAGAGGGCTCCATTTGTTTTTGAAGGAAGATATATTGTTATTATTAGATGCAACCTCTTTTTCAATTTCGTGGAGTTCATTACGGTTTGTTTATAAACCTGTAGCACAGGGTTGCAATTATTTAACTTACATGTGTAAATATATCGTTTGGCGATAAGGAAAAGGTGATGTAGTAATAAATCGGAAATATTTAACAATTATTCCTCGAGCCCGAATGGGCCCTGAGTCAGTAGCCCATGAGGCCGAAGGCCGAATGGGCTATTGACTCAGAGGCATACCTCAATTTGCATACCTATTTACACCCCGGTGTAAAAGGTGTGCTCAGATTTATTCCCCAGTTTGCACAAATTTGCATCATATTTGCGCTGAGCAAATTAAAAGCAAATCCCTTTTTTTCGTCCAGTGTTGACAGCTGAAGCTAACAGAGTTTTCCGTCAACTTGTGATGTATTTAACTGTCTTTTTCCACTTGATGTAAAAAATGAAATGCAGCTGCTATCAAGAGTCTTCTGTTATTCATAGCTGGTTTGTTTATTGGTTTTTTGGTTGAGAAATGCGTCGCTTGTCAAAGTCGGAAATTCGATTTCGGATGGCATCGTTTTCGGTTTTCACGTTGCTTGATACGTAAGAGGGTTGAAAAGTCTCAAGCCATTCTGGTCTTACTTGATATATAGCTTTCAGGAGCTGCTTCTCAACTGGTATTCCTGAGTAATTATTGTATTTGATGTTTGTTGTTTTATATCTAATTTCGTGAAGTCGATCACAGTTATGCGGCAAGTTTATGCGCGTTTGTAAGATTTGGCAGAACCGAGTTAAAAAGCCTTTAGATATACTTTCTCACCCCAGATAGAAAGAAACGTTCTGAAGGATATTTAGTTATAAATTTGGCTGTAGAAAGAAAACTTTGAGCGATTTTCTTGCTTTTGAGTTCATCTTTGAAACAAGCAAACACCGGGCTCTTTTGCAAATTTAATCGCTGTGCCGTTTGTTTTCAGTCGTTCATGAACATCGCTAGCAGGAGGACTTAAAATGCCGCGCGTATCAAACGTTATAAACCCATTAAATAAAAGAATAAACATAATAAATTCTTTATTATGTTCTTTATTATGTTGAAGCTTAACTCTATTAATGTTCATTCAAACACTCCACACAGCTCGCACTGCAAGTTTGGCGCTTGTCAAAAATGAGAACCGGCTGGCCGTATAGGTGATTTTGGAAATTTTTTGAACGGTTTCGCCATTAAAAAGCCCAGGATTGATCGTCCCGAATATTGACTGGGTGCAATTTGTTTTGAAAAATTGTGAAATACTGCATTCTGTCCAAGGTCTGTATGATAAATACAGTGCCTCATAGTATACTCTTTCACCTCAGATGTGATGTATAAAAAGTATATAAAAGGTTGGTTTACAGACCCCCAAATTTGTTGGCAAGATTTTGTAAAGTAAACTTGTCGAACGCAAAAAACTGGGCCTGATTTGTTTTCCATGCGAGAATTTGTTTTCCAGGCGTAATCTACTGTAATCAAGAGCCATTATAGCTCTTGAATGAGATCGAGGATGATTGGTATTTTCAGGAGCCGGCTCCTGTATTTTTTGGGTGTACATACAAGGCTATCAACTCGATGTAAGATGTTTCACTCTAAAATCACAAAGCCTTTCCCTGAACAGTCACATGAATGTGACTGATTTGTGGATTACAAGTTTGTTGTTTGATTTAAATAATAAATTTATTAATGAAAGCTTCGCTTTTAGCCCTGACTAAATCTATATATTGCATAAATACAGTAGAAACAATATCATGAGGGCGTTTTCCAAATATTTTTATCGAAATTTTAACTAAAACCCGTCACTGCCGTGCAAATACTGATCTCAGGATAGTTCTGATTAATGGCGGAACTCTCTTTACTGACTGGACTGGTCCTGGCAAATGGAAAGCGCCCTAAGTAGTATGGCAAAAATCAACGGTGCAAACGACGCAGTTTCGACGAAGAATGTTGTCAGCTTCTCTTTTCACGCTTGCTGTAAATGCTCGAATTCACATAAGTCCTCCTTCAAATATGCACCCACTTTCGAATAAGCCGCCCTTTTTGAGGCTGAAAAAATATCAAATAAGCAAATAAGCTACCCATTCAAACAAGCGCACTAACTCTCTCCCCCAAAAAGACAAAATCCTTGAATATATCGGTATACAACTAGAATAAAACGGTCAAATACCAGAACTTAAAGGATATTAGAGGAAACAGGACTTCAGTACTATCGCTACCAGGTGATCGAGCTATAACTACAAAAAAAAAAGCCTGAGAGACGAAAACAGCCGACATTTCGAGACCTCGCCACCGAGAAACGTGCGCAGAAATTCCATACTGATGACGCGATCTGGGTAGTGCTTATGATTGGTTAAAGGAAATTTTCCAGATCCAGATCTAAATGGTGTCGCGTTTTCTGCGATCGTCTGTGAGACCTCTTTCCGCGGGGAAACCAGTGGTGGCGTCGCGAAATGTCGGCTGTTTTGTCAGGGTATAAGTGATCCGTGAAACAGCTTATAATTTGATCGTCGAAGAAATGCCAAAAGAATACATCTGAAAGGCAAGCTAATTTTATTAGCCGAATTACTGGCATAAATAAATCAGCCCTTTGCCATATTGCCAGCCTTGCATTCAGTTTTGTTTTAATTTCCACTTCAAGTAACGTCTGGCATTAGCGTTTCTTAATGTCTCTGTTCCTTTGCGATGCATGTTAAACGCAGTAACTAAATTATAAAAACAAATAATGACAAGTTGGCATTAATGGAGGAGCACTGCCTTGCGCTAGGTTAGCCTGTGCGACTTCCGGCGATGGCGTGACCAAAGAACATCACTAATCTTTCCAGCACTACGAGCTGAATGCAATACAGCAGGTGCTGGATCGGACAAGAGTATCGGTTTGCAGGCGATATTAAACAGCAACGCGGCCAACAAGCTTGGGGGAAGTCGCCGCGCAGACTTCACCGTACCGCCGAGGAGTGTCCCTAGTTTTATTTAATAACTAAAGATCACTGAGGCATTTTCAAAACGACATACATGGTGTGGCAAACCATAAAATTAGTAAAATCCCTTGAATGCAGAGGTTCACTCAACGCGTAAATAAAGCTGACTCATTCTTTCTTGCCGGATCTCTAATTAAAAGCAATTTTACTGTCACGCCAGTAAAATGTAGTTAATGGAACGTGACGTTAGTTGTCAGTAACCCTTTCATGGCGGTGTCACAGCGTTTTGGGCATCCCCGCGTTTTAGGCATCCCCATTCCCAAATCCCTAGCGTTTTGGGCATCCCCTTCTCATATTACTGCAGCGTTTTGGGCATCCCCCTGTACCCTCCCGGGATGCCCAAATCCCTAGTGTTTTGGTCATCCCCTCCAAAAAAGTGCTGGATTTCGCGGAAAAATCGAAAACGTTTTACAGATGGCTTCCGCTAAACATAGCAATCTATTCCAGTATCTTAAAAAGAAGGCTTATCCGGAAGGCTTTACAAAGCAAAAAAACGACTCTGCGAAAATTTGCCAAAAAGTTCGAGTATGACTCAAAATTAGAGTCCTTGTTCTACGGCTACGTGGCCAAGGAGAAGGATGGCACAGCGCTTCGACGACTTGTTATCACCGAGGAAGAGAAAGCGAGGGTCTTCGAAGAGTGCGACTCTGCTCCTTTCTCTGGACACGCCGGCCGCGATAAAACTATTGCACCCAGTGAAGGTTGTTCCCTAGGTGTGGTACTTGGTCGGAATTGATTTAATAGAAGCCCCTACTACATCTCAAAACGGCAACAGATTTCTTCTGTCCCGTAGGTGCAAGAGGCCTCTGCATAAATTGTGTGACAGCCTTTCGTGCGTCAAGTAGCGCTGTGGGGTTAAGTTGTAGGGGCCTCAAAACGCAGTTTTATTCATGTTTGCCTTTTGATTCCTTTGTTTAGTATTCTTGTTTTTGGCTGTTTGGAATCAGACGATCGCAGCTGCCGGTGATTGCGGCATTGCTCGCTTGTAAACAGTTCTATTAACTAAAATTGAAGGTTTGCAAACAATGAAGCTTTGTACAGCGAAGCGATGTTATGCGGTTGTAAATTTCAGTTTCGTCATGTTTTGAGCCAACGTTTACTGCCTATGGATTTTTTTTCTGCGAAATACACCCGGTCAAACGGTGTCAGACGATATAATTCTAACATGCATCTACACTATTCAGCCGTAAATTCGTGATTGACAATCCCGACTTTTCCCCAGTCTGAAATAATTTAGGCAAAGTCGAAGCGATCAGCGTTTTGGGCATCCCCACCGGGGATGCCCAAAACGCTAGGGATATGGGAATGGGGATGCCCAAAACGCGGGGATGCCCATATCACTGTGACAGCGGTTCTTTTTCAATAAAGCAGTTGTGTAGTCAAGCTGCCAAGGTCAGCAAGCTCTAAGATACATTGTATTCCAGCGTATAACTTTACGGCCTTGTTGTCTTTAGCAGTCCAATTGATCCACAGCATTGGCCAACTTTTTCAATGCACTATTCATGGCTAAGAGTTCGCACGTGCAACACTAAGCTGTCTAAGTCTTGTGTTACAGGCTTTTCTACTGGCTATGCCAGCAGACGTTTGTCTAGCTATAAAAGCCTAGAACAAGTGTTCAGAGTTCACTTGGGTTCTGTTATTCAGCAAGGTGAGCGCTCAGTATATTATTCTTGTGAAAATTTTTCTCTCCCTCCCTCCCTTGGGCTTTGTTTTGTGCTATGCCATCAAATTACACTTCTAGATTAATCATGCATATGGAACCAGCTCTACTCCTGTATTCAAAGTACAGTGACAAAATGAATCTACAACGTTCTGTTACCTAACTTATGTTCTTTCCTCCGAAAATATTTTTTCAATTCTTCAGTTGCTTACTATGCATTTATACGAACCACAAGGGTGGAAATCTTGTTAAGAAATATCAAACTATCAAATTTGAGGCGGTGGGAGAACGACAAGCCACATATTATACCCAAATAAGCTGGACAGACTAAATATAGTGGAAAAGTTAAATAGCCTGAAATCACTGCCCATATTTTCTGAAGCTTCCTAAATGGAATGCGGGCGCGAACTATTTCATTTTCCAACCAGAATTTCTGGTTTCCCATGTAAATTGTAAGCATCCTTTGTCATTTATTCCTACACTGAGGTCTCCCTTCTATTCGAGCGGTAATGAACAACAAGTGGCGATAAAGAAAAGTCAGTTATAAAGGGATCTGTGGGGTCCGTGGCAATTTGTGGACTTTGCGAGCTGTCGTCATGGCCACCCATGCTATCTGGCGCAACTTCAGTTGTTTCGTCTTCTTCAAGCTGAAAGTCAATAGCCCCAGTGCCCTTCACGGCGCCAGCCACGGAGGGCATAGCTATTCGCCCACTTTGAAATCGCTGCCTCTGAACATTCCGCCCCATCATGCCTCGGATTTCTCCCTGCAGGTCGTTAAGAGGAAGTAGCATTGCTAGGCAACAGGACATGGACCACTGGGGATTTTTTCTCCATTTTTGAATGAAATGGTAAAGGTGGAACGAGTACTGAACTGAAATAAAGACATAAAGAGAGTAAGCAAAATCTGCACACTAGAAACAACACAATACAGCCTGCGTTTGCAATACAGGGCTGGCAGCTTTAATTGATGAATTGTTGCTGCAGCCACTTTAGTGTGCGTAGCAAGCTTTTTTGCTCGAGTTAATGAACGAAAGCTGGAACGAGAGAAAAAAAATATAAGAAGGGAGAGGGAGAAGAAGAAGGGAGAGAGTTTCCCAATCAGGAACGTAGGGGTAGAGGGAGGGGAGAATTTAGGCAGGAAAGTGCACGCGCATAAGCGTCGAGCGAAGAAGCCGCGAGAGAGGCGCGAGAGCGAGGGTGGCGGCTCTCCCGTTTTGCGCCTTCAGTCACGCGCGTGGTCATTTTTGTGTCTCGCGCGTTTCGCTTGGCGGACTAAGAAAAAAGAGAGGCTTCTCGTGGTCTTAATCTTCAGCCTACTCACCAATAAGTAATCCGATCACAAGAGTGTTAGCAGCAATCACCAACATGTTGAACATAACAGAGTCCACATACGGATCTATCGATGCTGGAACATTTTCTTTGGGAATTTTGCTGACAGCTCCAATGCCCAGATTGACGAACGTAACAGCAAGAGAAGTAAGCATCAGTTTGTTTTCAAATGGATCTTCTACTGGTCTCACGTAGGCAAAAAATATTCCATACAGTCCCGAAATAACGCAAGCCAATCCAACGTATGCCCTGCTCTCCACTCCCACGAGAATCAAGCCAGATGTCAATATGACTTTGCGAACTGTCTCGACAAGCTCCCAATACCATGACCTGGCTGTGTAATTTTCAGAAAGAAACCTCATCCCTGCCGCCAATTCTTTTCCAAAAGTTTGCTTTTGTCCAGAGTTGTTTAACGATGCTTTGACTTTTCTGTTTTGTTTCCAGAGAAAGAGGTAAGAGGCAAGAGGCAAAAAGACGATGTATGCAATCGCAAAATATGCTACAGAAACCACGCGCTTGTATTCTGGATTATTGCATTCAATAGCAAAGTCTGCTTTTAGATATTTGAAGCAATCTTTACCGTCATCTTCATAACAAATCTCGCGGCAGGCAAGGGGAAGGACGCTTGCTGTTTTTGAGCAGGTGCTAAGATAAGTAACAAACAAGAAGAAAAAAAGATTTCTGTAGATAAGCTCCTTGCATTTTGAAATCTGCTTGGCTTCCGCATCATTTTCCAGGTGACGACTTTTGAAGATCATCAAAAGCCTTTTTATTCCATAAGATGTCCCAGCCACTGCAACAGCAGCTGCATTCATTGCGAGGATAGCAAACAAACTCCCAAATGCATCCACTTTTAACTGAGGAAATAGACAATGAATTGGAGCAATCTGAAGAACATTTAGTTGAAGCATTTTGGAATATTTTGCTATGGCAGCCAGGGAATCAGGCCACTTAATGAAAGCGAAAGCATTCAGTATGCCAAACGTAACCTGATAGAAACCAATGACGATTTTTAGCCTGGCCAAAATTATGTCAACCAAAGCGCGCTCTCTGTTTTCTTTGTTTTTCTTAATGCTCGTCCAAACTACTACCACTACAAGGAGCAGCAGCAAAACGAAGGTGATGGTCAATTGACCCGCCATCCAAGCCTTTGATGGACACTTCTTGCAAGTCTGAAGGTGTTTGTAATACCCATGGCTACAAACTTCACAGAGGGTCCCGTTATAGCCCTGTTCACATTTGGAGTCCAGACCTCCTAAGCATGATTCGTTTCTTGGGCATTCATGTGGCATAGGCAACGAATAATTGTATTGGACTCTGTTACTGTCGAAGGAAGGACTTGATGACAGCAGATTTGAGGTGTAGTTCTCATAGAGGTTGACGGAGTCATTGGACCATTTCCACCAATAGCCCGGCTTAAGTGTAATGTAGTCATTTTCGCATTTCCACCCTGGTTTATCACACCGCTGACAGCCTTTAAACATGTGAGTGCGATGAAAACCATCCAAGCATTTGCATGCACGAAATCCAGCGAACGAATTGGTGTCTGTTCCTTTGTAAAGGAGTCAAGGATAACATAACAGTTAATTGAAGAAAACTTCCATAAATAGATAAAAAAGGCCAAAAATCGATTTTTTTAAAATCAATTTTTCTACAGCTCTCTTGGGAAACCACGACTGTCAGAGCAATTTGTTATAAAGAATTTCAATTTTTTCTACGTAGACATGACACGAATTTTTTTTTAGATTTCCTGCGTGTCGCCTTTTGTATCAATCTGACAAAATCTCGTACCCAGATCTCACTCTGTCTTTGGCAGAGAGAGGTCTGGGTAGGAGATTAATATTGACCTCATTTGGTGACTGCTGTTGTCAAGACCCAACTGCAGCGATCAATTGACTTCACAAAATTTAAAATGGCAGTGCTCGAAAAATTTCTAAACGTTAAAAGGAGATTGTGGAATCAATTTTTGGTTCAATAAAATGTATCTTCACTTCTTAGAACATTTTAAATCAAATTGCTGTACAATTATCATTACCCTTTAACAATAATCGGGGTTGCGTCGTTACCTTGAGGGCACGCGGTGCAGTTTAATGCATGTGTCCCTGGTCTGTTGTAGAGAGAAACGTATGTTCCTTTTGGACACTTTCTACAGCCCAGTTTGCTTACAAAAGCTAAGGAGTCCGAAAAATATCCTCCTGCAAAATGAAACATTAACAGGAATGAAAAGATTCTTATTGCTTAACATGGTTAGGGCGTGGTCGATCGCCCTTTTTCCAAAAAAATAATTCGCAAAAGTTTTGTTTTCAAACCTTACTTTCATTGAAATATTTTATTTCAAGCAGATTTCTAGATATTTCGATGCAATGAGTGCCAAAACAAGTGATTTACCGAGCGTATTTCATTTACTCTTATTCCGGAAGAAGATCAATCGAACACGCCCATAATATACGAAATGGATTGAGGAAGATGAATAACAAGGCGTCAAAGGAAAAGATGTTACTGGAGAAGCATGAATAATTGCAATGAACAGAATTATGACTAGGGACTGAAAGTAAAAGAAGCAATACCTAACGTAGACCAATCGATAGACGAAGTGGTTGTTGGACCGAACGATCAAAGAAAAGAGAAGAAAACGGACGAAGGGAAAGAACGATTAAAATGGATCAATGGATTAGTGAATATAGACATGAATGAACGTAAGAAATATACATATTGAAGAAAACAACGACAACAAAACTTAAGTCTGAAACTTGAGAGAGAGAGAGAGAGAGAGAGAGAGAGAGAGAGAGACAGACAGAGAAATGGATGATGGAACATTGGCTAACGTCAGATCACATGGCAAAAATTTACCTGGAGGGCAAAGTTCACAGGTCGGCCAATCTTTAATTGATGCATTGACAAATGTTCCCTTACGGCAGGGAAAGTATCTTACGTGCTGTTGCATAACTGTTTCGTTTGCAAACCCTGATTGTCGTAGCAACTGTCGTAAGATAGCCGTATAGGGGTCTGTGTAAAAGTCTTTATGGTATTCCACTTCGAAATAGCCTTCATCACTGTTTCCAACTCCCCTAAATTAGATATGGACGAAAAAACAAAAAATGAAAAATAGTTGCAGGAGCACACATACACCAACCCACGGCCTGGCCAGTACCTCACGCATGCGCACAGCCATATCGCCCGGCATTGGCAGCCATGTACAGCTGTCTTGCCCTTATTAGGGCTCATCAGCATGGCATAACCGTCGGGTCAATGAACGGGGAAAATCCCCGTGTATCAAAGACTCTTTACAGCCGAGGCGAGTGCAAGCACTGCTTTAAGCGACAGCTCCACACAACACATGTGGGAACTGTCCGGGCTGGGAACCGCACGGCAGTTCTCCCACGGCATGCGCGGGGAAGGCGGATCAGGACTTACCCTGATCTGTGTGCCAGTAAATTCAATAAGGTAAACTTAAAGCAAGGGGCACACATGCCGTGAGAGAAGGAGGGAGAGAAACGACGACCGGAAATGCGTCTGCTGTTCGTAGGCTATTAATAAAGGAGAACTTTAAAAACTAAAACGATGTATTTGGCGGCCTTATTGTTTCTCTTCATTCCAGGGAGAGAAGTCGTGTACCAGCTTTTCTTACCCTAAAAGCTAAACGGTTTGCTACCCTAACCTAAAAAAATGGACATAATGATGAACAATGTTGTGTTAATGTTTTCTCCGACCGATGAAAAGACACCTTACGAGAAGGGAGAGAATCGTACGGTCATACGGTTCAGACTGTGGCCGCGCGATCGATAGTTCATAAATTTCTTAAACGTTACCCGGCATGAACCAAGCCTGAAAGAGTAGTAACGGATTTATTGTAAGCTTTACGTCTAGCTTCGATCAGTTAAAGATTTAATTCTACACGGAAATTAAAAAAAACCGATAAAGTCATCCTTGAAAACTGTCAATCACAACAGAGAAGGAATATATACCTCGTTTAAACTCGATATGTCAGCGTTTACCGAGGTGGTTCAGTAGATAGAGGCATTGTTACTATAGCAGTGCTGTAGTTTGGAGTTTTCAGTATTTATGGTCAGCGGTTGTTACCATTTTGCTTAGGACTCGTGCTAGTTGCCGCCATGTTCTTGTTTATCACATGTGTGATTTAGGTTTACAATCCATGTAATCCTTCGCTCATCCGTATCGTGTAAGGCAGACTAAGTTGTTATCTGAAGAACTGAAGAGTTAAAGATTATTTGGAGATAAAGGAAAGATCTGACGATTCAAGTTTTTGTCTTTTTCTTGTGAATAACAACGAAACTCCTTCGGATGCCAAGTACGACTTTCGAGGGCAGCCACAATAACAACTTAATGGTCCTTGGTGAAGCTTTTAACCACCGTAAAGTCATCGCTGTCACAACAAGAAGTTCATAACGAAAGCCGGACGACCTGTGGAGGATTTGAATGGATACCAAGTGGTGTAAGCCTTTGTAGAAAGTTAGTTCTGATCGCCTTTGGTTTGGACTTAGTACTCGTCATGTCTCGAGAGTTGAGTGATATTCCTGAGGATTCAATGTCGGATGTTTGTGGTGAGGTGGTAAGTTCCGCTTCAAATAATTGTTTGGATGATGTTTGCGAGAAGTCTTCGCCTTTAATTGTTGATCTATCGGAGAATGCCGAAAACAAAGGATTTTTCCATGTGGAAAATGAACAGCATTCGTCGGAAGTTCGTATCAGGAAGCTAACCGAAAAGGGTCAATCCTATCAAAACGATATAAAGTTGAACTCTTTCAAGAATAAAAGGTCAAGTTTTACGGGAACACTGAGAAAAACACTGTTGCTTCGGGGACATTGTAATGAATTATCAAAGTGGAAGCAAGAGCTTAGTAAGGCACAGGTTCTGTGGAATGAATTTGTGGATGCATATAATGACATTTTGGAAACAGTTCAAGACGATGAGTTAGCAAAGGTCAGGAACATCTGGGAGCAAGTTTGTGGTGAGTGGTCTGATTTTGAAAGGGATGTGAGGGATGAGATAAAGTATTTGGAACAAACAGTTTTGGAGTCTATATCCGGCCATTTCTAAGGGTTCAAAGAGGAGTAAAACAACCAAAAGTGTCAAGTCAAAATCAAGTTCAGACAGTGTACTTTCAACTAAAGTAGGTAAATATAAGCTTCTACAGGAAGAAGCTGCTTTGAAGGTGAAGGTAGCCTATGTGGAACAAGAAAAGGCCCTAGAAATAGAAAGGTTAAAACAGGAGCAGAAACTGGAAGAATTGAAACTTAAGAGGGAACTTGAACTTAGTAGAGCTAAGTTAAGTGTATGCAAAGAGATTGATAATGAGCAAACACCCTACCTTGAGGAAGATCTAGTCAATCTTCCTAGTGAGAATAAAGGCGAAGGAGTGAAAAGATTCTTTCAATCTCTAACAGTAACTACCTGTGCAAATGAGACTAATACATCAGTTCAGTCCCAAGTACATGTATCCCAAACACCTGTTTTGACAACAACATCCACACCAAAGACTACAACATGTGGTTTAAGTTTAAGTTTAAGTTTAATAATTCTTTTTACCAATGTACAAAATAAAAATATATATACATATATAAAAGTACAATAGGTAAAGGAAAGCATTAGGGGGAAACTGAATTTCCATATAAAAACTGCCCTCCAAAACGAAAAGATAAAACAATTAAGAATAGAAAACTAATACATAACTATACATCACATGATACTAAGAGAAAAAAAAAACAACTAAATGAACTACTTAGATATTAAATAAGAAAGAAAATCCAAATTCAGTAGGAAATAATAAACATATGACTATTTACAAAGATAATTAAGTAATAACGTTTTAAAAGAGTTCAAGCTGGAAGCAGACATAACGGAGTTTGGTAAAGAGTTCCAGTCATTAACATAACGATTAAAGAATGAAAATTTAAAATAGTTTGTCCTTGCTGCTCTAGGCCTGATTTTAAAGTCATGGTTTCTTCTAGTTCTTGTCGGGCCAGTCAGATCCACCCATGTGGTATAATCAGTATCAGAATAGCCATGAATTATCTTGTAAAGTTGAACCAGGCAAAGGTATTTTCTTCTAAGCTCCAATGTTGACCAGTTTAGTTCAGTGAGCCTTTCAGTGTAAGAATTATGAGATCCACATATCAATCGAGTAGCACGACGCTGAATGGATTCAATACTGTGTATGTGTTTAACCAGATATGGATTCCACACTGGGCAGGCATATTCCAGAATAGGACGAACTAAAGCAATAAACGCTGTTTTGATTGGCACGGGATCTTTAGACCCAAACGTTCTCCTTATTAGACCCAATACTCAATTTGCCTTACCAACAATGTAATTGATATGAGCGTCCCACCTTAAAGAAGATTCAATCCAAATGCTCAAGTGCTTATGTTTATCAACAGCCGACAGATTATTCTCATTTATCAAATACTGATGAACTAAAGGACAATTGGACTTGGTAACATGTAGAGCCTTACACTTTTCTGACTTCAGCGTGACCTTCCACAAGTCACACTAGGAGGCAGCAGACAAGAGGTCATCTTGAAACTCGACACAATCATCTCCAGATGCGATCTTACGATAGGGTACACTGTCATCAGCAAAAAGCTCTGTGCTACAGCTTACACTAAGGGGGAAGTCATTTATATACAGTAGGAAAAGAAGTGGCCCTAATATACTCCCTTGAGGAACACTAGAGGACACCTCCATCCATTCTGATGAATGACCTCCAATAATGACTCTTTGTGTAGGGTCTGACAGATAGTCATGAAACCAGGAAAACAAATGACCCCGAATGCCATAACACTGCAACTTATAAAGCAAGTGATGATGAGAAACCTTGTCAAAGGCTTTTGCAAAGTCCAGAAAGATCACGTCGACTGAGTCACCTTTCTCAAGAGAACTGTACCATGAGTGTAGCAGCTGAAGAAGTTGAGTGACACATGAACGAGCTTCTCTAAAACCATGCTGGCTCTCACTCAGCAGCCAATGATGTGTTAACAACTTCATAATATGTTTATGGATGATACGCTCCAAACACTTCACTAAAATACTTGTAAGTGAAACTGGTCTATAATTTTCAGCCAAAGTTCGTTCACCAGATTTATGGATTGGAACAACATTGGCAGATTTCCAGACACTTGGTAACTTGCCATGATCCAATGAAAAACTGAACATGATGATGGTGCAAACGCAGCAGCACATTCCTTCAGAATTCTAGGTGAAATTGCATCAGGACCAACCGCCTTGTTTACATCAAGGGAACTAAGAACTTTATAAACATCAGCCACTGAACATGACAAGTCATCAACGGTGCCCTCAGTGAAAGGTGTAAAATCCTCATAAGCCATCTCTCCAGATCTTTCACTAAATACAGTACGAAAGAATTTATTGAACAAATCAGCTTTCCCTCTTGGCGTAAAGGCACACTGACCATCATATTGAACACAGCTGGGATTACTAGCATTACCAGTGCGTGATTTTACAAAGGACCAAAATTTTTTCGGCTTGGAAGGCAAAGATGCTGTTAGATTAGCAACATAATTCCGGTACGCTTTGTTCAAACTATCCTTCACCTTATTGCTAGAGGACTTGTATTGAAACCATTTAACAGAGTCCCTTGAGGATTTTGCTTTCCTCCACAAACGCCGTTTCTTCAAAACTAGGATTCTTAATTCAGAATTAAACCATGGTGCATTCCTTTTATGCTTCAGCGACTTTGTTGGAATATTACGTTCAACTGCCTCCATAAACAGAGCTTTCCAAGCATCCAAAACATCATTTATATCATCCATTAAGAAAGCAGTAATCCAAGGTATATTTGAGAAATCATCTGGTAGATTATTCCAATTGGCAGAGCCAAAGTTATAAACAATCCTAGGACTTTGCTTAGGTCTTAAGATTTTGAGTTTCAAATTAAATTCAATGGAACTATGATCAGAGCTGCGGTTTGCGGGCTTCTGCTCCATCATTCTCACCGGGAGCCGTAACACAGTCAGCATTTACTGTTCGTCATTTTGAACCTGAACTTGGTCTTCCCATTCAAACAGAAGCAGCTTATACACAAGCTTTCTCTTCGGCAAAAGCCGATCCTGTTGTAACTAACTCCATAAGTGGTCCATCACAAATTACGTCAACAGTTATGAATTCCCCTTCAAGTTACCAGTTTGTTCATCCTCAAGGTCAAGTTAACTCCTTCTGTGAAGGGTGGGAAAAGGTTGCTTCATCATTAGAAAGGTGTATGGACAAGTTAACAGAAGCTAACTTAGAACAAAGTACTGTGAGCAAAGAACTGTTTGTTTCTGGACAACTTCCAAAACTGACCATTCCAGTATTTGAAGGAGACCCCCTGCAATATCCTGTGTGGAAGAGTGCCTTTAATGCTCTAGTTGACTCTAGACCACTGGCAGCAGACATCAAGCTGAATATGTTGAATCAGTATGTAACTGGAAAGCCAAAGCAAGTTGTGGAACATTCTCTTCTGATTGGGACAGAAGATGCTTATCAGAAAGCTAGGTCTGTATTACAGGAAAGGTACGGAAACTGTAATGTTGTGAGTACAGCATTTATTAACAAGTTGGAGAAGTGGCCTAAGATAGGACCCAAGGATGCCAGTGCCTTAAGGGAGTTCTCAGACATGTTAGACAAGGTATTAGCAGCAAAGAACACCATTCCAGGTCTTTCTGTACTGGACTATGCAAAGGAGAACGTAAAGTTACTATCAAAGTTACCCTACTACCTTGAAACCAAGTGGAGAGATGCAATTAAACAATGGAGACATACCCATGGTGAAGCCAGTTACCCTACCTTTGTTAAGTTTGCAGACTTCATCAGAGAAGCAGCAGAAAAGGCAAACATTCCAGAGTTAGAGGGCCTCGCCACATCAAGTAGTCCAAGATTTAACAGAAATCCGAAGCTGAAACCAGATAATGAGAAGGGTAGTTCTCTTTCTACATCAGCTAAGGGTGGTGGTAACAGTAAATCAGACCCCACTAATTCTAGTAAATCAAAGGACCCTGGTCCAAATAGTTTGACGAAGTGTCTGTTTTGTGGTGCAAAGCACAAGTTAGATGACTGCGCTGATTTCTGTAGAAAGCCTTTCAGTGAAAGGAGAGACTTCTTCTTCCGCGAACGTTTGTGTATGGGTTGTGCAGCCAGTAAGAGTCATCAGGTAGCGAACTGCAAGGAGAGGTTGAAATGCAAAGTGAAAACATGCTCAGGAACACATCCCACATGCCTTCACAAGGAACTAACACAAGACAATGCTGCCATCTCAAATTGTATGAGTGTATGTCTAATTCCTGAACAAAGCGGTGGATTTGATCACACCATGATAGTACCAGTGTGGGTCAGGCCAGTGGGAGAGCCAGATAAGGAAATCTTGCAGTATGCAGTCCTCGACGATCATTCAAATGTCAGTTTTGTGTCTGAGACTCTTTGTGAACGGTTTAACCTGCAAGGCCCATCAACCGAGCTTCTGTTGACAACAATGCAGCAGCAAAATGCCCGTGTTAAAACTAAAAAGATATCTGGGCTAGAGATTCTTGACTACCATAGAGAATGTGTAGTGAAGATGCCAGTGGCCTTCACCCGGGAACTTGTTTCAGCTAACCGGTCGCAGATTCCAAAACCTGAAGTGGCTAGGGAATGGCAACATCTGAAGCCCATCGCCGATAAGTTGACACCGTACCACCCAGATGCAGAAATTTCTATCCTGATTGGAAACAACTGCCCAAGAGCTATCCGACCCAGGGAAATAGTTGCCGGTGAAGATGACGAGCCGTACGCTCAGAGGACTATACTTGGTTGGGGAGTTATTGGAAGAGTCTGCAAGTCTAATGATGTTGAAAACACAGACAAGGGTGTGTGCAATAGAGTTGCAGCTTCAGAAATTCATAGCCAGTTTGCATTCGCCACAAAGGCTAAAGAGATTATTGGCCCAGAGAAAGTTCTCCATGTGTTAGAAACTGACTTTGTTGAGACAAGTCCCAAGTACAAACCTTATTCTATGGAAGATGAGAGATTTCTAAGGATTCTTGAGGACGGAGTAAAGAAACAATCGGATGGACGTTACGTGATGCCACTTCCGTTGAAATCAGACAGTGTGTGCCTTCCAAACAACCGCCAGCTCGCAGTAAAGAGATGGAACCAATTGAAGGCGAGATTCAAGAAGAATCCGAAATTTTTTACTGATTACCAGGCCTTTATGAAGGACATAATCTTACAATGTGCAGAGGAAGTTCCTGTAGATCGTCTTAAGGTTCAAGACGGTAAAGTCAATTACGTACCGCATACAGGTGTCTACCATCCAAAGAAACCAGGGCAGATAAGGGTGGTGTTTGACTGTTCGGCCCAGTTTAACGGAGTCAGCCTCAATGACTACTTGCTGCAAGGTCCTGACTTTATGAACGATCTGTTGGGTATCTTGTGTCGTTTTCGCAAGGAAAGCGTTGCATTTATGACGGACATCAAGAGCATGTTCCACCAGTTCGTGGTTGCCGAAGAACACAGAGATCTGTTACGTTTTCTTTGGTGGTTGGATGGGGACCCATCAAAGGAAGTAATCGAGTATCGTATGAAAGTTCACCTGTTTGGTGCCAGCAGTTCCCCAGGTTGCGCGAACTTTGGGCTTAGGCGAGCAGCTGACGATGGCGAAGAAGAGTTTGGTACAGATGCTGCGGCGTTCATACGCAAGGACTTCTACGTAGATGATGGACTAAAATCTGTATCAACGGTACCCGAAGCCATTCAGTTAATCAAGGCCAGTCAAGCAATTTGTAGCAAGGCTTGTCTCAGATTACATAAAATAGTCTCGAACAAGAAAGAAGTTCTTGAAGCCTTTCCGGTTGACGACCATTCAAAGGAAATAAAGGAACTGAACTTAGCTGTAGATCCATTACCTATTGAAAGAGCTCTAGGCGTGATGTGGTGCGCTGAAAGTGACAGTTTCCGGTTCCGGATTGAACTTCATGATCGCCCTTTAACTCGAAGAGGTGTATTGTCCACTATTGGCTCCATTTATGATCCTAATGGGTACCTGGCCCCTGTTACACTCAGAGGTAAACAGATTCTTCAGCAGATGTGCAAAGACAAGCTGGATTGGGATAGCCCTGTTCCAGAGTATCTACACCCACAGTGGGAAAAGTGGCGGCGAGAAATCGTACAGTTGGAGAAACTAGAGATACAGCGATGTTTCAAGCCAGACAACTTTGGCCCAGTGAAAGCAGTGGAGGTCCACTATTTTTCAGATGCTTCAGTGGAAGGTTATGGTCAATGCTCTTATCTAAGATTGATTAACGAACTCGATCAAGCTCATTGTTCCTTCATCGTCGGAAAAGCCAGGGTAACCCCCCTTAAACACAAGACTATTCCAAGGCTGGAGTTAGCGGCTGCTACCACCTCTGCAAGAATGAGTGAGTTCGTGAGAAATGAGTTGGAGTACCCGGAGATGAAAGAATTCTTCTGGACGGATAGCCGAGTAGTTCTCGGATACATTAACAATGAAGCCAAGAGGTTTCACGTTTATGTTGCTAACAGAGTGCAGCAAATCCGGGACCTAACCGATCCCAACGCATGGTTTTACGTAGACACAAACAACAACCCCGCAGACGAAGCATCAAGAGGACTCACCGCAAAGCAGCTGGTTGAAGGATCTCAGTGGTTAACTGGTCCAGAATTCTTGTGGAGAAGCGGACCCTGTGAACCAGAAAACGTGGAGCTGCCTCGCCTTCAAGACTCTGACCCGGAGGTGAAGAAAGTGTCTGTTTTGACCACGAAGGTCAGAAGTGTTGCTCCATTTCCAGATCAATTTGAAATAAGCAGACTAGATGGTGTATCTAGCTGGTACCGTGCTATAAAGGTCATAGCTCTATGTTTACGTCTGAAGTCCAAGTTTCAAAGAAGGGAAATTAAGAAGCCCGAGAGTCCAGTAACAAGGTCAAGTACAGAAGTTGAGAAGTCAATACTGAGAGTTACACTACCAGAGCTTCAGGAGGCAGAGAAGACCATCATCAGATGTTTGCAGTACGAACATTTCCGTGAGGAACTTCAAATTCTCTGCAACTTAAACGTAACCAACGGAGAGACAAACAGGAACCAAGCCAGAAAAAGGAACCAAGCGTTACGAAAGACCAGTT
>BOPM01000384.1:75568-92562 GCA_022179025.1 Porites australiensis | reverse complement strand
CCACAACTTGATTGCTTCGAAGAATAATTCGGCGTAACTTGGGAACTCACAGCAGAGGTACATCCCAGCTAGGGGTAAAACAGCAAAAATGAGGAAAAAATTCGACGAAAAATACATGAAAAGAAGAAGCCTACAACACGGGGTATTCCCAGGCGGTCACCCATCCAAGTACTAACCCCGCCCGACAGGGCTTAACTTCGGTGATCAGACGAGAACCGGTGTTCTCCCTGTGGTATGGTCGTAGGCGAGAGAAAGGAGAGAAAATTTGACTTCTTATACCGAGTATGGTGAACATGTAAGCGAGGCATTACTTCATTACCCTCCTCAGGCAACCCTGACCTACAAAACAGGCTATGAAGTCTTCCTTTGTAGCTCTAAATAAATTTATGCGGCCACTTACACCGAGCTTAGCGGGCTTTAAAAACCCTTTGGGGCCTAGTAAGCGGTCCCAGTCTGCCTCGTTCTCGTGTTCCCTATCCTCCTATAGGTTAATGGCCGAGCTGTTAGGGCCTGAGTACCGTGTAGACGCTATTTGATCTCTGTCTGTACACACTGTAGTGTCCTGGGGAGCTTGGCCGAGTATCGGTGCTCGGACTGAGCCAATGATATCTCCGTGTCCTCGCATAGAGTGCCAGATGCATCATGGGCTGCGACAGTATTGCAACCACCATATCTAGGATGGGGAAGGAGCCAACCACCCTAGGTCCGGAGGACCTAAAGGGGCATCGCTTGTTGGCCTTTTGCCTAAGATAAGACAGAAGGCCCCCCTAGAATTTTTTCTTTTTAGGTGGCCAAAAGAGAAGCACTCATCTCATTCGTCGATATGTCGAATGCTGTTCTCCCAACCTTGTGGGAGAGCCACTAATTCAGGTGATTGGAGAAAGTGTAACGGAACCCAGTACCACACCCGAGTTGTTTACCCCCCTCCCCCCCAAAACTCTGGCCATCATTTTCAAGCTATATGGTGTGAATCGTGGAACGTGCGTGGGAACAACGTGAGGATCCGAAAAGATTTGTCGGTGTGTTTGTTGGTAGATACAGTGATAACTAGTCAGGACATCATTGTCGGTCTTGACAAGGCCGGAATTGACATTGACAGCATAACTGCAATTCAACGCCGAGCCAGTAACAACTCCTGGGTCGTTACGTTCGACTGTAAAGCTGTTAAAGATGCCGCCATGAACGAGCACTCAATCGACATTGCCGGCTGCTCTGTTCTCATAGGGGACTGTGAAAGTCGAGTTTCCATCGTGAAGATTTATGAATTACCGGATGAGCTGCGTGACTCTGACGTAATTGCCCGTCTGTCCCATTACGGCAGAGTTATTTCTTTTCGCAGCGACCACGTGGCCGACACCATCTTGAATGGCGTTCGTACCGCGCGAATGTTCATCGACCGGCCCATTCCCTCTCAAACGTTCATCGCTGGCGAGTTCGCCCGCCTCTGGTATCCTTCGCAGCCCAAGACGTGTTGGAAGTGCGGCTCGGAAGACCACCTAGCGGCTGTGTGCAAGTCACAGCGTTGCTACAATTGCGAGCGGCCCGGCCATCGCGCTGAGCAGTGCGACATGCCAGCGCTATGCCGCGTATGCCTTTCTGATGCCCACGATATTTCAGCTTGTCCTTTTGTTTACTATAGCTCAAACGTGACCGCTGCCAAACCTGACAGGCCTATTCAGAAGTCATATTCCACCGCTGCTAAGAGTGGAAAATTCGCGGAGGATGCAAGGAAAGCTGAAGAAGAAACCAGCCGAGCCAAACGCGAGGAAGATGAACGCCTAAGACGCGAGGAACGTGCGCGGGAGAAGGAGAGAGATCGCAAGGAGAGGGAAAGAGATCGAAAGGAGAAAGAGGAGAAAGACAGAAAGGAAAAGGAGCGAAGAGACCGAAAGGACAAGAAACGAAAAGAGAACGACCGGGAAGATAGGAGAGAAAGAAGGAAGCACGATAAATACCATGAGAGGAGACGCAAAGATGGCGACGACCACAGAAGGGGTGAGAGGAGTGATCGCGAGCGGGATCGCGATCGCTTTCGCCCTTCTCGCGATCGCTCTTCTCATCGCCATTACGATTATAGTGAACGCGAGTCTGGTTCAGAGAGCGAAGGTTGGACGCAGGTGTCCCATCGCAAGCGTAAGAGTAAGTCATATTAATTTATTTTAATTAACTACCTTCGCATATACCCCACTTAGAATTCTCACCATCAATGTTCGTGGATTTGGCACTACTTGTAAGCGCGATCTCCTTCGTCATGAGTTGAATGAAAATTTAGACTATGATTTTTTCCTCTTACAAAAGACATATTTCTTGTAAAACCCAAGCTGATTTAATTGAGAAATGTTTTAAAGGTCAATGTTTTTGGTCATTCGGGATCGGCAAATCTGCCGGCGTAGCTATTTTTGTTTCTCCTAAATTCTCAGGTAAGATTATTCGTTATGTCCACGACACTGATGGTAGAATTCTAAGCCTTCTTGTTGATTTTAATTCCTTTAAATTTAATATTGTTTGTCTATACGCTCCAAACACCGTGACCTACCATAAATTATTTTTTAATCGTCTTCATACTTTCTTTCTGTCGCCTGGCGATTTAATCTTAGGCGGCGATTTCAATTGTATTGATTCTGAAGTCGATCTCCTACATATTAAGTCGGACTTTAGTGCAGATAAGCGCTGCTTGTCGGCCCTAAGTCCGATTTCTGTCTTGTTGATATTTTTCGTAAGAGGAATCCAAAAGCGATCTCTTTTACCTGGTCTAATAAAGATTTTTCCCAAGCTTCTCGCCTCGATCGCTTTTTTATTTCTTCCCCTCTCCTTCAGTCAGTTCGCGGGAACAAATGTTTTCCTTCCCCTCTCTCCGATCACGACTTTGTCGATTTATTTCTTTCCCCCGTTAATGTTTCTTTTCACGGAAGCGGTGTTTGGAAATTTAACTGTCCTCTTCTGTCCGATGATGATTTTATTAGTACTATGACTTCTTTGATTACCGCTGAAAAAGAAAAAATCCCTGTGTTTACTTCGCTAGGAGCTTGGTGGGATAACTTGAAAATTCAGATCCATCGTACTTGTATTGATTTTTCTTCTCGGAAACGTAAGAAACTTCTTTCCGAACGCAATTCTTTGACTAAACGCTTACTCAGAGCTAAATCGGCTGTCTTTGCCGGCAATCGCGATCAGATTTCTAACGTAAACAAGCTTGAGAGCGCCTTAGAGGTAGTCATTAATAACGAGTGCGAGGGCGCGAAAATCCGCTCGCGGGCGCGATGGATCGAGGAGGGCGAGAAGCCCACTCGTTTCTTTTTTCGCCTCGAGCGTAAACGCGCAGAAAAAAGTATTTTTGAGTCACTGTTCAATGAATCTGGCGAGGAAAAGTTTTCACATAATGAGATTGAGCTTATTTTGGTCGACTTTTACAAAGCGCTATTCTCTAAGGATTCCCTTAACATGCAAATTCAGACCGAAATTATAGATGATCTTGACCTTTCTTTGTCTGCTTCAGAACGCGAACAATGCGAGGGATTACTCACAAAAGAAGAGCTTTCTGCTGCTTTGAAAGGCCTTCAGACCGGTAAATCGCCTGGTTCTGATGGCCTTCCTGTTGAATTTTACTCGGCTTTCTGTGATTTACTGTGCAATCCTTTGCTTTCTGTCTTGAATGACCGTTTTTGGGCTGGCTCACTTTGTGCGAGCCAGCGCGAAGCCCTCTTGCGCCTTATTTATAAGAAAGATGATAAGCGCTTGGCCAAAAATTGGCGGCCTATATCACTTCTTAATTGTGATTACAAATTAGCTTCGAAAACAATTACTGACCGTCTGAAACAAGTTATGCCTTCAATCGTCCACTCTGACCAGACCTGTAGTGTAGTTAAGAGATCGATCTTCTCTAATTTGCATTTAATCCGCGACACCTTAGATATGATAAACATAACGGACGAGACCGGAATTTTAGTCACGCTGGATCAGATGAAGGCCTTTGATAGAGTAGATCACAATTTCCTCATGAGAGTATTAAGTAAATTTGGTTTCGGTCCGTCCTTTTGTCGTTGGGTTTCAATCTTTTATTCCGATGTCTTTTCGCGTTTATTTGTAATGGTAAACTTTCTACTCCTGTTTTCCTAGAGAGGGGGGTTAGACAGGGATGTCCTCTCTCCTCCCTTCTCTATGTTTTAACTTCTGAAGTTCTAGCTAATCAGATCCGTAAAAACCCTGCAATCGAAGGCTTCCTGCTCCCCGAAGCAGGTAGCCTTCAGTTTAAAATATCACAGTATGCCGATGACGCCACCAATTTCGTTAAGAACGAGAGATCTCTCTGTCACCTTCTAGAGACTGTTAAAAAGTACAAGAGGGGGTCTGGGGCCAAGCTCAACACCACCAAGTCCGAAGCAATGTGGCTTGGTAGGTGGAGAGCTAATGGCGCCTCCCCCTACGGCTTACAATGGGTTAATAAACTTAAGATTTTAGGAGTTTATTTTTCGAATGGATTAGTAAACGTTGATGAAGATAATTGGCGTTGTAAATTAGATAAGTTAAAGAGAACTTTAGGGCTGTGGTCGCAAAGAGATCTTTCTTTTCTAGGCAGAGGCATGATCCTAAACGTTCTCGGGGCTAGTAAATTTTGGCTTGTAGCCAAAGTACTGCCCCCCCCCCCAAAATGGGTTTCCACTGAATACAAGCGAGCCGTTTGGCCTTTCATCTGGAAATCAAAATCTGAAACTGTAAGCCGAGCGCGTTGCGTGGCCCCCATCGCGCGAGGGGGTGTCAACATTGTTGACTTTGAAACCAAGTGTTCGAGTTTGCGTTTGTCGAGTCTCTCTGGGTATCAGGAGGGATTCCGCACATGCAAATGGCACTTTTTAGCTCGTTACTTTTTCGGAAATCGCTTTACTAATCTTGATCCTATTTTTGATTTTTCTTCCCGCTCAATTCCTTTGTCTTCCGAGCCGTCTGCTTTTTACCGTAATTGCTTATCTTTGCTATCCTCTTTGCATAGTAAACACGGTTCTTTACTGGCTGACTTTTCTTGTAAAAACTTGTATAGTCTTCTACTAGACCTTCCAAGCGCCGCTCCGCGCTCCTCCAGTTTTTGGGCCGCTTCACTTAAGAGGCCGATGAACCGGTGGGCCGCGGTCTGGCGCAAGTCTTGCCTTAAGCTGATTGAGAATAAGAAAACCGATATACTTTGGCTGACAATTCACCGCGCAATTAAAGTTCGATACGCATTGAAAACTTGGGGATACAAACTTAAATCTGATAAGTGTGCTTTGTGTTCCCAAGTTGAAACAATTGAGCATTGTTTTCTTTTTGCTCTCGCGTGCGCGCTGTGTGGAGGTACTTTACGCCTTATCTGTCTCGCCTCCCTACTTCCCCTTTCTCCGTTAACTCTCCTTGTATTTTCTTCCCTTTCTCGTCTCACGCTTCTTTGCCTTCTTTTTCGCTCTACTGTTACTTGATTGCTACTGTTTTATTTTGGATTTGGCAAACTAGGAACCTTGCGACTTTCGGAATTCTGTTTTAAATGCTGATCAAATCGTCAACCTGATTAAGAAGGATATCTCCTGCCGCATTTTATGTGCAAAACAAGATGAAAAAGAAAATTTTTGGTCTACTGGTAGCATTCTCTGTAAAATTTCTGATACTCGCTCTCTTTATTTTTTCCCTTACTGTTCATAAGCCTTTGTATATAGCCGCTTTTAATTTTAGTTCGCTTTATTTAGCTGCTCCTAGATATTTCTGTACATTGCCGCTTTAAATTTAGTCTGCTCCTTTTTGCCTATGAACATTTAGTTGAACGCCTGTAAATATTTTCTGTATATAGCCATCTTAGTTTATTTAATTTGCTTGTAAATATTTCTTAGAATCTTGTATATAGGCACTCTAGTCAACTTAACTTAACTTCATTTCCATTATTTCCCGGAAGCCGCGCTAACATTTCCTGGAATCTTGCATATCGCCGCCTTAATTAACTTGATTTGCATGAATTCCCGGAAACCTTGTAGATAATTCCCGGAAATCTTGTACATAGCTAGTGTTCATTTTGTTTCTTTTTCTTCGATTTTCTCTCTTTGTAAATACGGTGGAGTTGGTTTTTAAATAAAACACCCCTGCGGGGGTTTTTATATTCTTAAAAAAAAAAAAAAAAGTAAGGAGAGTATCCCGTCCTTGGTGGCGTTTTTTTTGAAGTTAGCTTAGGTTGTTTTTGTGTGAACAAGTGCTAAGTACCTGCCGGGAGGGAACGCCAAAGTTCACTGTTTAGTGTTTCTTACCCTCTCGGTGGGTCCGTTTTTTGCCTGTTTTCGTGGCGCGCCCAGCCGTTTTGGTTCCCTGTGGATCAGGCCTTAACTTGGGCTTTTTCCTCTTGTGTCATGTCTGCTGTGGTCCAGTGCCTGCGCACGTTGGCTGTGCATTTTCCGCCAACCATTTATCGTTCCACTGGTTCGGCTCAAGTCCTGCCTGATGTTGTCAAGTGCTTGGACATTGCTAATGTTCAATGTATCCAGTTCGTGCCCAATGGGATCATTCGTGTTACGTTCAAGGAGTCTGCCCAGTGTGATGCGGCCCTCGCTAGTGGTGTCTCCTTCCGTGGCTCTAAGCTTCGTGTTGCTCCTATTGATGCCCAGACTCCTCTGGTTTATGTCCGTGACCTACCTGCGGAAGTGCCGGATGAGCCTGTCAGTGTTTTCCTCCGTCAGTATGGAGTTGTCGACTCCCTGTCGCCTCGTTTCCATCCTGGCTTGCCTGGTGTTACCAACGGTATGCGTGTGGCCAAGGTCACTCTCCTGAAAGATCTGCCGTCATCGGTTCGCATTGCTGGGTTTGATGTTCGCTTGTGGTATCAGGGCCAGCCTCAGTCCTGCCCTGTCTGTCGTCAATTTGGTCACCGCGTTCGTGATTGACCGCTGAACGATTTGTGCCGTCGATGTCGTCAGCCTAGTCATATGGCGCGCGAGTGTTCTTCTCGCCGTCTGTCTGCTACTGTTGTTCCTGCTCCTGCTTCTGGTGTCGACCCTCTTATGTCCGTTGCTGATGAGGAGGAAGACCTGGCCTATGTTTGTTCCTCCGCCTCGGAGCCTGACGACTGCTCTGGTGATTAGGAAGTTGTTCGTGGCGCTTCTCTGGTCGAGTTGGCCTCACACATGCGGAAGCGTGCAGTGTCTGAGACTTTCGTCGATGTCTCTGCGGAGATTGAGTCTAGTGACTTAAGTTATTTTAGCCAGTCTTCACTTGGTGGGAGTCAGTCGTCCCTCTCCTCCGCTGTTGAGCCGTCTGATCCTACTGTTTCCAGCTCCTGCTGTTCCTGAGTCTGATCCTGTTCCTCGTTCATTACCTCCTCCTCAGAAGAAGAAGAGGTTTGTCGACCTGCCGCCCTCTGGTTTTTCCCCTGAGCAGGTGGCCGATGCTCTCGTTCGTCCTTACAGTGGTATCCTCCACAGGACCTCCTACGCTCATGTGTGCCCTAATGCTGTTAAGCCGGAGGTTCCGGTAGTTATGGACTTTGGTTACCTGACTCGTTCCGTTCTTGCCGATTATTGTACTTTTGAACTTGACAGATTTGTTAAATATGTTCATCGCAAGTTTTCCAGAGTTGTCGCTAGTCCTGTTTTTGCTTTGAAGGTTGCTGTGTCTGAGGAGTCCCTGCCCGCTGGTACTCCTTCTAAGTTTCCTGATCAGTAGTTTTGCTTTCTATTTTGCTTGTATATTGCTTAGAGACATTGACATTGACGTTTTTTCATTTTTGCTTGTATATTGCTTAGTTAGTGCCTTCCACGTTTTTTAGCTTGTCTTTCTGTGCTGTTTTGCCTTGTGGTTGTTCTGTCTTGTATCGTGTTTGTGTAAGGGGAAGCGGGGTTCGTTCCCCCGGCGAAGTTGGCGTGCTTGTGCACCCTTCCTTGGGCGAGTGTGTTTAGGCTTTGTGTGTTATAGTGTTAATGGTGGCTCAGCATTGCACTCAGCTGGGTTCACTAGCCCTAAAACAAAAAAACTTACCTGACGCGGGAGGCACTGTGATCAAGGAGGCAGTCCTCTCAAGGTGAGGCCCTCTCATTGCACTTCGATTGGGTTGACCCTTGCGATTACCCCAAATGTGGGTAACTCGAAAAATAATTTCTGGTAGTGGGTACCTGCGTTCCCGCTAGTCCCCGGTTTTGCAGTAATTACTGTATTTAGCGCGGTCCACGGGTTATTTAAAAACGCGCGCGCCAATGATCCGATTGGTAACGTGCGCGCATGTGATTGTTTCTCATACAGGTGATGGATCGATAAATCACGGAGAGAGAGAGAGTGTGGAAAGAAGTCTCCGGGGACCAAGAAAGAAGGTAAATGATCTTGGAATATGTTGAAGTTGATTTGTAGCTAAGCTAGCATGTTATTTAAAAAGGAGCTCGCTCAGTAGAGCAGAGTAGAGACTGAAACGTTTTACTCTCGCAAAGGAAAGGTGAAGTGAAAGTCGCAAGAGATTTATGTATGTTCAAGAAAGAGGATGGTCGACGGTTGAAAAGCAAGCAAGCAAGCAAGCAGGATTATAAACATCGTCTATACCGTGAGTACAGCTTTGAATCAGTACTTGTTTGCTTGTATATATTTAACTCGCCCTTCCTCTTGTTGGTCCTTACTGCAAGGCGCTGGTTTCGGTAGTTCATTTAAACTGTCGACCGTTAATAACAACTACTAACGAACTCGGTCTTGTGTTGTCGATCGAGGGCAAGTTGTATATGGCCTTTTGGCTTCTTTGTCTGGCGTTTGCGGCCGTTTTCTCGGCCTGTAGTTGCACTTAAAGGGGAACGTAGACTTGTGGAAGCTGTGATTTGAAAAAAAAGATGTCACAAGCGGTGATTTGAAGTCACAGAGCAAAGTGGAACATTACCGCGCGCTCTCGAACCAACGCACGTTCTATGTCCAAGCTATATTATTGTGAAAAAAATTACCCCACAACTTGATTGCTTCGAAGAATAATTCGGCGTAACTTGGGAACTGACAGCAGAGGTACATTCCAGCTAGGGGTAAAACAGCAAAAATGATGAAACTAACCCCGCCCGACAGGGCTTAACTTCGGTGATCAGACGAGAACCGGTGTTCTCCCTGTGGTATGGTCGTAGGCGAGAGAAAGGAGAGAAAATTTGACTTGTTATACCGAATATGGTGAACATGTAAGCGAGGCATTACTTCATTATCCTCCTCAGGGAACCCTGACCTACAAAACAGGCTATGAAGTCTTCCTTTGTAGCTCTAAATAAATTTATGCGGCCACTTACACGGAGCTTAGCGGGCTTTAAAAACCCTTTGGGGCCTACTAAGCGGTCCCAGTCTGCCTCGTTTTCGTGTTCCCTGTCCTCCTATAGGTTAATGGCCGAGCTGTTAGGGCCTGGGTACCGTGTAGACGCTATTTGATCCCTGTCTATACACACTGTAGTGTCCTGAAGAGCTTGTCCGAGTATCTGTGCTCGGACTAAGCCAATGATATCTCCCTGTCCTCGCATAGAGTGCCAGATGCATCATGGGATGCGACAGTATTGCAACCACCATATCTAGGATGGGGAAGGAGCCAACCACCCTAGGTCCGGAGGACCTAAAGGGGCATCGCTTCTCGGCCTTTAGACTAAGATAAGTCAGAAGGTCCCCCTGGATTTTTTAGGCGGTAAAAGAGAAGCACCTGTCTCGACCTACGAGATGTCTCTTTTGAGTGCTTCTACAATTGTGGGAGAGCCATTGATCCAGGAGATTAACAGTGATGGTACTACTGCGACGCCCGAATTGTTTTCAAGACCTTCTACGAGTCCCCCCCGGATAATTCTGATCATGCCCCCCGGAGTTGCCGGATATTATGCAAGCCTTGCAACATGCCGGACAGAAGTTTCAGACCGTTTCGTTTAATTCCTGGAAATTTGCTGGGTCTCAAGCCCGTATAAAGAAGGAGTCATTACAAGCCAGGACATTGTGGTCTTTTTCGACAAGGCTGGAATTGATATTGACAATATTGTTTCGATTCAACGGAAGGCAAGCAACAACACGTGGATTGTCAGTTTCAGTTCTAAAGTCGCCAGGGATGCCGCTCTTAACAAACCAAACGTCAAGATTGCGGTATGTATGGTCTTCCTCGGTGACTGTGAGAATCATGTTTCCATTGTGAAGGTGTACGAGCTCCCTGTCGAGCTACCCGATTCCGTTGTTATGGGCCGCTTTTCTTATTTCGGGAAGGTTTACTCTTTTCGACGCGACCGACTCGCGGAGGGTATCTTCAATGGCGTTCGTACGGCTCGAATGATTATTGATAAGCCCATCCCTTCCCAAGCCTTTATTGCAGGAGAACTTGCGAGAATTTGGTACCCCTCTCTACCGAAGACCTGTAGAAAGTGTGGTGCAGAAGGTCATTTAGCGGTGGCTTGTTCTTCGCAACGGTGCTTTAATTGCGAGGAACCTGGGCATCGATCCAATGAATGCCCGCTACTGCCTCTCCGTAGAGTTTGCCTCGCGGAAACACACTCAACTACACGCTGTCCTTTTATTTATTACAGCTCCAACATTTCTATGGTTGGAAGCGACAGCTCTCAGTTACGCCAAAGCAGCAGAAAAAGGAAAAGAAGCCGATGTAGCCAAACGAGCGGAGGAAAACGCACGTGCTGAGTGCGCAAGACGCGAGGAGCGCGCGAAGAAAGAAGAACTCGACCGCGCGTGGAAGGAACGCGAGGAATCTGACCGGAGAAAGAGGGAGTAGAAGGAACGCAAGGCGAGTCACAGGGACTATCAGGACTACGAGTGCAGAAGCGACGGCAGGCGTGATGAGAGACGGGACGGCAAACGAGGAGAACGACGAGAGGACAAAAGAGAGGACAAGAAGAGGGAGGAGAGGGGTGATTGTGAGCGTGAGCGCGATCGCGATCGTGACCGCTCTACTCTTTGGTCCCAGTCTGCCTCGTTTTAGTGTTCCCTGTCCTCCTATAGGTTAATGGCCGAGCTGTTATGCCCTGGGTGCCGTATAGACGCTATTTGATCTCTGTCTATACACACTGTAGTGTCCTGGGGAGCTTGGCCGAGTATCCGTGCTCGGACTGAGCCAATGATATCTCCCTGTCCTCGCATAGAGTGCCAGATGCATCATGGGATGCGACAGTATTGCAACCACCATATCTAGGATGGGGAAGGAGCCAACCACCCTAGGTCCGGAGGACCTAAAGGGGCATCGCTTCTCGGCCTTTGAATAAGCGTTCTCTTACTTGTGGGACGTTCAAATGCTCAGTTTTAGTGCGTTTGGCTTTTTTCTTGTTTCTTTGTGGGGGCTGTGCTAAGTACCGGCCGGGCGGGAACGCCGTGCCCCCCACCCCAAATTTATGATTAAAGCGATTCTTTAAGACGACTTGGGTCGTTTTCCACGATGTTGGAACCCAATGCTGATTGGAGCGAAGTTGTCGACCATGGTGGCGAAGTAGCAAGCGTTGGTGGCGAAGTATCAAGGGATGGTAGCGAAGTGTCAAGAGATGGTAGCGAAGTGGCAAGAGATAGTGGCGAAGCGTCTGATGAGGAAATCTCCAGTAATGAGTCCAGCGATGAGTCTGATGGTTTAGTAACGGTCTCCGAACGTCGTAGTGAGTCCGATCGTGACGTACCGAGAATTAGTGCCCTGTACAGCTCGGCTATTAAGAAGAACCTGCCTGTGGAGGAAGCTCCTGAAAAAATGTGTTACCATCCCAGTTACCTCTCCGAGGTTGAGAAGGAACATTTCAACACAGAGAACGTGATGCCGGATCGGCCATATACTGCGTTTTTTAGTGCCCCGTCATCGTCTTTCACCGCCAAAGACATCTTTGACGCCCTACTTACGGGTGGTATCCCAGCCTCTGCTGTCCGCTGCTTACAACGGTCGCCCAATGGCAATGTCTTGATTACTTTTGCGTGACAGAAGTAACGCGATCTTTTCCTGCGTCGTTCCTCTTTTATCGTTCGCCGAAGCCACTTTGTCACTCATCCTGGTTCACACCGTCTTCTGTTTGTTACTGTCTATGATGCGCCGCACGAGTTGCCGGATTCAGTGCTCGAACATTGCTTGAGCCGTTATGGCCGGATCTTCTCTACACATCGCAGCATGGTGCAGGGTTACCCTGATGTCTTCAACGGGTTGCATCACTTACGTATGGAACTGAAGTCTCACATCCCCTGTTTTCTGCGTTTCAGAAAGTATCAGGTTCGGGTGAAATACGATGGCCAACCAACTACCTGCCGTCGTTGTAATTCGGGTGACCACCTCTACGAAAATTGCAACAACTCCATCTGCTTTAACTGTGATCAAGTCGGGCATCATTCGAGAATGTGTCCCGAAGACATCAAGTGTTGTATTTGCAAGGAGGAAGGCCACATGGCCATCGATTGCCAGCACTCTTGGTATCGGCGTCCCCCGCCTTCTGGGGCTCTGTCTCCGTCGAATCCTGAGGATTCTGTTCCCCCCCAGTGGAACGTCCTGCTCAAGCCGCTGAGACTGAGGATTCAAGTGCTCTTCAAGCTGACCTTGCCGATCCTTCGAGCCAGCCTGGCTCTTCTGATGTACGGGTTCTGGACTCAAAAGGTACCCTTATCTCCGCGGATTCTGCTGCTGCTGAACCGCCTGCAGCGTTTTCGCCTTCAGTTAGTGTTCCTCTCTTCTCGGGTGACCAACCCTCCCCGACTCCCGCGTCTGCCGTGCCTTCAGTTTCGGATAGCGTTCTGGCTCAACTAGATGTCCCCTCACCCTCCGATGTTCCTCCTTTGGATCTAACCCAACCTGATGAGAATAGTGATGATGATGAGATGGGGGATTCTGTTGCCCCTTTAGAAGCTGAGAAGCTAGCAACAGCCTGGAAGAGAGTATCCCGTGAGAAGGGTCAGCGTAGGAAGAACCTGGCCCGAAAGGCTACAAACTCCCATTCCTTTGCTCCTGTGCATGAGGCGACCAGACCCAACCTGCCAGGAGTGAGGCCTAATAGAGGTAAGGACCCGCCTGAGTAACCTTTTTCCATTTTCAAAGGTCTAACGATTAATGTTCGTGGCTTGAGTGATGAAAAGTTTTCGTCGGTTATTCGTTGTTTTCGTCAAGAGAGTTTAGTTTTCTGTTTTATTCAAGAAACGATGATCTCAGATAAACAAGTTATTAATTCCCTTTCTTCCCATTGGCGGGGCCCCAGTTTTTGGTCTCCGGATGTCGGGAGGAGAGGTGGCGTGGCTATTTGGCTTTCAAGTAGTTAACAAGATCATCTCTCTGTTTGGAAAAAGGATACTGAAGGTCGGGTCATTAGTGTATTACTTAATATTGATTCCCAGTCTATTAATTTAGTTAACTTGTATGCTCCAACTGTACCGGCTGATAGAAGAGTCTTCTACCAGTCGGTCCATTTGTATTTCTTTCCGCACTCCTCGCTCATAGTTGGCGGTGATTTCAACTGTTATAACGGTTCCTCTGATAAGTTTGGTGGCTCCGTCTCTATTAGTTCTGATTTGTCTGACCTTAAATCGTGTTTTTTGTTAAGGGATGCGTGGAGAGCGTTACATCCCAGAACCCGCCAGTTTACTTGGTTTAATTTAGATTCTTCAGTAGCTAGTCGTTTAGACACTTTTCTTGTCGCAAGGTCCCTCCTTTCATCAGTTAAGTCGTGTGTTATTTCTCCTTGTGTTTTCGCGGATCATGAGTTTGTTTTTATTGACTTAGGTTCTTGATGTTTCTTCTAAGTATGGTCCTGGAGTGTGGAAACTGAATAATTCTCTTTTAGAGGACGAATCTTATTGTGAGGAGATTCGTTCTCTTATTGACCGCTTTTTATTATTTAAGCATGCTTTTTCTTCTTCTGGCTCCTTTTGGGAATCTCTTAAGAATGATACTAAAGTTGAATCTATTGCCTTTTCAAAGCAGAAGCGAAGAGACCTCTCTGACAAGAGAGTCTCTTTAACCAACCGCTTGATCGCCTTGAAGCGCCGATTAGTGTCTGGTGATCCTTCTGTTCAGTCAGAAATTGCGGACTTAGAGGGCTCCCTTAAAGGGTTAATGACAGAGGAATATGTTGGCGCGAAAATTAGAAGTCGAGCAAAATGGCTAGAAGAGCGCGAGGCCCCTACCAAGTTTTTTCTTAAATTAGCATCCCAAAGATTTGAGAAGAGTTTTGTTTCCTCTGTCCTTAATTCTGATGGTGTTGAGGTATCTACTTTGCCCGAAATAATGAAAGTTCATGAAGATTTTTATTCACCTCTCTTTGCTGAGGAGTCTGTTGACTTAGAAACACAAGATCATTTGTTTTTGTTTGTTTCGAGTCGTTGGTGTGATCATGACCGTGATGTTTGCGAGGGAGCTTTGTTGCTGGACAAAGCTACTGAAGCTGTTGGCTTGTCCAATCGCAACAAGGCCCCCGGCCCTGATGGCTTGTCAGTAGAATTTTATTTAACCTTCTGGTCGCGCCTCGCCCCACTCTTAGTGGAAGTTTTCAATGAGGGCCTGCTTGAGTCGGAACTTTGTGATTCTATGAAAACTAGAATTACTCGCTTAGTTTATAAGAAGGACGACCGCAGAAATTTGAAAAACTGGCGTCCAATATCTCTTTTAAATCTCGACTATAAGATATGTTCGAAGGCTATCTCCTTGCGACTTTCTAAGGTTTTAGACTCCCTATTTGACCCGGACGAGACTTGTTCTGTTCCTGGGAGATCCATTGCTTCCAATTTGTTCTTATTGCGCGACGTTTTAGATCACATTGAGCGGACTGGCGAGACGGGCATTCTCGTTAGCTTACACCAGGAGAAAGCTTTCGATCGTGTCGATCGGACTTTCCTTCTGAATCTTTTAAGACATCTAGGTTTCGGTCCTTCCTTTTTAAATTGCATTCACACCCGTATAATGGCGGTAATATGCGAGTGATTGTAAACGGCTTTCTTTCTGATATGATACCTATTGCGCGTGGTGTTAGGCAGGGTGACTCCCTTTCACCAATGCTCTATATCTTGTGTGTTGAAGTTCTTGCATGCAAGATTAGAGCCTGTAGTGATATCGAAGGTTTTTTGCTCCCGGGCGCTCAGGGCTTGCAGTTTAAAGTTGGTCAGTATGCCGATGACACAACGTCCTTTGTTAAGGATGTTGTGTCTCTTAATAATCTTTTTAGGGAGATCCAGTTATACGAGCGCCGTACGGGAGCTAAATTGAATATTTCAAACACAGAGGCCATGTGGCTGGGGTCTTGGAAAGACCGCGTTGACCAGCCACTTGGCCTCAAGTGGGTTAATAAAATGAAAAGTTTGGGGGTTGTTTTTGGTACGGTCCCAGTTGAGAGAGAACTGGGAACTGCGTCCGTCTAAACTTGATAGCTGTTTGTCTTTGTGGAAGTCTAGGTCGTTGTCGTTTGTTGGTAAAGTGTTGATTCTTAATGTTTTAGGTCGGAGGAAGCTTTTGTACTTGTCACGTGTTTTAATTCCCCCAAGATGGGTGCTTGACAGGTATAATAGCTTGATCTGGCCTTTTTTATGGGGTGCCAAATTGGAACCTGTTGCTCGAAGGTCAATCGTGTGCTCTCCGGACCAGGGGGGCCTTGGTTTAATAGACTTCTGGTCTAAAGGACAGGCGTTGCGCTTATCTTCCTTTGTTAAATCTCTATCTGATCCTAGTTTAAAGTGTTTTTATCTCGTTCGGTACTTCTGCGGTTCGCGTCTGGCGACCCTACGCCCTGAGTGGTCTACGCTGTGGGATATTCGTACACCTAATGTGGCTTCGCCTTCCAAATTTTATTCACTCACGATTGATCTTCTTAAGTCTTGCAGTTTCCCTGGGTCCTTTGCATTTGACTCCAAGTCTATTTATAAGGAAATAATTAAGCGTCATTATTCCCTCCCTGTCCTCCGCAGGTTTTGGTCCCCCTTACTAAGTAGATCCTTTAGTCTTCCTCGCCATTGGTCTTTTGTAAGAGATTCTTTCACTGAAAATTATAAAAGCGATCTTTCGTGCCTCATCACTTTGAGCGCAGTTAAGGTCCGTGAGTCTCTGCGGAACTGGGGCTACATTGATAACCCATTGTGTGCGACATGTTCGCAAACAGAATCTATCGATCACTGTTTTCGAGCGTGTCCCAGGGTTAACGCTGTGTGGTTCTTTTTCCTCCCCTTGTTGTCTTCCCTTTTATCGCAACCCTTCCCCCTTTGCAGTGCTTCCATTTTCTTTTTTCAGTTACCTTTCCCGAATGATAAATCACGGCGTTTGCTTCTGTTTTTAATCAAGTCGATTTTGTATGGTATTTGGCGCTTTAGGAAGAAGGCAGTTTTCCATAATGGTAGGGAAGACTCCAGGGCAAACACTAAGTATATTATTATAGATATTAAAAATAGAATTAAAGCTGATCGTTTTAGATTCTCCCCTAGCAAATTTCGCTCTTTGTGGTGCTACCCGGCACTCTGTGATTTCCACCAGGACGATAACTTAGTGTTTAAGTTTTAACTTTAGTAATATGATCACTCTAACTTCCTTAGTCCTTTCTTTAGTTTGTAAGTGGCAATTTGTTTGTTGATTTCCTGTAAATACTGTAAATATTGTACATAGCTTGTTTTGTAATAAATTTTCCAAATACAAAAATCTGTTCTTATCAGCTTAATATCTGATACGCTGCTCATTGAGCAGCTCATAGCGGTGCTCCACGCGCGCGCTTCGCGCCCGCGCGTGGACGGAGCCCCATAGCTAAGGAAATGTGGTAATCTACCCATCCAAGAAAATTCTGTAATCACGTGACCGTACGACCGTCCGTCCGCACCACAGGGAAACCAATGTTTACTCTCACACTTTCTAGCTAGTTTGGGAGCCAAATAGAAAACTATTCTCAGCGGTCCTACCTCGCGCGTATAAAAGGCAGAGTAGACAAAGGAGTTATGCCATTCTCTCGAAGCTGCTGAGCTGTTCAGATTACCATGGCTGACCCGCAGGTCCCTGCAGATGCAGTCCAACAAGCTCAAGTTGTCTTACAAAACCAAGCACAAGAAGGTCAAGCACCGGCGGCGTTAGCAGAACAAGCTCA
>BOPM01000384.1:0-23680 GCA_022179025.1 Porites australiensis | reverse complement strand
AGAAGTATTCGTTAAACGGGAACTTAACTAGTTAGTTAGTCCTTTGCACTTAGCAACGACTCACTGGATGGTAAACCATCTAAGAGTTCTCTGATTCAGATCACAATTTGAGCGAGGTCGTGTGGAGCCCTTGTATCGCTTCCTGTAAGGGTTTCCAAAACAGTCTTGGATTCTGGATTCCACGCTCTGGATTCCGGATTCCAGGTAGTGGATTTCAGTGTTTGTCAGTGGTGGGATTCCGGATTCCATGAGCTATATTCTCATGAATTCCAAAGCCTAGGACGCCGGATCCCACAAGCAAAATTTTCCCGAATTCCAGTTTCCTCAAGAAAAATTTCCCCGATTCCGGAATCCGGATTACTTTACTTGAGGCGACTTCCTAGGTTAATTCCAACGTCTTTTAATCTTCTAGTCCAGTCATTTCGGTTTATTTTAAGTAGAATAATTACACTAGGAACGCTTTGCTTGATTGCACTCAAAGCAAAGCAATAGAGCCTATTGGATGGATTCAAACCCTCTGCTGACGAATGGATGGAAATTGAAGCGAAAACGTTTATTTCACGTTCCGTTTACATTAATGAGGAAGAAATTAAAGACTGGAACGTTTGAAATTAGTAAATGCACGGGTCAAACTGCTGAAACTGAATAATTGACTATGTAATCACTGTGATCTCTGCATAGGATTTGCGGCGAGACCTGAGCTTGTCGGAAACACAACAAGAACAATGATAATAACAAAAGAAGGACGTTATTTATTTGTTCTCTAGGAATGCAAGGCTTGAACTTAAATGCATCCAAGTTGATGCTGAAAGTGGGAAGCGTTATTGTAATAAGCTGTACCGTGATTGGCAGACCTATTAGCTTAAACATCACGTGGTTTAAAGATGGTGAGAAGATAGTTCTAAGCCATCGCAGAAAGATTAATACCGTTAAAAACCAATCTCTTTTGACGATAAGGAATGTAATGGCGCAGGATGAAGGAGAATACCATTGTCAAGCAAGGTAAACCTTTTTCTCTCTGCTGAAACTATTGTTGTTTAGGTATGGTGCTGTGCTGTGAGTATTGTTCAGTGCCCTTTAATCTTTTGGCTTACGTTGTCTGATGATCAAACACTTCCACAACATCAAGGAACTAACACCTCTTTGCTAAACAACCACTTTGGGATTCACCATACAACTATTCACTGAGCACCAATTCAAATCGCGTGTTCCTCTGTATTTTCCACTCTTTATCATGTTATGTGGGACCTTAAGGCCTCGGTACTGTTTAATGAGGCGGATAATACTATTCACTGGACAAATCTCTATCCATGGGATAACGCGATTGGCTTCCCTAGCTTACACATATCTGCTGGATAGTGATTCATCCATGGATAGCGTTATCCGACGGTTGAACAACTGGGTCCAGATCGTTAGCTTAAGTTCATATTTTTCAGTGGGCAACATAATGTAGATTTTCACGATTCGTTTTTTTTTTCCATTATTATTATCATTATTATTATAATTATTATCATTATCATTATCATTATCATTATCGTTATCGTTATCGTTATCGTTATCATTATTATTATTATTATTATTATTACTATTATTATTTCATTAAATGTACTTTTTCTAATCAAACCTAAGTGTTTTTAATTGGAAATCGTGTTTTGACGGATAGTTTTCTTAAGCGAATTAATTCATTACTGTAAATAGGATTTTAAGAGTTAGCATTGTTATTCAATAATATTATTGTGATATTTATTAATTAATAATTATTTTGGGGGGAGGGACTGGTAGCTAAAACTGGAAGATATTTTTCGTAGCCTACAGCCTCACCCTCTGTGGTGGGTTATTTCCGAATCGACCGGGGGATAATATTAGTCTTTCGTATATCAATCTGTACCTTTTCTTCACAAACAAATCTGGAAAGAGTCCAACATTTTTGTTCGACTTCGAAAACAGTACGAGAACAAAGCAATGTCTATTTCCCAATTAAAGAAATGCATTTAGCCCACTAACGTTATAGGTTAAAAATCAAATTGTTGATTCTTACAAGATTATTATTTAAATCATTTAGACTAGACTAGAGTTCGGAGTGGTTTGCTTTTACATCGATGACGGAAACGATGGTTTTATAACTTTTCTTTTAGCACAGAGAAGGGAAACATCTCGAAATCTCTTATCATTTGGGTTGAGCCAGTACTTGCAATTAATCCACTAGTCACGACCAAACGAGTTGGTAAGTTCTCATCCTTGTGGCAAACAAATCTTAAATAAAAATGAGAATGATTTGTTTTTGTTACCTGATAAATGACTTGGAATAGCGCATTAGACTGCGAGCAGTCCCTCTTCGGTCAGTCAAGTCTAAGCTCGGCAGGACTGGAGAGAGCGAATTGGCCGAGAGGGACTGCTCGCAGTCTAATAGCGCATATAAATGTCAGCCATTTTTTAATCCTTACCCGTCTTTAAATCAAAAGGGACCTTAAAATCCGACGAGGGCGACGGCAACGGCGACGAGAACGTCAAAAAAGCAATAGTTTAATAACCAAAACAACAATCTAGTACCTGCATCACGCTTTTTTGTACATTTTTTTGGTACATTTTTCCTGGAGTTAAAATAGACCATTTGCACGATGAAGCGCCGGTATGTACTTCTAAGAGTGGATTCCATTCCGTTTTTTCTTTTATAAGTACATTCGTTAATCCAGTGAAGTTGAAATGTAAGAAAAGCTTCACAAGGAAGAAAAACCCTGAAGGATTTGGGTAGTACGTACGTAGCAATAAAATGACGTTGTCGCGCAAACGATCTATCCGGTATGTAATGCAAGTAAAAAATGGGAAAAAAGAAAAAGGCCTATCACAAATTATTTTACTTATTAAATACAATGCATAAGAACTGTTTTCTTTCTTTCTTTTTTTCTTTCCTCCTTTCTTTCTTTTTCTTGGCGGTGGGGGGGAAAATGATGCAATAGCAGCAGCAAAGTTAGTCACTTACTACATAAGCTATTAATCTGAAGAAAAAGTACAGTCGCAAACGACCATTTGCTTGGTGGTTTTATGTAGGTGTTGGATCAAGGTCAGGTTGTATCGTTGCAATTTAATCCAGAATGTTATCTAAGGCTATCCAACCTGTTTTAATTAGCCTTACTGAGATGCTTTTTCTATTAATCTTTGTTTTTTTTTTAGGCGAACAGGTTACATTTATTTGTAATGTGAGCAGTGGACCCAGCAATGTAACTAACCTATCTTTAGTAGAAGTGACAAAGGTTAACAGCAAGCCATCCAACCAGAAAGTGAGCGTCCCGATAACTAACCTACAAATTCCCGAAGGAAGCGAAAGACACGTGAGGAAATTCATCTGTGAGACGAAATATCAACAGAAGAAGTTCAAAAGCGAATTAGCAGAGCTAATCATTGTTAAACTAGGTAAGTTCAGCGGTCATGGCTCAAGTAAAGGACTCGGCGAGGTCGCATTCTAATCACAAACTATTTCCTTTCCCCCTCCTTTTGTTTCTTTGTTGGTTTGTTTTGTTTTTGTCAAATAGAACATTACAAGACTGGATCTTATCTCTTTCGTTGTTTTTTATTTGTTCTTTACACAGTCATATTCTGGAAACATTTAATGGGTGCTTGATATTTAGCAGAAAAGTTCTAGCCTTAGAAAACAGAACATATTTTGCCTAACTCGTACCCAGACGTCTCACTTTGAATGACAATTTGCGCGCAAAGGAAGGCGGGAATGAGAAAACGAGCGAGACGTTTCGCGCTTCGCCTCTCATTTTCCCCCTTCCCATGGTCCCTTTCGATTCGTCACCAGTCTCTCGCGTGTCACTTACGTTTTGCGCTCGCCTCTGTACGTGCAAAAAATGAAGGGCCTGAGGAGACCGGATAGCCATTTGGCGACGTTACCACTGGTTTCCCCGCGACGTCTGAGGAACGAGCGCCTAAATTCCATTCATATGACGAGTCACTACTCAGATCTGCAGTACTTCTGATTGGTTCGGAGCAAATATTAAACTAATCAGAACTACAAACCAACTGAGATTGCCGGTATTTTGAATGATTGTAGCAATCATTGTTCTGAAATGGCATCAATTGTAACATGGATTATTTTGCTTTTTTTGTCAAGACCCTATGAGGCGTTTTTGTTTTCAAGTAGCCTGAGAAAACAGCCGACATTTGGCGACGCTACTACTGGTTTCCCCGCCAAATGACGTCTGAGAAACGAGCGCAGAAATTCCATACTGATGACGCGTCACTACCCAGGTCTGGGTAGTGCTCCTGATTGGTTGAATCAAATTTCCCACGCAGCACGAGTAATCAGAAGCACCAACTAGATCTGGGTAGTGACGCGTCATCAGTATGGAATTTCTGCGCTCGTTTCTCAGACGTTATTTGGCGGGGAAAGCTGTGATGGTGCTGCGAATTGTGGGCTGTTTTCTTAGGTTACCTTTCAAGCAGTCTTTGAGAAACTGATGCGCAGATCTTTATTTCTTTTAGATTCTCCTGAATGTCCAAAAGATACTTTAGGTGGGGTGGAGTGGTCCCCTACAGCTGGAGGGAGCAAGGATATCAAACCTTGTCCGAATGGGGCTCTAGGTATGTTAAGGAGATAACTAATCACAGTGGTTACCAGCGACTTAGCTTTTTAATGATATGAAACAGCCGCAGTGGTCCTGCCGGAGTTTTGTTAGACTGCATTCACATTTCTTTTTCTTATGTTTCTATCCTAGCTGTAAATGATTCCCAGAACTCTTTAGGTTTGCAAAGCATGCGATGATACTGATGAAGCAGACATGAACGCTTACCTGTGATTTCATTCTTAAGTCCACAACATGTGTAGAAGTGCATCGATTTTTGGGATTTAATGTTTCTTTCTTTCCTTTTCTCTTTCTTTTCTTTTCTTTCTTTTTTTTGGGAAGGGGGGTAGGCGACGGATCTATTTCTGCGTCTGTTATTTTGTTATTATTTCTTTATTTACTTTTTATTTCGAACTCAAACAAAAAGGGCGTCTGTTCATCGTTGTTTAAGTTTTGTTATTCTTATCTGGCTTTGCTACCAAACGTTAACGAGAGTAAATAGAATTAAAAGATCAGAAATTAGGGTGTCCTTAAGACAATGTTAGACGGAGGAATCACATCTGCTATGAATGTAATCTTCATCTAAGCGCTGTTGCGACTGACTCGTTGAGACACGTCTATCTGATGCTCTTCCGTAGGAACCGCAACAAGAACATGTGCTGAGAAAGGGATTTGGGCGAGCGCAAACTTCACAGGCTGCAGCTCTGTTGAGTTCAACAAGTTAGCTGATGCAGTAAGTGAGATGATCTTCTTTCAATCTGTCCTAAACCTAATCAATAACACATATTTCGACTCATTTGCTTACACTGGACATTGTTGTTCATCAATTGTTTTCATAGTCTTGCGAAATTTGTACCCAGGAGTCATCATAATTAGGTGGAATATGAACGTCGGTGCGTTGACAGATGTAAAAGAATCCGGAAATTTTTTGCTTTTGGAATCGGGAATCCTTGTTTTTGGAATCCAGAATATTGCTCAAGGAATCGTGAATCGCACTAACGGTTGTAATCAGGAATTCAAGTTTCATTGACAGAGGGTCCGGACTCTGGTACCAAGAATCCGTAATCCACCGCATGTCTTGGATTTCCAAGATTCATGTAAGGGGATCTTGGACTCCCTTATATGGGGTGACGTGTGAGTGTGGCCCGTGTACCTGACCACCGTGCAAGTTATCAAAACGAAAGTCGTTGTCGTCCTACTCTCAACCATAAAATCATTTTCCACGCGCTTGAGCCTCACTTTATGGTGTTTCATTCACAAGCAGATCATGCTGAAGTGGTCAACTCATGGATAACATATATTCTGTTGTAAGCTAAAATGCGTCCACTCTACATCCAAATCCTTGAACGCCTTTTTCTTTGCCACTCATTAACCAATTGTCGATGTTTCATTTAAGATGGCCACCATTTCAGGAGGTTTTCAGTCTGACCTGACTGTGCAAGAAGTTCTTTCAAAGCTGTCAAATGCGACTCAGCCCACACAAGTTCCTCTGGGGTCTCCTCGGGTCTACGGAGGGGACCTGGTTATAGCGGTGGACATACTCGTTAAAATATCGCAATATGATAGAGAAAAAGTTAGTTCACGTGATGACTTTGACAACTTTGCACATGTGGCCAGCAATCTGTTGGAGACAACGAACAGCGAGACTTGGAAGGAACTGGAGGAAGTAAGTATATCACATAGGCTAGATTTTAGCCACTGTCTAGGGTCCGGTCTTGTTCCTCAAGCGAGGACTCGTTTCTAGATTTGCCATTTCATTGGCTTGCTTAGTGGATAAGTCTTCTCAGCAAAATCAGAGAATCAGATTAGTTGAGATTACAATGGAAACGTTTGCCAGCATCTGTTAACTAGTTTGCAGATCCCAGGGGTTTATGCCATTGTTACGCACCAACTGGGGATGACAACCTTTCCAAGGACTTTTTGGTTAAATAAATACTTGTTCTGGTCCCCTAACGGAATCAACGAATTACTGGTGCGTTTTGAAGTCCCATTTAACCTGATTTACCAGACAAACGCAAGAATTATTAAACAGGCTAATGATGGTGTGTACTCAAATCCTGGTACACGGGTCTGCTGGACTGCAGACAAGTAAAGTTTCGCCTGTGGCGCAGGGTACAAACTGCTTTATTGTGTGTGCTCGCTAGAGTAGAATATGGGAAGGCTCTTGGATGGAATATAGCTGCAACACGTCAGGGTAGAAATTACTGAGTTTCAACTCATTTTAACCCTAATATGTGTTGCATTTACAGGCTGGCAAAGACAGGAGCAAAATCTTGGTAAAAGCAATGGATGCTTATGGGATAGCTGTTGCCGCCACGTTAAACGGGTCGACAAAGCCAGTTGTTGCGCAAACCCAAAACCTGCTGATGAGAATTGACCGCGTTAAAATGGACAGCCAGGTAAAAAATAATAATAATTTACGCTAAAAAGTAAATAATCCTCAAGTGACACAGCCGCCAGAACGTTTGCGCGGGAGGCTATTTATAGGCTTAGGTCTAATAGGGTTACATGTATCTTAGGAAAAAAAAATTAGATAAAAAAATTCTTTAGGTTGTAATGTCAGCAAAGAGGATGGGACGGAATACAAATTTGGCACACTTCACGTTTGGAATAACTGTGCATTGCAATTCATACAGCACAAATATCACCTCAGCCAAAATTTAGCGTCAAATTATTCAATTCAAAACCTCGGGTATTTTCATTCCAAAAGTAGGAAGTAAAATAAGATAATATTTTGTCAGAAATACCAATGTATCTTTAGTTAGATAATTTTGCTTTGCATAAAATTTGATTCGATCTTGAATTTATAGTCTAAACCATAACTTTACTTTTATATTTGTATACCTTTCAGGGTTTAAAGATCGCTTACAACCAAAGTTCTATCTATTTGCCTTCGCAAGCATTCAGTTCATCCGAAGATTCATCTGTGGTAACCATTGTGTTTCTGACGTTAAATGAAGTTTTGTCACTTCCAAAGGAAAGTCAGAACGACGAAGGCAACGCCATCTCGCCTGATACTACAGTTATATCTTCCACCGTTGATCCAAAGCTTCCGGACGTTTTCAAAAAGCCAGTTAAAATCGTACTACGCAATACAAAGGTACGCGTCTGATATCTGAGTATACATCTTTGTTGTTATCGACTGACTTTTTAGTCCTAAATATGCTTCATTTATTTATAAACTGGAAAATCCTCACTATTACTGCAAAAAAAAATTTAAAAAATGATAGCAATACAGTGGAACCTCCATGTGCGACCACCTCTCGAGTAAACGACTCTCTCCTATCAGTGACCGCCTATCCAAAACACCAAAGCTTCCCAGTCAAAGCCTTACAGTTGGATCCCCTAGTAAACGACCACCTCCTGTAAGCGACCGCGACCACTCTTTGGGCCTGTAAGCTTAATGATTTTCTTTTGTTTTTAACCTCTTGTAAGCGACCATTTGACGTATTCTCTGATCTCTATTTGTTCTGTGTGCATTGTGCTACTTTAAATATACAAAAAACTTTAGTGACAACATGGAACTACACAGGGCGTAACTTAGAAATTGCGTGCAATAAATTATCTTCCATAAAGTAGATGTGCCCCCCATGTGGTTCGATTCTTGTAAGCGACCACCTCCCTTCGCATTTTGGGTGGTCGCTCACGGGGGGTCCGTCTGTATCTATTTTACAAGACTGCAGTGTGGGAGCCTGATTGATTGTTGTTGTAATGTCGGTCAATTTCCCTTTTGAGGCTGAGGGGTAAGCTATTCCATAGGACCGCCCCGCTCTAGCCAAAGCTGCACTTAACTTGCGATAGTTTGTACGTGGTTTGGGTAAGTCTAGTTTGATCTTGGAATCTCATAGATTATACGGAGAAATTCACAAATTCTTGTGGAAAATGTTCAAGTATGCACTACCGAACAATCTGCGATGAACTTATGTCTTATTTTGCTTTTTCTTTTCTTTTTTTTCTCTTCTTTTGTTTTGTTTTGTTTTTCTTTACGAGAAGATAAGCACGTCTTCTGAGTCAGACGCAATTCCACAAGGAAAGTGTGTATTCTGGCGTCCAAATGAGTCTGCGATATGGAACACCAGCGGTTGTAGACTTGTACCCAGTGAATCGAACGTCACTATGACAACGTGTGAATGTGATCACCTGACAATTTTTGCAGCACTTATGGATCCATACGACTCAACTGTAAGTTGATCACAACTTAAATAAACACTTAGCAAGTGGATTTAGTTTTTACCTATTCTCTGACTCTAATGCAGAGGAATGTTCTACCATCCCGTATAGCAAGTGATTGAATTAACTAGTCATAAGTGTTTTAAAAAATTCGAATCACCACGTTGGTCTTGTAACGATATTTAGCTTATTTTTAATTCAAAGGCCAGTTTATGACGGAAAACTTTGTCGGATAATCGGGGCATGGTTCTTTGGTGTGAATAAGAACCGTGACACTTGCAAGCCAGTGATAGATTTTGTTTTAGTTTTCAACACTGATGTATTCGATACTGTTTAGTGTTTATGCCTTGTAAAAAAATTCATTTGCACCATGAAAATCACCTTTGCCTTTGCTAGGAAAGCAGATATTTAATAAAACTACTTACTAAAAGACGTACAAAACGTCATTTGTGCTTTATAAGAGTCAAGTTCAATCTAATTGGAACCATAGAAACGAGGGGAAAAAAACGCCGGCCTATATACGCGCATATACGCTCATTGATCAAAAAGTTATTTTTCAATTTTTTTTGCGAAAACTGCCTTAAACAGATATATATGACAAATTTAGGCCGTTTTACATGGTTTGCTCTTGTCATTTCTCCTTGGCCTCCAGAAACGGACATTTATCAAGCACCGTGCAAACGGACGCAATATTGTTGGCCAAACATTGTTGGATGTTACATGTTTCGTCTGCTTGCTCACCCTGTGTTGCATGTGCTTGGTTGTTGTTGGGAATAGATGCGCAAAGCTTGAGTCTGGTCACACTTGTAGCTACTTGCAAACGGACGCAACAATTCCAAACATTATTAAGCCAAAAACTCTGGGAGTTGTTTGCATCAGTGTTGGCAGTGGTGTGCAAACGGATGCAACATTTCCCAACGATAATGTTGGGACCTGCACTGCATTTTGGGAAGAATACAACACATAAGACTTTAAAGACCACGTGTAATGAGCGTGCGTTGCCCTTATCAAGCTGGAAGAGCTGTGCAAACGGATCCATGAGAGCGTTTAAGATCCAACGACGCGGACGGCAACGAGAACGCCAAAAAAACAATAGGTTCTATAAGTGAAACAACAACTTTGCACGTGCATCACGCTTTTTTGTACATTTCTTTGCCCGTTATTGCATGACTACCACGTGAAAATGCCTAATTTCGCGTTTTATGGAGGACATACAGTAAACAAGCAACGACGAAATTTTATTTCTCCTTTTGAACTTGGATATGGTCCCTAGGAATTCAATTCCAGAAGGGTTCGCCTACATTTGACAAAGTAAGTGGGTAAGAATAATGGCGATGAAGACTGAAAGAACTCAAATTCTGATCTCTTTTTAAGAGGCGTTTTCGTTGCCGTCGCGTCGTTGGATCTTAAAGTCACTATTTTTGCGCTACGCTTCGGTGATCACGGAACAAAAGAAATGTTGGGACTTGTTGGCTCAAAAGTTTGACCGGTTACAAACTTTGCGCATTAACAACTTTCATGACGCAACAACATGCAAAACAGGGTGTGCAAACGAAATCAACATGAAACATGCAACAATGTCGCGTCCGTTTGCAAGGGGCTTTAAGCAGTACAAGAAACGAAAATATTGCCGGATCGCAGGTTAAAACTGGCTCCCGGCTTGCCGTGGGATATATCGTGGGAGAAACCATAATCTGTGACCAATCGCATAAAATCACTTTTCAGGCTTTCACTGCCGATGTCGCCTGAACGAAAATTGTGCGAGGTCTATTTCATTCTCGTCTGTCTTTTATTTTCTACACAGATAGGCGAAGGTGACCGGAGAGCCTTGGAGATCATCTCAGTTGTTGGCTGTTCCATTTCACTGCTTGCTGTGCTTATTACAATGGCTGTAACTTTGTTTTTCTGGAGGGTAATGAAAAGTCCAAGATCTAAAGTACTGCTCAATTTATGTACCGCAATCGCCGTCTCTTGTACTCTTGTCATATTTGAAGGTTTAGCAAGAAACACGGTAGGTTCAACACGGTTTAGTTCACTTCAACAAAATAGATACGATATAACTATAATCTGTTAAAACTGTTAACCGCTTGTTACAAAGATGACGACCAAGCAGCTGAATTATGGGTGTGTTGAAAATTGTCTGCTGAATTATCGACGTCTGCATGAGAATTTCGCGTTTTGAATTTTTGTTTGTTTGTTTTTTAACCTAATTTTTGGCAATAATAGGCTTGTTAGGTGCGTATGACAACATAACAGAAACTTTCTAGGATTTAAGAGTTCAATTTGGCTGGTTTGATCGCATGCTTGTTTGTAATATTATGTGACTGGTCATATCTGCTAACATGGACTTCAAATTAAGTTATATAAATTTCAGCTCTTTGCCAAAAAAAATCAGCCAAAAATTATTACGCAGATCGCCTAAAACATAATTATGGTCTAATTTTTGCTCATCGCTTCTGTATGGTTAAAACAGGAACCATCAAAGCCTACCGCATTACAAGTCTTTATTCACACTGGCTAGGCCTTCCCTATATACAGGGGTATTGAAGTTCAGCGTAGTTATTTTCTCTTAATTAAGCCCCCTATTCAATATGCTCTGGGTTTTTGGTGGTCGTTTTCCTATTACGAAGATGTTGATAATTGTTTACAATTTTTCGCTTTGGTCTGTTTAATTATCAGGCTGGGTGTCCTGTTTTAGCGGCCCTTTTGCACTATGTCTTGTTGGCACTATTTTCATGGATGCTGTGTGAGGGCGTATTACATTACATTTTAATTGTTAAAGTTTTTGGAGGTGGATCTGGAACTAAAGTCAGATACTTCTGCCTGTTTGCGTGGGGTAGGTTTCTTTTACTACTGCTGTGGAATATTTCCTCCAAATATATTGATATTGATCATCCCATGTAAGTAAACAAGGCAGTCTAGGATTCTGGGATTCCACGCTATGGATTCCGGATTAGTGGTACCGGATTCCTGATGGTCTCTCAGTAGAACTTGCATGGATTTCGGATTCCAATCCTTGGCGGGATTTCGCCTTCCTTGAGCTGAATTTTATATTATAAAGCTCAGGATTCCGGATTTCAAAGTCAAACGTTTCTCAGATTCCGGATTCTGCAAGCAAAATTATACATTGTTATATCGATCCTACATATACATTTAACAGCCGGCTAAATAACCCTGTAACTAATAAACCTCAGAGGTCCCAGGGGAACTTGACCCTTTATCTTTTCATAAATTATGCGTAGATATATATGCACTTGAATAAGACGCAAGTTGAAAGAAACAGTTCTCTAATATCGCATAAACTGTATTTGGAAAGGAAAACATACATTCAAGCTAGAGAGGTCTATTGTGGCTGCCAGGTACTGAATTCCCTCATTGATTCTTTGCATGAAGTCTCAAGTATTAACATTAATGCCCGACATCGTTTTATATTGTTGCTTCAACGGTACTTTTTTGTATTTTTCCCTAGGGTGTCCCGCTGTCGTAGTAGCCGTTTCACTTGCTGTTACTCGAGCAAAGGGTTACGGAAGCTCAGGGACTTGCTGGCTGGATGTCGATAGTGGACTAATTTGGGCCTTTATTGGTCCAGCGCTGCTCGTTATTTTGGTTAGTAAAACAACTGTCTTATAAGATATCTGAAATGGGCTGTAATGTCATTCTCAAAGTTCTAGACCTTTGATCAAGAACGGCTAAGTCTTGAGAGTTTCAAAATTAAACATTTTCATTTGTTTGCCTATAAGGTAAATCTAATATTCAGCATCAAAGTACGCTTCGCTGAACCGACTCATCGCGTGGTTTGGAACTGCCAAGATAGAGAAACTCTAAGATATTGCTGGGTGTCTGGAAGTTTTGGAACTTACAAGTTTTATTCATTATAAAGGAGTCATGTCACGAAATTCAGTCAAATTACAAAATACCCCTTAAATTAAGAGAAACATAAAAATAATTACTGCTGAAACTTTAAAGGAAGGTTAAAATAACATAACAGAAACAACAGATGCCACGGATAGGCAAAACTGAAGAAGAATGAAACGGATTGAAATTAGAGTCTTTGAAAACTGCTCAGCTTAACAGTTTTTCAAAGTTTATCCCTGCCTCTTGCAACTTCAAAAATAGCTTAAAATAATGCTCAGGAGACATATTTGTTTGTCTCGGATCTCTGATTTTCTCATTTACATGTAATTTCTTTTCTTACTTTAAGTTCCATTGCGATTGAGGGCGAGTAATTGGCAAAATTAAACAAATGAACTGGACTGCCGTGACACAGCCCCTTTGATTTAATTTTATTTAATTCTATTTATTTCTTACGACTGTCATCCTTTCGCTGTTTTTGCAGTCCAAGCCAGGCTGATGGAATACACAAATCGAAACATTTCCTTATTATTCCACGTGATAGTTAGTAATTAGTATTATTAAGCACAGCACTACACCATTTTGCTTAACCTATCCTAAATTTAACCTAGGCGAACTTATAGAGGGAGGGAATGGAGAAAGTCCAGGGTTCGTAAGCAACGCTATTTTGAACAAGTTCCAGACTGCCCTATCGAGTGTTTTCTCTCACGTGGCCACGTCTATGCAAATTTATTGGAACAAAAGAAAGCGTTTGCGCTAAGAAAGAGTTCAACTCCGAAAGGAATGGTTTGGGACACCAACTCAAGGTCGCCGTTTCATTGTTTTGGGACACAAATAAAATTGTCAATTCTTGTGCTAATTATTGTTAGTTCATCACTAGTCTTAATTTTTATAACTTGTAATTATCACACGGCGTGTCTGAAAACCAGCTTGCTGAGCCATTTACCGTGTTTAAATAAAGTTGATTGGCTTGAATATATGGCCGCCGTGACGTGATGTAAAAACACTCTATAAAAGGAAATCCAAGACTTTTTCGGATTGCGGATTCCAAGTTGTGGGTTCAAGTATCCTTGTCAGTGGAACTTGTATTCTACATTCCAATCTTTTGCAGGATTCCTGATTCCTTGAGCCAAATCCCGGATTCCAAAACCTAAGATTCCCGATTACACTAACAAAATTTCCCGGATTTGGGAATCTGTATTAACTTACTTTGGGTGACTAAGATCAGGACCGTGAGAATGTATTTCAATATTATTGGCTAATTTTCTGTTCTTTTATACAGATAAATACAGTCGTGTTTATCTTAGTGATGTATCGAATGCTCGGAACAAAGTTTATTCAAGAAAAGACACAGATTGAAAAAGTGAAAGCTGGGATCATAGCCTCGGTGGTAATACTTTCGTTACTCGGACTCACGTGGCTATTTGGACTCCTGGGTTTCAGTTCAGATACCATACTCTTCAAGTACATATTTGCTGTCTTAAATTCACTTCAGGGACTGATGATCTTCATATTCCACTGCGCTCGGAACAAAGAGGTGATGAAAGACTGCAGTTTGTCTTTGTTTTGTTTTGTTTTGTTTTGCAAATTAGGGTTAGCGCCTTTGTTAATTAAAGCTCGATGGAATTACCAAATTAGAGTATGAAAAGAAAAACGAAACGATTTCTGGCAGTATTAATAAATTTAACACCATAATCGTGCAAATGGCCTATTAGTCCTATTAGTCGGAGATTCTATTGAAACAGTTGAAATCTGAATCAACTCAGAAGTATGTCTCTCATGCTAAACATATAGGAAGACATTTACATCAATGCAATATTCTTTAAATTATTCTGATACAAGGTTTTAGTCCACTTAAAATTAAAATAACTCAATTTCCTGGTTGATCCCGTCTGATTAAAAAAAAATCCTATATAACTATGACTGGTGTGTTAAAATAAAGATCTGCAGGTACCCTTATCTGCCTAAGAGAGCTAGTAACAAACGCGCCAAATTTATGTTTTTATGCGACCTGTGGTCAATTTGATAACACTTCAACAAGTGAAATTTGCAAATGTAGCTGTTGTTTTTAGACTAAAACAACAGCTGCACTTGTGAATTACACTTGTAAACGTTGTATGAAATTGACCCCGGTTCGATCCCGCCGCACCATTTCTGAAAGACTTTTGAAGGATATGTAAAGTTTTTTTTTTTTTTAATATATTTTCAGATGAAGACAAGATGGTTTTAATCTCTACTGCATGTTAACTAAATCCTAATATTAAAGCAAAATAACCTGACGACTATTAATAATGCTTTTTCTATAACCAGATACGGGACGCTATAAAACGCAAACGAGCTAGATGCAATACAGGATTTTCATCCGGGACTTTGAAAACCCGAGCCTCTCCTTCCATGATGCGAAGCGATCTTGCTGTTAATCAGCTAGGTAAGTTAATTTTAACAATGTTCGCTACATTTTAAAATGTTGAGTTATAGGTCAGGAGCTGATTACTAGGTTCAGTCGCAGGTAGACACTTATTTAGACAAAATGACGACAACCAAATCCTGCGGTTTTATCCAAGCCAAAAATATAAATGTTAATAGCAAAACGGCAAAGACAAAGGCGACTTGAAGTTTCCCGATATTTCGGACGGAAAAGCCGTCCTTTTGTTGTTGCTTTAAAAAGACAGCATAGAACAACAAGATTTATATAAGCAACTGATTTTTTTTTCAGGCTTCTTCTTTCCAGTTGCTTAAATTGGAAAATTTACTGCGATGATCATTCTTCACTCTCATCTACAACCGCAGTTCAAAAATGAATTATTTCATATACTTTACATCAAAGCAAGAAGAGTTGTATCAAAACAAGGTCAACTCCAGACTCTTTTCCACCTATATAACTTTTAAATGACTCGAGAACAGTAGTTGTTCAATGAGTTGTAATTTTCTTGCTTTGTCACCACCAGCACTGAAGAATCGACCAAACAGAGCTCAGAGCATCGACAGTTTGTCATTGGCGAACTCAACACCTGAGCAGTCACCAAAAACATCAAGACTTATGCTGTCAGCGAAAGCTAAGAAGATCACTCCTTCGTCATCAGCTAACGTAACACCTGACCAGTCCCCTAAGACATCAGTTCATCGGCTAACAGCGCATTGTAAGAACACTATGCTAATTACTTGGATATATAGTATTCATTATGTCGTTATCGGGGTCGGACGTGTTCATTAGCGCTAGTCCAAATTGCAACGCTAAATGCCAACATGGCCGCTCAGGGTCAAATTTAGAAGCTTTTAAGGGGAGAAACAGACAAAATTTATTTAAAGTTCGATAAAAAAGATTGACATGTATGATGTTGTTGGCTAAATATAATGAACGTGAGCAATCACTTCTTGAACAAATCTCCATCCCCAATGCCACCTTACAGGATTCACATTGTTGACCTGCATTACTATCACGTGACGTGCACAGCGTTTGCACTGTGACCAACATGGGCATGAAAAGAGTACAACGTTGAAAATAACTGAAATGGTATTTTTATTGTTATTATTTTCCTTTTTATAAAGATGATGACGTAACATCTGTTGATGTTAACTTGGTCATGATCGTAACCCAACCGAAGAGCTCTGAAAGAAAACAGACACAACGAAAACGTTCCATGAGAAGTTTCGGGAAAAAGAGGCAGACGAGTACAAAAACAAAAACCAGCCATGAACCCTTAAAAACGCTGGAGGGAAGTGATAAGGGAGTAGAAGATAACGAGAATGGCATACCAAGCATCATTGAACGACTATCTGCCCAGGGAAATAGAGGAAGTTTAGAAACATTTGCCCCTGACGATGGAATGTTAAACCAACTCTACGGCAAAGTAGGCGAAGAATACGATTGCCATTCTGACGAGCATTTCGCTAAAGAAAACAACGCTTGCAGATCCTTTAAGCCGTTTGGGACGGAGAAAGAGACAAAGGAAAGTGAAGGAGAGATCTTACAGCAGCAAAGAGAGGATATAGAATTAACAGTGAAAGAAAGGGTGAGAAAGACATCCCATGAATCTTCTTTTAGTAAAGAACCAAACAAAGGAACAGAATGTGGTCTTGTTAACCCAGCTTGCGAAGAAAACTCATCCGATTCTTCGCCAAACTCTGAGACTGGAGAGGAAACAACGTCAAAAGACGTCCAGCCATTAAGCAGCCCAGGGAAACCGAAAAAGGGAAAGAAAGCTAAGGTACATTTGTGTTTTAACATCCTGTTGATCGATCGATTCTTTGAAGAGTCTGGCAAAATAACAAGAAAGAAAAATTGAGTTCTTAAACAAATGTTTTACAGCTGTTTTTACAGAAAAAATGTCAGTAGCAAGGAAATCTTTTCAAATTTTTCTCATTGAACTGAGGAGAAATTAAATTTTGGTCGCTTAAAAGGGGTTCATTTTACAGCGATTTCCTAGCAATTGTCCGTCGGAGATCTGTTAACTGGCCACTAAATAACGGGGTTTATTCAGGCCTTATAATTAGTAATCACTTCTGTCGTAGTTATACCTAAGGAGCAGTGCAGCTCCCTCGCTCAATTTTACGGGGCATTCCACCGCAACAAAAGGCTATGACGTCATCAGCATTAACATTTCCACTTAAAATTGGAGATTCCACCTTAACAAGAGGCATAAAACATCCCTACAATACTACTCACGGCCTAAACTTGTCCAAAAGGCAAAAACAAAGGTTTGATAGTTTTACACTTAAAATAAATTGTGTGAGAAGAAGATTGTAATTGTTGAATATTTTAATCCTCAGAAACCGGAACAAGGACAGGTTAACCAAGGCGTAGAAGGCGACGAGGATTACGAGGTAAGACAAATTAATTTTTTACTCCTTCGTTATTGTTAATGATATATGAAATAAATCTGTGACGATCATTTCTTCATTTTGATTCGTCCGTTATTGTTATACATGTAATTACTTTTAAACTTCTCTTTTCCGTTACAGCCTACAGCAAAGACATGGGATAAAATTCGTCGAAAAATAAGTGGTAACAGCTCCAAGGAGACTCGGCATGAAGTGTTATCAGATGAAACTTCTGAAAATGAAGACGAGCATATGCAAAACAATACGTCTTTGTAAATTGACACCGGTGAGCTTCCTTGAAAACGGCGGCTCCAGGCGATAGATGGCTCTCGTGGATGTTTCTTCTCGATCAATTTCCACGTTAGAAAAACGATTTGTGCAAGAACTGTGTGAGAACTGTAATCGAAACGTCCCAGCACAGGTAGCCCAAGCTCACTATGAGAGCCCTAAACAACATTATCCTACTTAGTTAATTAATTACTCATACAGCAAGAAAATTATAAGACGTTGTATGGAGAAATATTCTTTCCTCACTAAATTAGCAAAATGAACATTGAATATCGCTTTGAAGCTTACCTTTAGCGTCTTCTTGTTTTTCTTTGTATTCTGACTGCATTTCAGACCTCCTAGGCACTGTTTAAGGCCTTTTTTTGAAGCGACAGTTTCTCACCCAGATGACCTTAAACAGTGCCTAGGAGGTCTGAAATGCAGTCAGAATACAAAGAAAAACAAGAAGACGCTAAAGGTAAGCTTCAAAGCGATATTCAATGTACATTTTGCTAATTTAGTGAGCAAAGAATATTTCTCCATACAACGTCTTATAATTTTCTTGCTGTATGAGTAATTAATTAACTAAGTAGGATAATGTTGTTTAGGGCTCTCATAGTGAGCTTGGGCTACCTGTGGCCCCAGTTGTAGAATAGAATGGAATAGAATAATTCTTTATTTAAACAAGGTAAAATTCATCAGGGGTATAACAAATTTTAAATAAACCTTACTACCCCAAACAAGATGTAAAACTGTCTACATCTAACCTAAATAAGACCTGTTTTTCATGAATGCCGTGTACACAGTACTTTAAAAATCAGAAATTTAGATGAGCCAATCGATTAAATTAAAGATTTAGCCTCTCTCATATCACAGTGAAGACTGTTCCAGAGAACTACTGGAGCAGGACCGAAACGTCCCAGTTGTAAAGCCAACTCGCCATTTATTGTTCATTGAGACTGGGTCAGTGGTGTTAAGTTACACTGGTCCAAAACTTTGGAATTCTTTATCTGTTGATGTTAAGAAAATCAAGCCGTTTTCCAGTTTTCGTCAATATATCAAGAATTCTGTGATTGATAGTTATAATACTATTATTGATTCCTTATGTTTTACCATTATATTATCTTAACTACTATTTCATCAATGAAGTAATACTTTTTATCTAAAACAACTATTTTGTATCTATATTTCTTTTACTCATATTCTTGTTTGGGTCACCTACTCGGTTAGTTCCACGAACTATTTAGGTGTCCCAAACTCTGCACAATGAACCTACAATTGAAATTCTCTTTCCCTTCACAATCTCTCGACTTTATATTTTAAAGCACTAATTTGTATTAATTGTAGTTATTCTGTGTGAGTTTAAATAAAAATTGACCTGACTTGACTTGACTTAAAATTCGCGGGTGGTAGCTTGCGGCTACCAAGTTTGTTTTTATTCATCCCCCTACATTATTTTAGCTGAGAAATTGTCTTCAAAATTACGTTTTTTTGAAATAGAATTCGATGGTTAATAAGCAAACGTGGGATTGTGATGTTTTAGGGTGCAAAAAATCCTTGCCGTAAATCACTTACCTCTGGAGGGTGGTCTAGCCGTACAAACGTGGACCTCAAACCGAAAAGCTGACGGCAAGGCCCAGGTCACATGACTTCTTAACATTCGCGGTTCGCGGGAAATGTAGTCTGCTACACAGCCGTTATTAGTGTCGTCACCCAACGGCTGTGTAGCAGACTACGGGAAATGCCGAAAACCTCAATCTGAAGTTCTCTATTGTACTACAAGACTGTTTTGAAAGACAAATTTTGCCCCAGTTTTTTTAGCAACTTGTAACAGACAGCGCGAGGTTATCGAGACGCCGACTTCACAGCCTTGCTTTCAATTTGATTCTGTGTAGTCAATTTATTGTCAATTATGAAACAAGAAATTAAAAACCTTCAAACTGACCAATACCCCATTTCTGACTTGCCCCAAGACTCTGTTTCAATGTGAAGCTAAGCGTGAACCTATCGATATGTAAGTGATTTTTTTTTTATCAACAAGCAAACAAACTCATTTTCACAAGCAAGTTTTAGCACTTAGCCTCGTTTGGGAAGTAAGAGTTTTTGGGACTCGGAAATGGCGGTAATGGAGGTAAAACAAACACTTGGAACTACAGATCGAAACGTCAGCTTTTGAATCTTTATGCCATGGGCAATATACCTCACCAACTGTGTTGATAAAATCAAAATACATTAAACAGACCAACAAATTTTACTAAAGCGTAGTGTATTTTGCTTACCACCTTCACTTATCATATTTAATGAACGCAGCAATGTTTACAAAATGCTATGATTTCCCCATCTGAATAATGTTCATAAATTAAATTTTTTATCAATAATGTACGGAATAGACCTTTTTAGCTTGCATGTTTTGAATCCCCTTTTCAGACCACGTGAAGGTACCCAAGGGAACTATTTGTTTCATATATCGTTTGATGCACGTGCAACCACGAGCATCTGTATGAAACTTTGTGAAGACAAAAGGTAAATTCGCTGGAGAACATCACGCGGTCTGAATTGAAAATACGAAACATACAAGCTTAAAGGTCTTATTAAGCAGCAAATAAATGTTGTACAAGGTCAACATTGTCCCATTCTAATTATTCACCTTGGGTGTTCTAAATACAATCTCCACAATACTACATCTAAAATTTATACTCAAGTATGATGAAACAATTAATCTCACAACGTTAAGTTATGTTAGTTTTTGGGCAATGGTGCTGTGTTTGTCTGTCTTCTAATTGTTGTTGTTTTCAGTATGGTGTTCAACAGTTGTGAAAACTGAGCACGAATGTTTGTGAGATTAGCGTTCATGCTTTTGCGAGTGTCCTGGGGCCGAATTCTTTAGGCCTTCCAAACCTTTACATTGCTTGGAACTAGGGTTAGGGGCTCAGGTATTACCCCATCTACAAAACTTTGTAACGAAAACATACTTAAGGCACCTCGAATATTGCGAAAGGTTTAAATTACAACCCCTGTCATTCTTGAGTATCTAAAGTACATAACAAATCGCATTTTTTTTTTTGGTAAAATGCTGAAAATTAAATTGTGCCACTTGAAGAAGTCTGTATTGAATGGTCCACCATTTCGTGCACTCAAACTAAAACGTTAACACTGAAGTACGTGTAGTCATGACCGACTGTGGGAGCGAAACTCAAGATGACAAAATATGACCGCCCGTACAGATTCTGAATGGCATACGTGCACATTCAAAACCGGACCAAACGTTTTTCATGGCTAAAAGCCTCATTCACACCAAAGCTTTTTAAAAGCAGTTTAGTTAAACAAGGTTTGAAAAAATTCCCTTCATAAAAGCTGCTTACTGACTAAGTCGATTGCAAATTACAAAACATGTTGAATTTCTTTTAAATCCTGTGTAAAAACCTGTGTCCTAGTTTTTCATGTCTGTTTTTCATATTTTTAAACCTGGTTTAATCAAACATGTTTAGGTGGTGTGAATGGGGCATAAAACTGGTTTGTTTTTAGAGAGGAGCGACCGTTCTGCTACATCATGCACACTCTGTGTGCAAGCACACTTTCTGAGCAAAAAATCTGAAAGATCTAGAAACGACTGTGCGCACTTTCTGAATATAATGTTGAATTTAAGAACAAACAATTAACAACACGATTGCGGGCTCAAAGTTATTGAACGGGCTAGGCCTGCGGTTATTTGTTTAGGAACCTCGAGTCCCTCTCAGGGACGATAGAGCAAACGACCGAAACATGCAAGAGGGCGGGAAATCGCCTCCAAGGAGGTGACACTATTTACGAGGTGGAATTTTGCTCACTTGACTACCTCTGAGAAAAACAAAAATAATAACAAATCACTAGTAATTTGTCACTGAGTTTTGTCAAGGGAAAAGAACGTTAGCAAAACACGCGAGGACGCAGAAAATCACCTCCCGCGAGAAGAAGCTATGGAATTTCCCGGGCGCTGGCGCCTTTCACTTGTTGTACTATTTTCGAAAAACAGGCTACAATTAGTCTTCCGCACCAATTAAACAGAACGAATGTTCTACTCTTCATTAGCAATAGAATGTGTTTGTCTGCCACTAGGTGGTGAGTTATACTCCACTGTGAATTTCGCCATCTCACTGCTGCATTCACTAATGGGAATGACAAAAACAGAAATATCATCGTAGGATGCCAACTCGCCATTAACTCGTCTCCAGCCCTTCTCTGATAGTGTCCCGCGCGCTTCCCCGACAAGGACTTGGGCTGCCATGACGTACCTATAGAGATAGGAGGAAAATGATTCAAAACCTGTCTAGGCGAAAACCGACGGCAGAGGCGGATCCACGGAGGGGCCCCGCCCCTCCCCCCTATATTCAGACCAAACTTTGGAGACTGCCCCCTTCCCCCCTCCTCCCCCCCCTTATGTCAAGGTCTGGACCCCGCACTGAACGGTATTTAAAAATAATAATAATATAGCCAAAAGAGAACACGGCACTACAAAAGTCAGAATAGGCCAACACGCCACGACTTACATTCAGTAGCATGAGGCACCACGAAGTATTAGTCATACACCGTAAGAAGAAATGAAGAAATGACGGTTTTCAATATTTACAGAAACTTTTCCAATGTTCGAAAGCAAAGGAACGTCTAGACTTCAGTCCTGGTCGAAATGTTTCAGAGAGAATTCCGTGTTCATCTTCGATTCCAGTTTCGAGCTTTCGCTTTTTTTACCATATTTAATACTGTAAACCGCTTGGTAACGAACAACTAAAACTTTGAAACAAAGTTTCTTGTCAACACGTATAGAGCTCGAATACGGGTCTAGAGATCCCAAATCCGGCGAGATGTCCAGTTAATTACAACGTCTTCGGCCTAAGAACTGCGCCCAGTAACAAACACGTCCACGGCTTTCTCAGAGGGAAAAGAACGCTATCATCCACTTTCGCTTTAACTTACCTTCTTTTATCGTCTTTAGGGACCTTTGAAAATGTCTCCATAACTAATTCAGCAGCCTGAAAAGAATCAGGAAAAAAAGTAAAAAGTACATTGTAGCCATGTCCTTTTATTTTCACAAAGCAAATTGAAGCATTTCAATGGTCCTCAGAAAATCAACAGACGAACCTTTTCACTAGATAACCTCTCCCATAATCCATCAGAGGCCATTATGATGACGTCATCTTCGGTTAGCTTACTACTCGACAAGTCAAATTTTCGAACCTAAAGCAGATGAGGAAGACCATAAACACATTATGGGAAACAACTCGTCTTTAACACGTAAGCTTATAAAAAATGGTAATTAAAGAAAAAAGAAAATAGAGACCTTGAGATTCGAGGACGAGGACGACTACGAGTACGAGATTTCATTTGAAGTTTTTTGGCGTTTTCTCAAAATAGACTTTCCAGAAAGCTTCACTTTACCATTTTTTACTAGAAAAGTCAGCATTGTTATCTTTAGTGAAGGAGGTTTAGGCGCTCTCCCGATCGCAAAATGATAAAACTTCTAGCATTTGATATCTAATCTTATTTTCGCCACCACGACATTCGCGCGAAAACTCGTAGTAGAATGACGACGGCTACCACGTTTTCCCTCCAAAATGACGCTGGTTCACGCGCGTGCACTTCTTAGTATTGAAAAAGTCTCGAACTCGTAGTCGTACTCGTCTAGCCTAGTCCTTAGGCGAACTCTCTTACTCGGCTCGATCTGCTCGGCGGTAAGGAAACCGCGCGAAAGTAGTTTTTATTTTTAACCGAACCGGAAGTAATATTTAAATGATGACTCACCTCCGGTTGTGGAGTAAGGAATGGTTTGATTGGAAGACTGCAAAAAGCAACTTTCAGATCATGGTCTCCAAATCCACGGGTCGTTCCAATAGTGTCCAACAAACGCGCCTAGCAAACAAAACAAATCAGATTAATTTCAACTAGCCTTTAAAGTTCGCAGTAATTTTCATACGATTTTCAGCCAAATTTTTGAAGCCCTAACCTGGGAATTATCAAACAAATGCAAGGCC
>BOPM01000383.1:393210-403627 GCA_022179025.1 Porites australiensis | reverse complement strand
GTAATAAAGGCGGGCGAGGGCAGAGAAACCGCGAGGAGATTGGGGCGGGAGCAACTGAAAAAGGGTTTTATTTTTCTCGCGGCTGCGCCGCTCGTGCGCCCGGCTCCACAAAACCGCCGTGCTACGCAGGCTAAAGACAAACAAGTCAGACTAAATTGGCCCGTGTCTGGTTCCACTCGTTCATAGCACCGACACGGTTTCCATTTTGTTGTTGAATTTGAACATAACTGGCATCGTGTCATTAGCATACACCCTTGCTACCCTTTACTAGTAACATGCACCTTTACACCTGAACAAAATACTACTAATAATAACTATAACTAAAAATGCATATTAATGAAGTACTGTCTACTTTTTAATCGAGCAACAGTTGTTGTGATGTCGGAAACTGCCAGTATTAATATAATATTTGCTTTTTCTCAGCGCTGGAGTTTTCATTATCTTATTTGGCCTACTGTAAGAGTCATCGTAGCTCTTCTTCGTCGGCTTCATCGTAGTCGTTAAGGAAACTTATACCTCTGTGGCCTGTGACACTGACGACATGTTTTGAACTTACAATCTTTGCTTTCTTCAGCTTCCTGGCTGTTGTTTTTCTTGCACAATGATTCGTAAACTTTTTTCTCACTTTCTCACTTTCATTTACTTCATTAAAGTACCAGCAGCGGATACTTTCATTATGTACGTTGTGGTAGTTTCGCGCATTGGTTTAGTTTGGACCAGAAATCTAAATTTTCGGTTTCGTTTGCTACTGAGGTAGAAAGAAAACAAACAAACAAACAAACAAAAAAAAACAAAACAACAAAAAAAACAGACCATCGCGTGGATGTTTTAATAGAGGTCTTCTCTCCACAAAAGACCTCACAGAGAGCAACAAATAACGTACATGACTTGAAATCCTTGTTGTCATTATGGAATTGTGTCCTTGTTCATTTAAATGTCTGAAGAGTGTAGCTGTCATGGTTTGCGTGTGGCTGCAGCCGTTTTTGTTCTTTATTTTTTTTCTTTAGCTTAGTCTGTTATAAGTAGCTTGTTTTTTAGTTTCTCTGGCTCATTTTCCTCGAGTTTGTTGACGGTATTTTTCTCTTAGCAACGCATTTCCAATACTTTTAGACAGAAAGACGTACTTTTTTACTGTGTTCGGGTTTTTGGAATATTTTTTTTTTAACTTTTCTATTGTTGTTTTGCTTACAAAATTAAATCCCGTCGTCGTCTGCTGAAAACCATGGCCATTTTCTTGAATTTTTGTTGTTAAAACAGCTCTATTCTGATTTGCTCTTGTTGGCTTCCTTTGTGTTTTCAGCAAATCAGAAAGCATTTGTAATTTGCACTCGTGTGACAAGTTTGCACTCGTGTTACAGAAGAGCTGCACTCCTTTCTCAGCCAATCAGAATTGAGTAATTTTTTCGTGTATATTATTAAGTGCTGTAAATGCACTGCCGTTTAAATAGGAATCAATCACAAAAATAGAACGTTTTCTCAACTTTATAAAGCCATAAGGCAGACCCAAATGACGGATTTCCCTTCCCTTTTCGTATACTTCAACGAGTAAAATCCCTACCCTTTCATATACCTGAAGCCTTAAAAAGTTATCCCTTTCGGGCGGAGCCTTCCCCCCTAGGGGGGCCAATAACTGTCCACACTCATTCAAAACCTATAGCTCTCTAAAGCCAGGGTGAAACGAATGTTTTTCATGAGACAAATGTACTGTCCCAATTAGTATTAATCATGGCACATTTTTTTAAACCTGTCACAATTTGTGAAAAAACCCATTGCACATTCTAATACCTATTACAGTAAGCAATGAGTAGTTTCGCTCTTATGGAGGCTGAAATTTGTAGTAAGTGTCCATTGTACTTTTCAATAAACTAAGTAGCAGTAATTTATGATAATTCCAGCGCAGTCGGTAAGAAACGTTTTGGGAGTGTTCCAGTTTATAACTGATTCGACATGCATCTAGGGTGGGCACATGCCAAAACCGTTTCTTAAAGGTCACGTGACTGACTGTGTCGTTTTCGTGCGAGAAAAAATAGGAGACACCTTTGGCGAAAGAAAATTACTGAAATTTTAGCTAATTACAGTAGTGTGTTAGAGAGTTCCAAAACTTGGGTCAGTTTTTTTTCATTTCAAGGTGCAACGTGGCTTATTATTTATCACAGTTATTATAACGTGCAATCTGAATGACTGTAAAGAAAAAAAAAAAAAATGAGACGCCTTAACTAACGCACTGTTAATGAGTAAGAACCGGTTTGCCCATCAGCATTAGGTTGGTCACTTTTAAAGGTTAAAACGTAATAAATAACCGATAATTAATTGCTTTGCATCATTTTAGCTACAAACTATACTTTTATTGCCGAAAGAAGTTTTCACTCAAAAACGGCTTCGTATGACGCAATATCTAGTAACCATAGTAGCTGACCATCACTAAACTCTTATCGTCTAGGAAAAAAAAAAATCAGAAAAACCTCAGAGGGCTGGCCCCCGCTCCTTGTAAGTCCGAGGGATAAAATATCGACTAACAAATCTTACATGATTTAAAAAAAAAGCTAGCTCTTCTTTTCTAGTAACACTCAGCTTTAAGTCAACGAATACAAACCAGTTGAACTGTCCCACATCGCGTCCACTTCGTATACGCTATCCTAATTATCTACAAGTTAGCTAGAACAATCTACTATTATTGCTGTGGTAAATTTAAATGCATTTCAACCCTTGGACGTACAAGGGGTTGGGGTTGGTGGTCGCCACCCAGTTCCCCCCTTCTCCTTGAGCTTTTTTCTGAGGTTTTTTTTTTTTTCGTAGAGGGTAAAACATCAGCACCTGATGTTTTCAGTGCATGCATGTTTATCCTTTGCGTGCATTTTTAGTCAAGCCCAGTGATAGTCAGTTTCTATAGTTACGAGATATGAAGCAATAAGTCGAAGGTGGTCAAGCCATTGTTTTTTTTTTTAAACCTTTTTCAACAATGAAATTAAATCTTGTGGCTAAAATCATACAAAGTGCTTATTTATGTGTTATTGTTAATGTCAAGCACAAAAATATCGCCATTTCTCGCGGTTTTAACCTGATTTCTAAATCTTCGTAAAATCGAAGATGGCGACCATTGTTGAGGACGTCACAGGTCCCCAGCAGCGCCACCACCCACAAAATATACCTCATCTTGTTAAGAAGATCAAAGGCTTTCCGCTGAAAGTAAAATCGTTTTGAAATACTGCAACTTATCAAAAACTCTGGGAAAGGGTTCCATTCATCCCCCTCCCTTTAGCTTGTACCACAGTGGGGTATGGGTTTGCGTGTACGTCAGTGTAGAAGGGGCGTACATTTAGAAAGCTGAATAACCGCTTTAATTCTCTTAACATTAAAAATATCGTGTATCTTCTAGTTCTATTGAAGTTTTCAAACAGTTTTGATGCATATTTAATTAGTTAAAAGAAAAGCTAAAGAGATTTCTGGGCATGACGTCAAAACTCGTTAACTAGTATGAGAGACAAGACGAGACGCCTAGCTTGTCTGGATTTAAACAGAAATTTCAAAGATAGAACAATAATAAATGATGATAATGGCGATAATAATTCATGTGACGGTTTAACAGAAAATTCAAATTAGCTGTAGACAGTCAAAATATGTATTCCTTTAATTGGAATATTAGGTCAATAAATGCCCATAAACTGAACTTGCGCCTATGTGCCTTTGAAAAAAGTGTTGGAGGCAATAAAATAAAATCAAAAATAAAATAAAATCGCCTCAACCTTTGAATTAACTCGCTAAATTAAAAAAAAAATGTTTTTTAATTGTCTATAAATGTTAAAAAATTTAATTGCCGGCTCATACTAGCTATTGAAATATCAATTATATGTGAGAACATCTGAACAGTCACAAAAAAGTCATAAAATAACTCCTGGAGGGTACCAAGAGATGATAAATAATGGAGCTTACAGAATTTAAAGATGGCGGTTATTTTTCTGTTTATTGCTGTCGCAGAGAGCCCATTGAAAAACGCCAACAAAAAGGAAAAAACAAAACAAAACAAACGCGCGCACAAAGATGTGCATCTCTGAAGTCACTTAATGTTGTTAATCAGGTTGTTCCGTGTTTTGATCATTTTCGATCTTAATTGCATTTCTCTTAACACCTTGCGATAATACTTATTACAGAGGGTGATTTTAATCAAGAGACTGTTTTTATTTTGTTATGAGACGGTCGCACACGCGGGCGCGGCTTAGTATGGAATGGCCACGGTAATTCTTACAAATGCTCCAAGCCTTCATAACACTAAAAAATGGAAAATGCACATCACAATAAATTGATTTTTTGTTGTTATGATTAACATTTTCCGAGGTATTTTAGCTTTGACAGATTTTTTTTTGCTTTGGAAGATAATTAAACAAGAATTATTTGGTTACTTCTGGCTCCACTGCTCTTTCATTAACGTTTGCGGTCTAACATTAGGTTGCCACAATACTGCGACCCTCTGGTGACACTAAACTGACAGATTGCATTTAAAGATCATATCATGCAGATTTCCAGGCAAATTTTGCATGTGCAAAAGGAAAGCCTGAGAAATTATTCTGCACAATAGAGCATCAAAATTAACCCAAATACCGAAACCGCAGTGTTTCTAAATCAAGTGCGTAGATGTTAAGCGTGTGATAAACATACGATCGTCAAGCTCGTTTTTGTTCATTACCTTACTACAACAGCTGGAGTTGTCTAGTACTAGCTATATTCATTACTGACCTGGATCATAAACTCTGAGGGAAAACAGTTGACTTTAATGAGGTTGTTTCACCTAGTTGTGGACCCTGAAGGGGATTCAGATTGACTACTTTGGGTTGCCTTTGGGTTTCGAAGGGCGCATAGCACACACACACGAATACTAGTTCAAGTATGAAATTAAATTCTATAGTCCTGCATTCACAACCAGTAGGACGAGTAGCAATTTTTAGACCACACCATCCTCATACTTAGATAATCTTTTAGCCTTTCTTATGAAAACTTTCGTAACAGACAAGAAAACATCTGTAATAATAATATTAATCAATAAAATCGAAAATTGAGCTAGCAGAATATTTTTTCATTAACTGGCACTCGTGCGCGTGTAAATTACGCATGCTGACAAATCTAGCTGGAAATGGATCTGATGTAGACGGCTGTTCGATTCAGTTTTCAAATAACCAGTTCATGTTCACCTTTTAGGATTTGTAGAATTATCATACTTTAAAAAAGGAAGAAGATCATCAATAATACCGCGACGTAAAATTAAAATTGCCGCCCACCCGGCTTGGACTCTGAACACTGCAGTACCGTACTTTGAAATAAAAATTACCGCAAAACCGCATTACCCCAAACCCTTGCGATCCCCTCTTGTTTCTGTGTCTTGTCGCCAAGAATTTCCCCACATTGGCCTCGAAATCATGCTAAGAACTATCTCGACAAAGCGCCGTAGGGGAATAAGGAACTTGCTTATTGCCACAGATTGTTTATACATTGATGGACCCATTATATATAGAGAGAAGGCCAACTATAAGCTTTGATTTCTAAATCTATCTTTATTTACAAAAGGCCTATTTAGAAGGAAATCAAGGCGAGGTTTTTTTTTTTTTTCGCCACTCATATTCTTCTTACAGTAGTAAGTTTGTAAGACATATCTAGTAGCAGAAAAATCTCAGCTGCAAGCTTGTTATAGTTTTTCTAAGGAGATCTCCTCTTTATGAGTACAATAAATTCTCTTAAAATTACATCAATGACGCTGACTTAATTAAATTAAATAACATATAGCAATATGGATAACTGGTAGGTTAATATAGGTGAATAATATAGATTACCGGGTATCGTATACAATAACAGGTAGCGTTACAAAGTATATCATTTAGTTACCTTTCAGTGGAAAATTATTTTTAGCGTCTCTTTCTTAACGCTTACATAATGACACCAGAGCTTTTTTAAACTCTGGAATTCTGATACTGTACACAATGGGATTTACAAGGGAGTTTGCATGAAGTAAAACAAGCAATGCATTTTTTAAACGGATAGGTTGAAAGGGAGATAAAAAGGAATATAAACTCGGGGTTGAACAGGCAACACAAAAATATATATTATATGGCAGCCACAACGCTAAAGATACCAAAGTTGTTACTAACAATGTCACAGTAAGTTTTCTTTGTCTTAAACTAGCTGCAGCAACGCACTGAGGATGGGCTCTACAACGAAACTTTAAGAAAATAAGTGTGTAAGAAACGAAGATACTAAAGAGACACAAAGAACAATATATTGGAAACGAAAAATAGTACTTCCGCTCGTTTGAGACCAGGTAGATAGGTAATTGGAGAATCGCTTGTACAATACCAGGTAAAACCCAGATAGCAGCAATTGCTAAGAAGTAGACCCAAGTTTTGGTGACACGATGTCTAAATGGAAAGAAAGTGGCGTGACATCGCTCTAAAGAAATCACAGCTATGTTTGTCAGGGAGACGAGAGGGGAGAAATAACTGCCAGCTAATAGTAAACTTTGTACTTGCGAAGAATAATCGATTTGTACGAAGTTACAAGCCATCAGAGAATGGAATTGTGCAACACTTCCGGAAAATACTCCAACAAACATGTCAGCCACGGTCAAATGTATAACCAGGTACAATGTACGAGTGCGAAGACTGTTGTTCTTTATAAAAATGACGATGGTAAGAAGGTTTACTGTCACTATAGCAACAGACTCGGTTAGGAATAGAACCAGCCAGGTGATGCACTCGGTAGAAGACAACATCTTGAATCCTTGTTGGTCTTGGTCGGTTTTAGCCAGAAACTGTAGAAACAAATTCTTTGATAAGTTCATTATCATTAGGGGAAGGGAGCGCAACTTGACCTTGTTTTAGATCAGGGGCACCCAACGAGAATATAGTTCAAAACCACTTAAACATAGCATTGTTAAACGTATTTTGGTATTTAAACGGTAGATATAGGCATATTTTTATCCCATACAAATTTTTCATCTGTTCGGATTTCCTAGCTAAAAGTCTAGTGATCCGAAAATTATAGCGATCAAAACTGACCTTTTCCAAGATTTCATGACCCTTTTAGAGTAAAAATCCGTTAAAAATGGGCAATTATACGAATTTTTAGGTTTTCGAAAATCCTAGGAGAGGCAGGCAAGCAAGAAATTTTACAACAAATGTTCCGAAAATTCTAGATCTCAAATCGTCTTCCGAACGGATATTTTCCGAAAATTGACGTTGGGTGTCCCTGTTAGATTGATATTAAAGTAAACATTTTTACATGCATATCTGCAATTCAGTGTCTGTACATTGTTTGTGTGTGTGTGTGTGCTGCAGTGAGGAGGAAGGCTAGCTCACTCAATTAGATCAAAACTCTTTTGAAAATACTATTAATTCATAAACACTCTGTTCGAGTGAACAAAATAACATCTCTGACAAACAAGTAGGCAAACTAGGATCTCTTAGACAAAGGAGGGGTATTAAACTGATTTTCTCTAGATCTGCTAATTAAGTTTTTAAACAGTTTTGAGATTCGATCACCTGCGTCTAGATGCTCAAGACATCGAGACACTAAGTTTATAATTTTAAATTTACCATCTCTACGAAGACAGAAAACAAAACACATCCGCGTTTTTTCAGATTCCAAAGTTGCCTTTAGACTCTTTTCAATACCCTTTTTTTCCCAAAAATTAAGTGACATTTTGAGAGCATAAAGTAAGATTAAACGCGCGTTGGGCAGATGATAAAATTGAAAGCTGCATCAAAATTTAGACTAAATATAAAGCACTTTAAGGCAGAGTTGAGGTCATGATGATAGCATAACAAGTACTTTTTGTGAGTCAAAATTTGTTTTTCGTTATACATACCGGTAATGCAAATGTTGTCGGCGGGACGGAGAAGCTGTTTTTCACAACCATGCATTGGACTACAAAAATCCACTGGGTAAATCTTTCTTAAATATTCTCTCGTAATGCTAAGGCAAATAAAGGCTGTACACTTTAGCAATATAAGTTGGACCTTACAAAAGCAATACACATTCACGTTATATAATAGCACTTTAAGGCAGAGTTGAGGTCATGATGATAGAATAACAAGTACTCTGATATAACTGATATACGGCCGGCATGCTAGTACACAAGAATATCACAAATCGTCATTAATACCCTATTTATATCCCTCTACAGAAAAACCAACCGGGAAATAGATTCACGAGTTCAAAAAGTTATTCACCATAACAACAACGTGTTAAATTATTGTTCATTGAAATGCAGATCTCAGTACTAAGGATATAAAATCCAACACATAAGATACAGAACCGTGGGGCAACCATTTAATAGACCTTTTTACGGTGGCCATATTTTTTGGGATGCCCAGGGAAGCACTGGAGCACATTCCGATATATTCGCTTAGTATTAACGAGCGCCTTTCAGGTCATTTTCTCTTAAAGTTTTCCTACAGTATGAACAATAAGATTGTAATGGGAAAAAAGATCGTTGTGCCGTGTTTGGATGTAATAATGATCGCCTTTTTCCCGAGAAATATACAGTGATTTACCATATTTTCAATACTAAGCGAGTACAACGGATCTTGCTCATGCTCCTTGGGCATCCCATAATACTCCTTAAATCGAATTAATTCAATACGGCCGTCGTATCGGTAAAAAGGTCTATTGTGACATCATTTGTTAAAAACATGATTAAAAAGCTATTGAGTGATAGAGGTTATTAATTACAAAATTAAAAACAAACTGAATGAAATAAGCAAAAAATCGAGGGCGAAGGACAGGTGTCTTTAATCCCCTCTAGTAGGACGTGAAAACCTGAAAACAAACTGAGAAAAATCATCGGTTAACCAACCGTTCAAAATGTGATATAAGGCAGGGTCGCTCGAACCGAAATCTCATGCTTTTCCCTTATGTCCCGAAAATGTTGACAATGACAATGGCTTTAACACCATCAACAAAACCACTGGCTCCTTTTCAGACGTTTATTACTTGTCGAAAAAATAAGTATGTGTAATCAAATGTTGACGAGTGAAATTAGGGAATAATTTCACGGGCGTTTAGTCTAAATCCCAAAAATTTCCCTCGTCTAAAGGCTCGGGAAATTATTAGGATTCGGACGAAACGCAAGTGAAACTATTCCCTAATTTCACGAGTATACCATTTGATTACCTATTAATATCATGGGTGACGAATTACGTTAGCAATCTTGGATTTTTGACATGTTTATCCTGGATCGTATTGATCGAGAACTCTACTCTATCAAATGTTTATGCCTTAAATTTGGCTTCTAAAGTTCAGAATTTTTCAGACTTCTTTGGCAAAATACCTGTTAAAATCCTTCTTGATGTTCTCTTGTGTGTTCAGGTTTTCTAAAGCTCTTTTTGTGTCCTGGCATCTTCATCCACGGCATTTTAAAACTTTGTCGCCATCTTGACACTGAGATATACGGAAGGGTTGCCATGGCAATTTTGTAATTTCACATGTGAAATTACAAATTAACGCTGAAATTTCGCGCCAAAATTAAGGAGTAATTCGTCACCTATGATATTAGCCAGATAATATTGATTAGTCAATATTGTTTCTTCACATAATCACGAGATCTAGATCATTGTACAATTATAGTGAAATCTGAATCATGTTTATTTTCATGCCTGTGGTCACCAAGGTAAAACCAGATTATTTAAAGATCGGTACTGGCTAGTCAAATAATTGTATTGGCTTCTCAAAATTGCATTTTTAGGTCAGTAGTATACAGTGAACAGTGTATTGATGTGATCTATTAGGCCCAGTTCAGACGCCGAACTTTTCATGAGCCGAACCTAATATATTGAATTAAGTACATATAATGAAAAGTTCGGTGTTGGAATCACTTAGGAACGCCTATTTTAATTTTTAATGGCTCAGCCGTTCTTCCCGCCTAGCCCGGCCGGAAATTTCGACTGTGGAACGACTTTGGAATGGCTTTAATTCAGACTCGAAAATTTTTAAGACCAAAACCATACCTGCTAACAACATTAACTTTTAACGAGATAAGTCTATTCAATTACTATCTGATAACGTTCCTGTGATTAAATATCAATTTCTGTGTACACAGAATCGGCGTTTTAAGAGTGCATGTTTAAATTTATATCTAAGTCACCGATGGCACAACAGTGTAATTAGTTCTTGGATTAGTCGCCGGTATTCAGGTCATTTTATTTACTTCTATAATAAAGGATAAGAGAATAACACTATGCACTATGCACTAGAAAGACAATGCATTCATTTAGTGACGCAAGCCGTAAACACAAGCACGAGGGCAAACACACGTCACCCCATGTAAGGGAATCCGGTTTCCGGAATCTGGCAAATTTTTGCTTGTGGAATCCGGCATCCCAATAACGATTAGATTCCAGAGACCAAAAATCCACTGACAAAGGCTGGAAACCAG
>BOPM01000383.1:384287-393200 GCA_022179025.1 Porites australiensis | reverse complement strand
CCCGGCAGAATTTAAGTACCACAATTTCAGAACCACTGAGGCTCAATTTGTGCCGAAAAGTGAAATAAAAATAAAAAGCGTGTAGGCAGCCGTGTGTCAATGTTTCATCCATAATTTATGCCGCCAGATATTCCCCACGAAGGTATTTGACTACTATTTTAAAAGGCTAATCTCAGTTTACAAACATAAAAATGTCTCTCTTTCAACGGCAAAGCAAATAACGAAACGGCAAAATAAGACATGTATTATTCCGTTACACACGTTTCATTACTTCGTTGACATATCTGCGTTCGAGGTACGAGAATGCAACCCCTAATTTGTGTTAGGTGTTCTGTGCATTATTGGTTGTCCTGTGCAATTAATAAGGGAGGTTTTTTTGAGATTGCATTTTCGTGGTCGTCGACACACATTTGCCTCGCTTTGAGGCGCTTGCTTACGTTTTGCCTCATTTTGACGCCCTAACTCATGTGGTGATTCTTGTGTCCTCGGCGTTCATCTTTCAAAGGTTTGCTGAGGTCTGATATTCTGTCTTCGTAAAGCGTTCATCTTTTAAGAGGTCTTTTAAAAAGTTTGCTGAACTTCGTAAAGCGTACATCGATCTGTTTTTGCTGAATCGTCCAAAGCGTTCATCTTTCACAAGTTTGCTGTTAAATGGTACTTTGGATTAAGCCTTCATATTTTTCAGCATGTTTCGTCACTGTCTTTGGAAAATGTCTGCGACTCGTGGTGCATGCACCAATCCGGGTTTAGTTCGGCGGCCGTTGTGCCACAAAGTAAATTTACCGAGTTGTGTAGCTCGGCGGCCGTCGTGCCACAAAGTAAATATACCGAGTTGCGTAGCTCGGCCGCCGTTGTGCCACAAAGTAAGTCCACGTAGATGTGAAGCTCGGCGGCGCCATTTGATCATGACTTGTGATATTTTCGGCACTGGAAAATCGAACACTTTAACTCTATGTTATTTATTAGAAAAAACTTATAAACCAGTCCACGGTAGCGCCACTCTCGAGTCACTGAAATCAACATGTTCGACCAAATTACTGGAAAAGTTATTGACGTGAGCCACATGCACGTTCCATTGAAGGCTTTGACAGGGTTAGTGCGAAGTTTGAATTCAGATGTGAAAGCTTTTAAAGCAGTAAATTTAATGTAATTCATTTTGTCAACAAGTTGATGGTTGGATGCTCTTAAAAATAACAGAAAATTATCCGAACAAATGTTTTTGAAGAAAGGGAAAGAATCCCGGGTTAAGCACTAACCGGCCTTTGAGCAACTGCGCCCTGTAACTCCCGCCAGTAAAACAAAATGTTTCATTTACACGCCAGACGCACTCTGGCCAATGTCTCCTCCGATTACAAGCACTTGACACCGAACCATACGATATCTTTTGAAAACGTTCTTACAACGATACACAGTTTAAATAGAGGTTTCGCTGTATGCAACCCTTGCGTTCAAAATATGCCGTAATCATATTTATCTATATCGCAACCACCCTTCCGCCTCAATTGCTACCTGTACGCCTAACAAACAAATCAAACGCTCTCTCCTAAGCTCCGATTACTCCTAGTTGAGATATTATATAACATTATTTTGTGGTTATTATAAAAGATAAAGCATCAAGCATCAAGACAGCGATTTTTTTCCTTTTCTGATTTTAGATACAGTCCCTTAAGGACCTTTAAGGTTTAACTCCAGAAAAATTCCCAGCATTACTTGACAAACTGAGTGAGATAGAACATTAGAGCAACTAATTTTAAACAGTCCGAATTTACATCTTAAGCACCGTTTTCGCTGCATCCCTACTGCATCATGATTTCTAACTAAGAGTGACGTTTACGGCAAACGACTAACGTCAAATTCAAGTTGAGATTATCTAAAAATAGAACATGTGCTGCTAAAACAGTCCAAAACAATTGTTATAGAGTTGTGTGACAAAACTAACGTGAAACTACTAATATTGGGTTAGAAGTAATTCGAAATATCGTTTGGAAATGTCTGCATGATACAGAACCGCTTTATTTTTTCCGATTGTAATTCATGTTTAACGTTTAAACTATCAACTAGATGCAGTAAGAATCTGAACCGGTTGTACTCAATTCTATAATCAAACTCGGTCGCAAGCACGCAATGAAATAAACACACACACGGAACACTCAGTTCAAAAACACGATGATTTGCTTTAATTGAAAAGAAGCTTTTTTGACCTTAGCGAAGAAAAAAAAACAAGGAGACAAGAAAGAAAAGCTAACAGAATCATTACACTTGACGGTAAAAATAGCAACAAGGTCGAATTATAACATTGATCTCAGAAAAGCTCGCGTAAACAAAATCACCGGCCGCCGAAACCACAAAGAGGCTCTAAATGAAAAACCTACCGACTCTCCGCAATGATTCTTCATTCGCAGTTCAATTTAGCTTGTCAGTTTCGAAGACAAGGGCAATTTTGCTGTTTAAGATAAGGATTAAGCTTATCGAAATGTTTGAACTCAACGAAAGAATGCCAGGAATGCGATCCGCTGAATATCAAGTAGCCTGCGTGGCAGGCGTTTGAAAGGGAAGGGAAAGGGGGCGCCCCTCGCGTTTCTCTCGCGCCTAAAACTCCCTTTCTCAAAACTCCCTTTCGCTTCCCTTTTAAAACGCCGGCCACGCAGGCTAAATATCAAGCGACAATCCCGCTAAAATTTTTCATAATTATACATAATTATGCGAATGTTTAGACAATCAACCAATCAAAATAATTACCCGGTTTTCGGGTAGTGAGTGACGTCACTGGACGGCATTAACGGCCGGTCGATTCAGACGTTGTTGAGAGGAGAAAACGACTCGAAGCAATCGGATGAATTTCAGGCTATGCTGACCTTTCTTTTGATCAAACTACTCATCACAGGTTATTCTTCTTACAGGTAATGGTCGCGGACAACACAAACTCAAGAAACAATAACACCATCGGCGAAATAACTCATGACAAGATGATTATTTCTTCATCCGAGCGAGTGCTTCATCTTGTTTACCGTATTTACCGCCGAGTGTGTTGCTATAGTAACGGTGAACCTCCTTTCCATCATTCTTTTTATAAAGAACAAAAGCCTTCGCACTCGCAGCATGTACTTGGTCATGAGCTTAACCGTGGCCGACTTGTTGGTTGGAAGTGTTTCCGGGAGTGTTGATAGTTTTTTGGGCCAAAACGGTCTTTGTCCCTTTGTGAAATTTTATCCAGTATCTTCGGAAGTTAGGATTGCATTTGATTATCTTATCCTTTTTTTTCCTGTTGTCTCCATGACAAACACTGCTATGATTTCTTTAGAGCGATTTCACGCCACGTTTCGTCCATTTAGGCATCGGCTCATCAACAGATGGGTCTATGTGGTAGCAATTACTGTTGTCTGGGTTTTTCCTGTTATTCCATTAGTCCTGGGGGCGATAGAAAGGTTTCTTACAATACACCACCTTTACTTGAATTGGTGGAATCACACTGTTGTTTGTGTTTAATTGTTACCTTTGTTTCTTACACGTCCATTCTTTTTAAGCTTTGTTTTGGAGCTCATCCTCAGCGCCATTGTGCATCTGCTTTAAGACAAAGAAAACTGTCACATTATTTATAACAACTTTAGTATCTTTACTGTTGTGGTTACCATACAGTATATTTCTTTTTGTTGAATGGTCAACTAATATAATTTTAAATTCCCTTTCTGACCCAGAAAGAATTCGTTGGCTTTTTTCACTGAATTCTTTGTGTTGTGCAAACTCCCTTGTAAATCCCATTTTATACACAATCAAGATGCCAGACTATAAAAAAGCTCTGCTCTCATTGTTCAGACGTCCGCAAAGAGCAAATGTTGCTATCCCGCTTAATCGTTACTGACGGGGGGGATATCCCAAACTAACTTTCGTCAACCTTGTAAATAGCTAAGAATTATAGAAATGGAGGAGACCTTTAATGCATATAAAAACATACATGGGAGCAAATTCAAAACTACATCAGGCTATTTGTTGAGGGAGCTATATTACGGAACAATGGATTAGGCCCTGTTCAGACGCCGAACTTTCCATGAACCGAACCTATTTCGAATTAAGGCCGACCCAAATTATTTAGACCGACTGAATTGATTCAGACGCCAATCTTATTTCCAGTCGAACTAAATTCAAAAGGAGAAAGATGCTCATTTCGGTCAAACTGCTTCCAAAACACCTTATAATAATTTATGCATTAGGTTCGGTACATGAAAAGTGACCGGTGACCCGTCTGCTTTCTAATCCAGTAGCTCTGATCAAGAAAACAATTGCTCATCAAACAGTTTAATCTGTCAATTATTCAAAACTGGTGCAGAAACCATTCAAATTATTTTTAAAATGCTAAAAACGAGACTGGAAAGGGAAAAAGATAAAAGGCAAAAAAAAAAAAAAAATTAATAAAAAAATAAAAATAAATAAATAAATAAATAAATAAAAAGACTGGAGGTGCATTTTGAAATGGTACGTTTTCTTACATTTATTTTTTCTCTTTTTTTAATTTAATAGACAATTGAAAGCCATATTAAAGTTATGACTTGCGTTTGTTTTTTTAACAGTAAACGTTTTGCATTTGCATTTCACCTTTGTTTTTAAAGCGGAGAAAACACGGACGACAGTGAACGCTTGAAAGTTTGAATTTCATTGAGACCGAAGTAAGAGAATATCAAAAAAGCTTGACTGTGTTGTCATTAAATATCGCAATGAATATGAACATAAAAGAACAACAAAAACTTATCATTGCCTGAAAGGATTTTTAGTGGTATGGTTGTCGCGGTAAACGGCGACTGTTACAGGTCTAATACTTTTATATATTTGTTGATTCATCGAAGTATATTATCATAATCATTATAAAATATTTTGGTTTTCCAAAACATCTCCTCTAAACTCAAACAAATTAACAGTCACATATTGTTTGGCGCTTTGTGGCTTATGCATCTGTTATTGAGTTGACAAGAACTTGCCAAAAGAAAAAAACAAACGAATAAACAGATGACAACAAAGAAATTATCCGCTTCTTCTATCAGATAGCATTGGTCATCTTTTTTCCCATCTGGAAGCGGCGTGCGCATTTTGTGTTCGAGGCGTTCAGAATTCAGGTAGCGGCGCAAAGCAAACTGAAGAAAAACAAAAAACAAAAACAAACAAACAAAACAAAAAACAAACGGGGAAACAAGCTATATCGTATTTTACGATCGTTCTTTCAAGTTACGATGCTGACCTTTCTTTTGATCAAAATACTGATCAAAGGTTATTCTTCTTACAGGTAACTGTTGCGGACAACACAAACTCAAGAAACAATAACACCATCGGCGAAATAACTCATGACAAGATGATTATTTCTTTATCCGAGTGCTTCATCTTGTTTACCGTATCTACCGCCCGTGTGTTGCTATAGTAACGGTGAACCTCCTTTCCATCATTCTTTTTGTAAAGAACAAAAGCCTTCGCACTCGCAGCATGTATTTGCATGTATTTGCATGTATTCGGACAAAACAAACTCAAGAAACAATAACACCATCGGCGAAATAACTCATGACATAATGATTATTTCTTCATCCGAGCGAGTGCTTCATCTTGTTTACCGTATTTACCGCCGAGTGTGTTGCTATAGTAACGGTGAACCTCTTTTCCATCATTCTTTTTATAAAGAACAAAAGCCTTCGCACTCGCAGAATGTACTTGGTCATGAGCATAACTGTGGCCGACTTGTTGGTTGGAAGTGTTTCCGGGAGTGTTGATAGTTTTTATAGGCAAACCCGTGTTTGTCCCTTTGTAAAATTTTATTTATCTCGGGAAGTTACAATTGCTTTTCATGTTCTCGTCTCTTTCTTTCCTTTTGTCTCCCAGACAAACATTGTTGTCATTTCTTTAGAGCGATTTCATGCCCCTTTTCGTCCATTCAGGCATCGGCTCGTCAAGAGATGGGTCTACGTGGTAGCAACTGCTGTTGTCTGGGTTTTTCCTATCATTACATTAGTCATTGTGGTAATAGAATGGTTTCTGATACACCACCTTTACTTGCAGGAATCACTCTGCTGTTTGTGTTTAATTGTTACCTTTGTTTCATACACGTCCATTCTGTTTAAGTTTCGTTTTGGAGCTCATCCTCAGCGCCATTGTGCAGCTGCTTTAAGACAAAGAAAATTAACTGTCACATTATTTATAAGAACTTTAGTATCTTTACTGTTGTGGTTACCATACAGCATATTTCTTTTTGTTAACGGGTCAACTTATATAATTTCAAATTCCCTTTCTGGCCCAGAAAGAATTCGTTTGCTTTTTTAACCGAATTCTTTGCGTTAAGCAAACTCTCTTGTAAATCCCATTTCATACACAACAAGGATGCCCGACTTTAAAAAAGGTCTGCTCTCATTGTTCAGACGTCCGCAAAGAGAAAATGTTGCTATCCCGCTAAACTGGTACTAAGGGGGTTGGGGGGGGGGGATAGTTATTTAGACCGGCTGAATTGATTCTGACGCCGATCTTAATTCCAGTCGAACTAAATTAAAAAGGAGAAAAATGCCCATTTCGGTCAAACTGCTTACAAAAAAACGTTGTAATAATTTATGCATTAGGTTCGGTACATGAAAAGTTCGGCGTCTGAATCAAAGCCGTTCCAAAGTCGCTCCGAAGGCGAAATTCCCGGCCGGGCTAGGCGAAAAGAACGGCTGAGCCGTTCCAAATTGAAAACAGGCGTTCCTAATTAATTCAGACGCCGACTTTTTCATGACTTAATTCAATGTATTAGGTTGGGCTCATGAAAAGTTCAGCGTCTGCGCCGGGCCTTAGACGTGTTGGAAGAAATGCTTCTAGTGCATGCACGTGTTCAAATGGAAACTCTGCGTTTAGATTTTCAAAGCAGTGATGTTTTGGTGGGGCACGATGTAGGAACATAAACTAGGTTATTTAAACAATAGGCCATATTGAATTAATTAGATTTAAGGCGTATTATGAAATGCCCAGGGGGTATGAGCACGATCCGATATACTCGCTCAGTATTTACGCGCTCTTTTCGGGCCGATTTTTCTGTAAGTTTTCCTAGAGAAGATTGTAATGGGAAAAAAAGATCGTTGTGCCGTGCTTGGATGTAATAATGATCACCTTTTTCCGAGAAATAAACAGTGAAGTTCTCTTTTTGCACGAAAAGCGCGCGCAAATACCTGAGCGACTGCCCCCTGAGCATCCCATAATACTCCATAAATTTACTGATTCAATATGGCCGACGAATCGGTAAAAAGGTCTATTTAGAAAATAGCCAGCACGCCAGGAGAAAAACCGTACCGGAAAGATACCCTTCAAATACCACACTTTTTTAACCAACATGGCAGCCGCTCTCGGCCGCCATGTAAATGCCACGTCATGCAAAAGAGTAGAAATCCAAGCGTGCTGACTGTCAGAAAACGAAAAATCATTTGTAAGTGATAATTTGTCTCAATATTAGTTTTAGCTGCTCTAATACTTCATGAGAGTGTGAAAAAACTCACAAGGATCGACATATCTCTAGCTTGAATTTTTGATGACATCATGTGAAACAAGCATTTGTCAGATTTTATCTCAGTCAAGTCACGTTCAGTGGACAATAAAAAGTCTGCAGGGAAGCAGTATCTGAGAGCCAATTAATTATCCAGTTTTTCAAAATCTTTCTGTAAATAATATACTTCACGAATGTTTGTACCATCATCATCATTATCATCATCGTTGTCGCGTTCTGCCTTCTCAAATACCATTTCCTTTAAATGTGTTTTCATAAAGTAAAAATAATAAAAATGTGATATTTGATAGTCGTGGGCTCTTGTATTTGACCACCATTTATAACAAACAGGACGTTAAAATCTACACAAACATGTAGTTACTTACATTAATTGTCGTGATGTGATTATACTTTTTCACATAAATCACTTCCTTTTTATTCATCTAATCCAACAAGCATCACGTTTTTATAATTAAAATGATAAATGATAAATTTCCGGTACACCTGTTCACTTGTTATTTCCATTGGTGTAGGAAAAAGTGGAAGAATAAAAAGTGTCATAAACTTTAACTTTTGGAAACATTTTAAACTGTAGGTACGGAGAAAACAATCTAAATTGAAATAACTCAAGGCAGTTAGTACCATGCAGTAAACAGTTATTAAAAAGGCCATAACACATCTCCTCAATTAAAATAAAACATAAAAATTGTCGCTGTTTCGCGAGATAATTATAGCGAAGTTTAATTTATTGCTGTAAAAGAACAGTTGTAAGGCCAATTCATTGCATCAAAAATACAGACAAGTCAACCTTTTAAAGCATGGGTTTTAGTTGTCTGTAACATTAAATGTGGTTACGTAAACGTTACGCGATATCGTCAACTGGCTGGTAAATGCTGATTGGCTAAGGCATGACAGGTAAAGCAGGAGACAGATTATGTAAATGAGGGGACGGTTGATGGCTTGTTAAATGAATGTATCAGGCGTTATTTTTTTCCCTCTCGAGCCAAAGAAGCAAAGAAGCAAAAATAAAAAATGAAACAAATAACACTTGATTTCAGGTTAGCTCCGATGGTATAAATTTGGCGCGCAGCAGACAATCTCCGATGTTTGATGCAATTTATGCCCTGTCCTAAAATGAGTTTATTGGCAGATGAACTGACAGTAAGCAATTAATGTGCACACCTGAGTTGAGCAAGGAAATGTGTGAACTAATAACAAGAATAACGCCTTGTAGTTACTTGAGTCCATTTTGTGGGTATCTCAGTGGAAATTAAGGATCCCTAGTGCCTGCACGAAAATCGACCTTGCGGCTCGTAATGTGCTCGTTTTTCGAGAACAACAGACAAAAGCCTAGTGATCAGAAGTGGCGGGACTAGAGTATCGAATGCTTTACTCATATCGGACGATAAGACACCAACGACTCTCGGATCAAT
>BOPM01000383.1:379287-381787 GCA_022179025.1 Porites australiensis | reverse complement strand
AGATTCTTGTATAGAAGACACACTAAGGGCTGGTATTGTGTCTTTTTCTTCTTTCCGTTCTTTGAGGTTGGTCTGTAGCCTCTGTCCATCAAGCTTTTTTTTTTTTTTTAGTTTGAAATACTTTCCATAAAAGTTGCTTCATAGGAGTTTGTTCGTAGTATTCTTATGGCTTCCTCTTTGAAAATTCCGCTTTAACACTTAGTGGGTGACAAGAATTTTCCGTTTGCTTAAAATGTGTCTTTACATCAACGATAGCTTTTTCGTTGAATCTTAAAGACGGTTTTGCTTGCTAGATTCTGTGTTTCAATATATATATGCCCTGGAAGTGCTGGCAAAGGAAACAGTTGTCTTCAACGATAGCTTTTTCGTTGAATCTTAAAGACGGTTTTGCTTGCTAGACTCTGTGTTTCAATATATATATTCCCTGGAAATTCTGGCAAAGGAAACAGTTGTCTTTGCTCTTGTCGCGGTACGGCCGTGGGCTTGTAGGTAGAGCATTCCATTTGAACTGGAAACTATTTTTTTCAAGGATGGTGGCTCGATAGGGTTTTTCAGGGTCAATACCTCACAAGTTTGATGATCAACTACGTCGCCATTAGCAACGATTGGGGAACAATTACCACTACGTACAGGATTACGACCAGGATTACAATAACACCGGGGTTGTCATAGCAACGAAATGACGCCATTGCCTATTTCACTTGCATCCGTATTCCTCGCCACTGGGAACTGTTCTTCCAAAATCGTTCATGGGAGCTTTTTCCTCCAATAGCCACCTCGATGTTTGTGAAGTTTAAGCGAAATCAATGAAAGCCCTATCGAGCCACCTTAAGCTAAGTATTCTGGGAGGTTTAGAAATAGGAGGATTGTCTTCGCAGAAATTTTCGTACGCTCCGCAAACTCATTCAATACCCGTCTTGTTTTGTGGTGTACTTGAGTTAAGACTTGTGACTCACCTTTGCGTTGTCGCTAGTATCTTCAATGTATGACTTCTGTGATTTTGATATTGGTCAAGTTGTAGCGATATACATGTACGTGTATCAACGAAACGGAAATTCTTTCCGTTAGACCATCTGACGAGTCAAAATTTAATTTGGATACTTCCAAAAAATACAAAATACCCTTCTTTCTGAAAACAAATATCGATAATGTCGGTCCATGTCAGTAGTCGATTAATAATTTTGCTGTCATACAGCTGATTTCTTGTTTCTTTAGAAAAAAAGATGTCTGGTTTAATTGCGAGCAATTATTAGTCATGTGTTTCAATTGGTCATTTTTGGTTGTCAATTGTTTTGTGTTTTTTAAATAGTAAAGGCTGTCCATGGGGTCTTAAGGTCGAGCCAAGTCGTATTCAAATATCGGCTCCGTTCCTTTGCTCGCATAATTAACTGACTTCAACGACGCGTTGAAACGAGCGCCAGCAATGAGCTGTCACAGACGTTCACGACTATTTAAAGTGGTTCAACGAAAAAAACAATCAAACAAACATACTAGAGGTCATTTATACAGAACCACACTCGCTGCCTCCAGAAATTGCAGGTACTGTTCTATTTAACCTTTAGGAGCGGTGATAGCGGTTGTGGGAGCGTAAAAAGTTAAGTATTTTTATTGGCACGAAAAGCTGAGTCAGGTAGCATCATGGTTCAGTCAAGTAATGAGACAGAAGAGATTTATCCGTTTGGCAAAAGCCAATCAAGATTGCTTGCAGCTAATTTAAAGGAATGATTAAAGTAAACCGTTTTTAGCTCCACTTATAGTGTCTGAAATTTGTTTCAAACTAATTCTTATCACATAATTGAAGACGGGGTTTCTCGAGTTGCTAGGCGATCGCCCCCTTCTATTCTTATCTTTTTATAGTCGTTCAAATCGGGCTTAAGTTACTCATTGTAGCGGGTAAGCCTAGCCTAACCTGCTCTTGTTAGAGTACTGAGTGAAAGTGCAGTTATTAAAATAAGAAATTAAAAGGACTATCCACTCATTAGTATGTAGGAAGACAGTTATTAACATATCAAAGGACACTTAATTAGTACGCAGGAAGGTACTGACTAGGCAATTAAACTGGAATGCAGGATGGAACTGACTAGGCACTTTTTAGGCACTTGGTAGACTTTAAAATGGAGTAGATCATCCCTAAAACACAACTAACAAGGCTCAAATTAACAGAAATAAAAAAAAAACATAATAATAATAATAATAATAATAATAACAATAATAATTAAACGTCAACTCATGGTTCATCGGTTAAAAATGAATTGGAGATTTTTCTTAGGGAAAAACACTGAGCGAATAGATCTTATTAATGGAAGACTTTTGCTTAATATGTTTGAAGATTCACTAGCAAAGAAAAAAAAAAACCCTTCCCCCGGCATAATTTAAGAACCACAATTTGTGCGAAAAATTGAAAAAAAAAGAAAAGAAAGAAATTCAGTCAATCAATAAAAAGCGTGTAGGCAGCCGTGCGTCAATTTTGCATCCATTACTTACGCCGACCGCTATTTCC
>BOPM01000383.1:366787-374287 GCA_022179025.1 Porites australiensis | reverse complement strand
ATCCCATTTTATACACAATTAGGATGCCGGACTTTAAGAAAGCTCTCCTTTCTTTGTTTAGAAGTCATCAAAGAGAAAATGTTGCTACCAAGCTAAATCGTTAGAAAGGGGTTTATCGCAAAATTTAGCGCACCTTGTAAATAAAAAAGAATTAAGAGAAGTTAAAGAGACGTCTAATGCATGTTCGTATTTTCTCAATTAAACGCCCTGGCGTCTAATTCAAACTCAGCCTCGAGGACCGGTTTTTGTTCGAATTTGCAGTTTATTCGGGCTTACTGTTACTGAAGACAATTTTTTTATGTCTTTTTCTTGACAGCCGTGTATCTTGCCTTATACCGTTAGTTTTTTATAATAAAAATAAACGTCTGGGGATGTATCTACAGCTTCCCCTCCAAGACCCGGCGTTTATTCGGGGCCCGGCGTTAAACAGAGAAAATACGGTATACATAGAAGCAAAGGCTACACTAGACTATATATTAAGGAAGAACCGGAATAAATAAAAATTAGAAAATCATGTTAGAAGGAATGTGTGTTCGCTTTTGAGAAATCTGCCGTTTACATTTTAATATCCGGATTGCAAAGTTTGCAATACAAAGCAAAATCCGAAAGCTGGTTCCACCTTCGGCAAATACATCTTCAAGGTGAATTTGTATACGTAATCACATGATTGCGAGTGCAAGTTGGAATAAATAAGCACGAGTAAATTTTTCCAAGACCAACAAAAGTGTGGTCTTTCAAAAATTTACAATTAGTGCTTATTTATTGCAAATTGCACGACAACTTTTGACAGCGCGCGCGTTTTTAGCTCATTCAACTGACTGGCTGAAACAGACTACAACCTTTGTCAAATTCAAAATTTTTCAAGACCAACGCTTTCAAAATCATTCAGCTAAGAACTTGGAAATGTGCAAGGATTGATTTTATATGGTCACCAGCCCGTTAAAGATAACTTGGTTTACAATAATCAGCTAAAGTAAGTGTTTTTAAATTCATCGTCGATTATGAGAGCTCGGCGTTTACAAGAGACGTTTACAAGAAGTATACTGCCGTTTTGAAATCAGGAGAACGCTTCGGGCAGCCAAAGATGAAAGACACTTGCTAAGGTTTTTTAGCGCCTGTTCATCGTTGTCTGTTCCGGAGACCCCATCATAGCTGGATTCATGGAGAAATTTTTGAGATTTAAAACCCGAAAATGAAGGAGGCAATTTGTTTTCCTTCGACGCTGCCATCGATGGGTGATGGGTGAGTTTTCTCAGGGCTGGGGTTTTCATTATTTCATTTGGCCTACTGCAAGAGTCATCGTAGCCCTTCTTCGTCGGCTTCATCGTAGTCGTTAAGGAAATTTATACATCTGTGGCCTGTAACATTGGCGATAAGTTCTACACTCACAATCTTTGCTTTCTTCAGCTTCCTGACTGTTGTTTTTCTTGCACAATGATTTGTAAACTTTTTTGTCACTTTCTTTAAGGCTAGTACCAGCTACATATACTTTTATGGTATGTTATGGTATTTTCGCCCATTGGTTTAGTTTGGCGCAGTTGTTTAAATTTTCGGTTTCGTTTGCTACTGAGGTAGAAAAAAACAGACCATCGCATGGATGTTTTAATAGAAGTCTCCGCTCCTCCGAAGACTCAAAGAGAGCAACCGGACTCCTTTCTCCTCCAGCAAATAACATAAGTGACTTGAAATCCCTGTTGTTATCATGGAAAACTTGTATGCTTGTTCATTTAAATGCCTGAAAAGTGTAGCTGTCATGGTTTGCGTGTGGTTGCAACCGTATTCGTTCTTTATTTTTTACTTTAGCGTAGTCTGTTATAAGTAGCTTGTTTTTTAGTTTCTCTGGCTCATTTTCCTCCATTTTGTTGACAGCATTTTTCTCTTAGCAATGCATTTTCAATGCATTTAGCTAGAAAGACGTACTTTTTACTGTGTTCGGGTTTTTGGAATGATTTTTTTAACCTTTCTATTGTTGTTTTGGGCAAAAATTAAATCTCGTCGTCGTCTGCTGAAAACCACGGCCATTTTCTTGAATAATCTGATTGGTTCTTGGTGGTTTCTTTTGTGTTTTCAGCCAATCAGAAACCATTCGTAATTTGCACTCGTGTCACAAGTTTTGTACTCGTGCTACAAGTTTGCACACGTGTTACAGATGAACTGCACTCCTTTCTCAGCCAATCAGAATTGAGAAATTTTTTCGTGTATATTATTACTAAAAGTATTCAAATTAATCAAAGAATACGGAACGAAACATTAACATCAACTTTGAAATACATTTCACTGGTAGTTTTAAATTTATGGCATCAAGTCTCGAAAATCTCCTTGCAAATGTAAAACCAGAGGAATTTTCTCAATCTCAAAAAGTTTTAGTCAGATTCACAACTTAAGCTCCTGACAAGGTGTTTACCCATATGATTATGTTGAAAGTCTGAAATTTATTTTCTGGAAAACAACTACCACCCAAATCAGAGTTTTATTCGACACTAGAGAACGAAGACTTTTCAGATGAGAATTACCAACATTCACAGGTTTAGATGGGTGGAAGAGGACGATTTAACAAATGAAAGAGTAATCAAACTAAGAAATCAAATAATAACAAACAGAGGTTATATACTTAAAGTGGATCTTTATGAGAAACTTTATGATCTGCATAATGATTGTCATCTTACTCCGGAAAAAGATGTAAGTGGATAATGTACAGAAATGATTTGGTAATTTTTATATAAAGTATCATTATGTTTTACTCTGCAAAAAGCGAGCGGAAACCAGACTGGCCACTGTTTAATAAACCATTTTCATTTAGATATTGATATTGCTGGTCATAGATAATTTTTTTCGAAAATTTTGGCTACGGTAGGAATAACAGATATAGGCCGATAGTTGTTTAGGTCAAACATAGAGCCATTCTTAAAAATTGATGACACTTAAGCCAGTTTCCAGTCAGAGTGGAAAATACCAGTCACTAACGATTGATTTATACGATGCCCGTAAAAGAGGGCGTAACAACATCGGCAGCAATCTTCAGAAGCCTGTTTGGAATTTTGTCAAGCCCAGTTGCCTTTACTTACATCGATAACCTTAAGTAATTTGATTACTTTTTGAACATTAATCGGTTAAAAAGAAAATACTCCGTCAACAGGATTCAACATAAGTAAGTGGGTCAATTTTCGAACTGGGGATTTCTTGTGCTAAAGACCGGCCTATGTTTGTAAAATAATTGTTAAATGCTTCAGCCATATCACCAGCTGAGGTGAAAACTTGGTCTCCTGTTTTGACTTGAGACACTTTGGTTGATTTACTTTGCCGAGATTGGACTTCATTACAATTAATCGCCAGGTTTTACGAGGATTACATTTGTTTGCATCAAGGTTTTCAGAGAAGCATTAACGTTTAGCTTTCTTCACTGAGTTATTGGCCTTATTTCTTGCATCTTTAAACTGTTTCCAACTCAAAGGGTCATTTGTAGAATCAGCTTTCTTTTTTAGAAAATCTTTTTTATGCATTTCACGCAGCAGTTCATTAGTACTCCAGGGATCGAGAGCGTTTCTTTTTAACCCTTTTTGTTCTGAATGGTGCATGCCCTATCAATAACACTCGCTATCAGGTGTTTCCAAAAGTACCACATTTCATTTGAGTTATTGTGCGTTGTAACGCGGTTCCAGTCAATCATGCGAAGATCTCGCAAAAATTCAGCTTCATTGAAATTCTTGAGCTGTCGGACTTCCACAGTTTTATGCACATTGGAGCGAAGATGAGAAACTTTGCGTTTAAGATAAATAGCAGAATGATCAATAATACCAATATCAATAACACCTGACTGTGATATCTTATCTGGGGAATTTGTTAGGCATAAATCGATCAGGGTACTTGAATATTGTGTGACTCGAGTTGGTTCCGTAACAAATTGAGTCAGACCATAAATATCGATGATATTTAAAAGGTGTGAAGAGTTGTTACTGACAACCTCCGATAATAAATTACAATTTAAGTCACCCATAAGATATAGCTCCAAGTTTTCAGCGTCAGTTTGATCAATAATTCTATCAAAGGTTGAAAAGAGGTCAGGAGATGATTTTAGTGGTCTGTACCAGTTAGAAACGAGGAAAGGTTTTGAGCGGGATTTGGTGATTTCAACAGTGAGACATTCAAGATTATTCGGACTAAGATCGGCACGAAGCTGAAAATTGATATTACCACGAACATAAATACAAACACCACCATTCCTGCCGTCTCATTGTCAATATGGCGACGAAGTTTTAAAATGCCGTGAGTGAAGATGTCAGGACCTTGAAAAAACCTGAACATACGAAAGAGCACATCAATGAAGGATTCTAAAGACAAATTTGAGCTAAAACCACCCCCTCCCAGTCTCCCCTATCGCTTATCTTATCGGAGGCCAGCACGTTGAAAAGGGGCTTAAAGTTTTTTTTACGCACACTCTTTTCTATTATGATAATTTTACAAAAATAACAGGCAGGAGGGGAGAGGGTGGGTGGGTGAACCATTAAAACTGAAAAAGTGTGTGTATATAAACAGCAACGAAAAAAAAAAACATAAAACAAGCAAAAAAAATACTGAACTAAATACCGAAACTTGCCGTTTCTTCGTTTACTATTTCTTCGTTTTCCATCAGTCTTCGTTTTCTATTATTTCATGAAAAGAAATAAATATAACGCTTTTTGGAATTTTATTGTTTGTTTCTATTAAAACGACATCTTTTCATTGGCTTTTCTTTAAAATTCTTAATTAAACCATTGAAAATAAGCGAAAACAGGACTCCACAGGACACGTAATAATTTTTTAGGAAATCCAGAAATCCTTATAAGTTATGTTTTTTTTGGACTATGTTTTTAGGATAATTGGTCCACTTCAAAACTTTGTGAAATTCGCAGAAGCCTTTCACTGTTAACCACCTTTTTTTATACCTTTCGCAAGTTGTTCAAAAAAACATCGCACTTGTCCAACCTGTCACAGTTACATGAACAGCGCCGCACTTTTGAGGCTGTTGAAATTTGTAGTAAGTGTCCATTGCAATTTGCAATATAAAGCGTTTCGTGCCTGATCATGTAACTGCCTTTCATTATTTTGTGTGAGACAAATTTAACAGTGAGGCACGTTTGACCGAAGGAAATAACGGAAATTTGCTACAAAGTGTGAAGGAATTGTCATAAATCGTTACGGGTAGTTAATTACAAAGAGTTTTGGGCAGTTTCACAAATTGCGACAGCTTTTTTTTGTTACAAAGTGCGACGGGTAATGGAAAGCACAATCTGAATGATTGTCAGAAATCGCGTCGTTTCAACGAGCCCATTGCTAATGAGTGAGAACAAGTTTGCTCATCGGCATTAGGCTCGTCACTTGTAAAGTTCGACGTTTAAGCTGGGCCTAGCAGTTTTTTTAATACCTGGCTTTCAATTATCTACTAACCATCTTACATGATAATTAACAATCGTAAAATGAGAGCAAGTCAGCTTCAAGTGGACAAGTAAGAATCCTTGTTCTGTCCCACTTCGGATAATACTCTATCACTAACAGTCCCCCAGCTGTTTATAGCGTCCCATATCGACAAGTTTGCTGCAGGACCAATCTGACAGATTGCTGTAGTAAATTCAACAACATTTTTACTGCTTTCGCTCGAGTTTTCCTCACGTTTGTCAAATCAACAATTAGTGTTTGATCCGGCTCTTGTAATGGCGTACAGACTCTGAGGAAACAAAACTGACTGCTGTATTTTGGCTCTTGAAAACAGAAATATCGTATGCATTGTACTTCTGTTGAAAAATGGCGAACGATAAATTGGTGAAGTTAACTGGAGCCGACATAAAAACTTTCTCTGTTCCTTACAAGTGAAGACGAAAGGAGAGAACTTCAATAAATTCCTGCCGCCGAACTATAGCAGTTCGCGATAAAGATTTTGCTGGGAGTTTATTTGTCTATATTATAAAAAGAAAACTACAATTTCGTGGTGAAAAACAATATCTTACTAGCTCGTTGCACTCGTTCGTAAAATATTGTTTTAACCACTTGAAACTAATAAAATTCCTCTCTTCCCGCCGTCGTGTAGTGTCCTTTATATATGCTTCGAAAGAATGACGTTTTATTGTTTATTTTATTTTATTATTATTTTTTAATAAGTGCGGGTACGCATGCTCTCTCCTCTTCCAGAAGGCTTCTCGAGTCAAGTCAAATTTGGCACAGCTTTCCTTAGTCCAAGTTATTCGAAAGTTGGATATAGTCACTATCCACCAGACAAAAAAATACCCAAGGTAGCTGGTAATAAGAGTTTGACAATCCACCAATCAAGATATCCACTGGATGTGGATCTGCCCGCTTTTGTTTTGAACACACATTAGATTCTACATCAAGTAATTAGGGTTAGTAGAGACAGAACAAGCTTAGGCAAAGCTTTTTATTTCTATTGAGCATTGCAGTCATTAACATATAAACGGCTGTGCACTTATTAGCATGTAGAGGAGCACTGACTAGACAAATTATTAACATATGAAAGGAACTGACTAAGTGCTTACGTAGTTTACCTATACTTAGTGTCTCAGTTTTGTTTATGACGGATTTTCAAAGTAAAATAGAAGACAAAGGGGTTTCTCGCGTTAGTAGGCGATTGCTCCTCTTATTCCTACCTTTTGGTAGTTGTTCAAACGGTGCTAACGTTACTAATAGAAGCGGGTAAACCTAGCCTAGCTTACCCTTGTAAGAATATTGCGCGAAAGAACGGTTATCAAAATATGAAAAAGACTATCCACTTATTAGTTTACAGGAAGACGGTTGTTAACATGTGAAAAGAAAGGACTAGAAACTTAATTGGTATGCAGGAAGGCACTGACTAAGCACCAAGAGGTGATAATGCTCCGAGATACCCCATATACCCCATATAGGCCTTATACACATCGTAATCCCTCTAAAGATATTTTTAGATTGTCCCTGAGGTCTGTTGCTCCCAAGGGGGGTGAATGATAGCCAATGATATGTCCTTAATTTTAGCGGTGTTGACAGGTGGGCAAAAGCCTACGCAATGCTTGTTCGCGAATCAATTGTTATTTTTACGGAAGAAGTAGGTTTGGTTACGAAAACTGCAACCATAGGAAAATGAGTCGCACGTATACGTTTTGTGGAAGAATGCGCCTTCAGGGAATTAAGTGTAGTAAGTGCGTTAAGACTTGAAGAAAATGTACAGTGGCATAGACTGTAAAGCTTCAAATAATTTTAATAACGAAATAACTACAGGACATCCCGCTGAGGACTCATGGATCGAAGGACTCACTTATATCAAGAAAATACAAATTGAATGTATCAGCCACTGGAGAATGTTCTTGGAGTAGCTTCGGTTTAAGCAAGAATTCGGATCTGAAGATACTTAACCGTGAGAATTCAACATCCTGCAAACAGTAAGAGCGTCTCGCGTTTCCCGTCAGAACATAGCAGGAAATCATCATCATCATCATCACCTTTACGGACCAAAAGCTACAAGTATGCAGCTATTGACAT
>BOPM01000383.1:333440-348404 GCA_022179025.1 Porites australiensis | reverse complement strand
TCTATCTATCTATCTATCTATCTATCTATCTATCTATCTATCTATCTATCTATCTATCTATCTATCTATCTATTGGCACTGTCTGCTCTTGACCGGAGATAGCTTGAAATTTCCCTTCGTCTTAAGGATGAAGTAAGATTACGCTGAAGTCTGTATTTCTCCCAGTCCCCAGGATCCTTGGACTTAAAGTATAGTTTTCTTAGTTTGTTACTGTGACGAATGGAGTCAAATAGTTTTTAGGTCATGAATGGCACATGTTGACGCTTAGATATGGATCTCTTAACAATTTTCCCCATGTCCAACATATATCCCAGGGTCATAAAAAAATTGTGCAACATGGAAGGGAACTGCAGCAATGTCAGCTGGAAACGATCCTGGGTATGAATTTTACGGATGTGTATGGTCTCACCAACTTGATTAAAGTACCAAGTAGGGTAGTGGTGGAATCTAGCTCGCTCGCTGATGTAATTCTTACGAACAAGCCACGTTCTGTTCTTACTTCAGGAGTGTTTGATCTTGGCCTCATTGATCACAATTTTATTTACACTGTTATGCGGTTACAATGCCCAAAATTCATTCCTAGAACAGTTGTAAAGCGCCACTTCAAGCATTATGACCTTGTCAGGCCGGGAGAGGTCGCAGTTTAGCTCTCCGCTGATTTCATGTTCCCATGTGGCTTTTAACAAGCCAGGTGGTCTGTACATTCCGAGAAACAAGCACCTTTTTCGCTCTCCTGGACGTTTGCACATACAGGGTTATCGATTCAACTTCATGTCCTCCCAAGTCATGTATTCTAGTCATAATCAGCCGTCTTCTAACATAAATGAACTCACCACCCCAAAAACTGTGACGATCTTTGCGGTACAGGTAAAATCCTTTGATGTGAAAGTGCGAGTCAGGAAATGAATGGTCCACCTTGCATTCGATGATCACTATAATGTCAAACACAATTTTGAGAATAAGGGACCTTAGCTCAAAAAACTTGAGGTCAGCTACACTGTTGATGTTAATATGCCAAATCAATCTCAAACTCTCTTTACACAGTAATGGCAACCCCTTTGCTCACAGCCACGCACACTCTTTGCATAATGGAAGGCGATCTTCACGTTGAAAATCTCGAAGAATTGATTAGAATCACCAAAATAGAAGAGTTAAAAGGCAACTATGCTGTCTATTATGAAAAACGAGAAGTATTACAATATTTACTGGATTGATTCCAGGTGAAGAAAACGAGTACGTTGAGGCTCTTGAAGAGAAGCGGTTTTATCAAGATCATTGGTATTTACATTCCAATTTTGACGAAACAAAATACTCATGCAAAGGGGAAATGAGGAAAAAAAGGCTTGTTTTGTATACCGTGTCAGTTGGGATTAACAACAAAGCGAGCCAGCCGATAATTTTACCACTTACCTCATAAACCAAATCCTCTGATGTATCAGTTTTTTCTGTTTCTATCACGCTGGATTTTTCTGTAGCATAAGGCAATCACACTCTTGTTTGTGTTGTTTTGTTGTGGCGCACATCCTCAGCGCCATCGTGCCAAAAAAAAAAACATAAACAAATAAACAAATAAAATAGGAGGAGGGATGGGTGAGTGAAAAATTGTGCTTATTGTTTTTGCCTTGTTGAGGTTGAGAGATTCCTTTTGAATCACTAAGTATTTTAATATTTTTTGTTATTGTTGTCAATACCAAAAAAATATATATTTCATTTCTTGTTTCTTAAGAAAAAAAAAGGACTGGTTTAATTGCCAGTAATTATTAATCTCGTGTTTCAATTGGTCATTTTTTGGTGTCTATTGTTTTTGTTTTTAAAATAGTAAAGGCTGTTCATTGGGTCTTAGGGTAGAGCCAAGTAGCGTGCAAATATCGGTTCCGTTCCTTAATTTGCTTGCATAATTAACCGACTTTAACGACACCTTGAAACGAGCGCCAGCAATGAGCTGTCAAAAAAAAAAATAATAATAATAACCAAAACTAAACATACTAGAGGTCTTTTATTCTTAATCACGCTCGCTGTCTTTAGAAATTGCAGCTACTGTCATATTTTACCTTTTCGTAAACCTTTAAGAGCGATGATAGCAGTTATGCTAGACAGCTGTGCGTCAATATTTCACTCATAATTTACGCCTCCCACTATTTCCCATGAAGGTATCTGACTACTATTTTAAAAGGGTTACTCAGTTTAGAGAGAGAGTCTCTCTTTCAATAACACAACGGCAAAAAATAGGACATAAATTATTCCGTTACTAATAACATTTATACTCATCTCACTACTCACATTTCATTACATTTCATTATTTAACCGCCGCCCGGTTAGCTCAGTTGGGAGAGCGCCGGTCTGCTGAGCGGGAGGCCGTAGGTTCAAACCCCGGCCGGACCAACACTCAGGGTCTTTAAATAACTGAGGAGAAAGTGCTGCCTTTGTAATAACATCTGCAAATGGTTAGACTTTCTAGTCTTCTCGGATAAGGACGATAAACCGTAGGCCCCGTCTCACCAGCCCTTGCACATATAATAAATCTGTGGGACGTTAAAGAACCCACACACTCTTCGTAAAGAGTAGGGCACGTAGTGCCCGGTGTAGTGGTCTATCTCACTTTCACACTCATGTATGGGGGCATCATCACTCATTCCTTCAGTACTTGTAAACTGCACCTCAAGCAGTCTGGCAAAGTCCCCCAACCAGTGTTGTAAATTATCCCTGAAAAGCCCTGCGGGGAGTGGATAATAAGATATTTACAATTACAATTACTTCATTCACATATTTGAGATATTATAACATTTGCGGTTATTATAAAAAAAACACGCACCTAGACAGGCCACGAATAACATCTTTGTTAATTGCTTGTTAGACTTTACTAGTCTAACAAGCTAACTAGTTAACTAGTGTATCGCTTGTTGATCGGTCGAAACCACCTTCCTCTTCTAGCAATGAACAGTTTTCTGTCCATGACAGAATGAATCTTCGCCTCCGCCGTTCAACAACGGCAACAAGAACGTCAAAAAAAAGATAGTTTTAGTTGAGGTTTTGATAAGAAAAACTTAAAAAACTTTGCGCTGCTTCGATTTAAATTTTTTGTTAATTTTCTTGCCATCGTTGAACGACTAAGACGTAAAACTTTCTAACTTCACTTGTTGTGAAGGACTTGGGATCAAGACAACGATTTTTTTTTCCTTTTCTGATATTAGATACAGTCCTTTAAGGAGGGGGACATTGGGGGACTGTCACTGAACACCCCAAAACCCGAAGAAAAAGAATATTATAATAACGAACAAGATTCTAAGAACCTTTTTTCAGTCCTGCAGGTTCGTGCATAAAGAATGCATGATGGCGTGTTAAGAACTTACCAACTTGAATTTGTTTTTATGACGGTAGTTCCGGATTCCCGCCCTTTTTCTCTCTTCATAAAAAAAAGCGACACAGCCGGTTATGCACTCTGTTGTAACCTAAATGACCTCGATGTTGGAGCCATTAACAACGCGTTTACAGGTTGAATTGACGATTACAAACATAATGTAGAAAGGGAGTTTTTGATTCAAGTCTCACTGTTCTTATTGTTCCTCGATTCAGTAACTACGGTCAAGTAATAAACATCAACACTGGCGAAGGGTCCGCAAGTTGTTTTGATTTTGCGTTGTCCGTAGGTTTAAAATCAGAAACACGCACACCGTAAGGTTTGAGATCACCGCAACACCGCAAGATGGGAGTTTATTCACCGCAACACCGCCGGAAATAATTAGCGGCACAGCAACACCGCAGATCCCAATATCCCTCCTCCCCCCTTTTAAGGATCAACTCCAGAAAAAATAAATAAAATGAATAAATAAATGAATGAATCCTCTCATTTGACAAACTGATTAAGATAGAATATTAGACCAATGAAGTTTGAAACAGTCCGAATTTACGTTTTAAGTGACCTTTTCGCTGCATCCCTTCTGCATCCTGATTTCTAGAGTGACGTTTACGGCAAACGGCTAACGTCAGATTCAAGTTGAAAATTCTAAAAATAGAAAACGTGTTGCTAAAGCCAGTCCAAAATAATGGTTATAGACAAACCTAACGTGAGACTGCTTATTTTGTGGTAGAAATAATTCACAGTAAAGCACAAGTTAAGGGAAAACTTGGTTCGCGTTTGCCGTTTAACGTAAACGGGACTCTAAATCTCTCTAATTATTGAGTATTGATCAGGAACGTCCGTGATAAACAAGCGATATAGGTCTTGCTGGGGACTGGTGAGTTTTCTTGCAGTTTCTACGATATCAGAAGCAGTTTATTAATAAAAGCAAAAACCTGCAAGTGAAAAAAGCCGAAGTTTTCGCGTGATTGTGAAGAAAATCGCAAAGGTACACCTGTAAGTAACAAATGTGTTTGTTTCAAGAATTTTATTTGGGTGCTTTGGTTCGTGTGAGTGATGAGTTAATTACAGTCAAATCTCTCCACAAAGGCCATCTTGGGGAAAGGAGAAAGTGGCAGTTATGGGCTGTAATACGACCAAATTTTATTTAGGAAGTACATAGTGATATTATTCCAGCCATAAATAATATATAGAGATAAAATAAACACACACAAAATAATGTTTGTTTTGTTTTGTTTTGTTTTTTTTTCTTAACGTGACAAAACGAGCAAGGTTTTGGAGTCAGCGTGAAGGCAATCTCAAGAGTAAGTAAGAAATGGGTTTGTTTAAAGATTAAATATGAGTGCTTTGGTCAGTGTGCTGACTTAATTACAGTCAAACCACTCCAAAACAGCTACCTTGGGGACAGAAGAAAGTGGCCGTTGTACAGAGGTGGCCGTTTTGGGGAGGTAGCGGAGTAATATGACCGTTTTTCTTTTTAGCGAGTACATTATTGTAATCTATTGCAGTCATAAATAATATATAGGGATAAAATATTCACAATAAAACTTGAATAAAGTTTTTTCACGCGACAAAACGAGCAAGGTTGGCAATTTTCGCTATAAGTATCGTAGACAATTTATTCTTACTACACCAGAGCATGGTTGGCAATTTTCGCTATAAGTATCGTAGACAATTTATTCTTACTACACCAGCAAATGAAACACAATCAAAGTACAATTGCCGCGATGAATCATCAACGTCAGTGCCATATGGATCAAATTTCATGACCATTCTTGACTTTTTGACCAGTCGCAGAAAACACTGGCCGTTGTTCAGACGACCAAGAACTTTGCGACCGAATTGATCACTGGCAGGCCAATATCTAGAGTTAAATGCCATCAACTGACGTGGTGCAACTCACTTTGACTCTACTGCACAGGTTGCAGGGGCACCCAACGTCAATTTTTGGAAAATATCTGTTCGGAAGACGATTTGAGATCTAGAATTTTCGGAACATTTGTTGTAAAATTTATTACTTGCCTGTCTCTCCTACGATTTTCGAACATCCAAAAAATGGCATAATTGCCCATTTTTAACGGATTTTTACCCTTTGAAAGGTCACCTAAATTTTTGGGGAGCCTTTTTATGGCTAAAATTTCCGAAAAGGTAAGTTTTTATCCCTATAATTTTCGGATCACAAGACTTTCAGCTAGGAAATCCGAACAGATGAAAAATTTTTAGGGGATAAAAATATGCGTATATCTACCGTTTAAATACTAAAATACGTTAAACAATGCTGTGTTTAAGAGGTTTTGAATTATATTCTCGTTGGGTGCCCCTGAGGTTGTTCGAGATTCACTGTCAAAACAGCTTTTTGTTCATATTCCGAGAACTACACTCGCCAGGATGATCGTATTAACTCCACCTATCTACTTGCGTCTTAACTTGTACCTATACTCGCATAACCTTTCACATCTACGTCTTAGCTAGCCTGCGGGGAGCAGACGCTTTTCTCGGCTTTTGTTTGCTCCCTGTAGGCTACGTCTTACCTTAAATATTCATGATTTTTACATTTCATTTAATGTTTCAGCCTTGAACAGCATTCCGACCATTACTTCGAAAACGAGGCAATGATTGCTTGGTGGAACGATTGGAAAGCGAGAGACCAAAGAGCTCGAATCGAGAAAACGTTTAATCACGGTCGTTTCTCCAGAGAAAAACGCACTTTAGGTATTTCATCCTGATCATTCTTTTTGTTTCATTCTTCTAACTGCCGCAGAACCTTGATTGTTTTCAGTAAACTTGGCCAAGGTGTAAGTCTTATAAATTAGAAAAATTTATTTCAAGCACTTCTCAATGTCAAACTGTTTGTCTAAAATTACATTCGGAATTTCTTTTTAACTGAATTCCGTAGCCTCTAACTGTTTACTCAGTATCGCTTAGACCCTAGTGAACACAATAACTAGCAGGTATTTAGGTACGACAAGATTCTAAGCCAGAGATTAAAAGTGGATTCCCACCTCTGTGAATGCTTTCACAACCCGACAACTTCTGAACTACCGAAGTCTATCATCTTGTAAACTTGAGCCTCAAATGCAAGCCAATTTCTTTCAATTTCTTTTTTCCGGCAGAAGCAAGGGAAGGAAAGGCTTAAGATTGACTGTCTTGAAAACACTGAATGACTCATCTCTTTTACCAAAGACACTGTGAAATAAAATGCACAGCCCTTGTGGACCAATAATTCGAAATACGGTTTATGATCTCGTTTTTTATATCCATTTTGGTCCCTTTAACCAATCTTGGCTATTCTTAATTTAGGTTTCGTCAACGGAAGATGGTACTGTTGCTTCACACAAGCGGGCTTGCAGGCCAAAGGGCAACCCCTAGATAATTAGAGAAAAGGCCCATTGGACAGAAGGCAGAACCAGTCCTCAAAATCGAAGCTTCACATTAAAGCAGCGGATCTTAAAATCTTGAAGTTAGAGACACCTGTTACACTGTCGGCTACCCACTTCCATGTATACTGAATAGAATTAAAATGCGTACCTTTTGGTAAACAGTCGTTGAACGTTATAGCTACGGCGAAGTCGCATTAATTTTTAATTATTGGTATGGGGAATAAAATTACAAAATTAGATGGCATGCAATAGCGATAAGTGCTTATAAAGCTCTCCTTTGTAGCGGAGCAGTACTAGCAGCAGTACACTAAGGCACGACAGAAGCCGATGGACATGGAAAATGATAATACCCTGTTAGTTATATATCAAAGCCGAGTCTTTTTTTTTTTTTTTGTTACACTAAAATTTTAATGTCTGCACTGGCGTGGATAACAGAGAGAGGGCTAGAGCGAGAGGTAAAAAACAAATAAACAAACAAACAAAGAAAAAATGTAAGAAAAACATGAAAACTTTTTTTAGCGGCTATGTGAAAATGAAAAATGTTAGACATGCTAGCCGCCACACAGGTGAAAACCAGCGGCAGTGAAAAAGAAAAGAAAAGCTAAAAAGAGCACATACGAAATTTGCACCATAAAACGTTTAACTAGGGCCCCGTTCACAGGCAGGTATCCGGATATTTTGGAATACACAACATTTTATTTGTGGATGGCGGCTGCCGTCCACACATATCCGGTGAATCCAGCATACATATCCGCAACTTTTAGAATCCGCTTTTATGAAGGTATAAGGTGCGTCAGTATAACTGTGTATATATAAACACTTCGAGAGTTTGCCAGGCACGAGTTCACAAATCTTTGATCAGAAACCTTGCCAGACATTCTTTCTCTCTCTCAGCCTGTTCCAGGTGTTCAGATGGTGGGGAGCAAACGAAAAATTATTTGGGCCCGGGCTAAAAATTGACGAGGGAAAAAATAGGGCGGGAATAGGGATGGAACAGTCTCCCCTCGTTTTTTTCCCATCGCGTTTATTTTTGTGCTCGCCTCGTACGATTTAACTTGCTCCCCACTATCTAAACACCTGGAACAGGCTATCTCTCTCTTTGACCGGAATAAGACTCAGCCCCATACAAGCAAGACGAGTGAACAACAGCTAGCTTATCACTAGCAGAACGATGTACGATTACAGAAATTCGCCGACGATCAAATTCTGTGTTAAGTTATTCCCTGCTCACAGAATGATGTCCTTCCGCTACACTGAAGTTTAAAATAAGACTAGAATGCGCGAGCGTGATTTGATCAAACGTCCTATTAATTTCAATGGCTTACTTTCCGGCAAAGAAAATGAACTGAAAGTAAAAAGTGAAATCAAAATAGCGAAAAATTCAAGTTCTAATTAAATCTTTTCCTATGGTTTAGAATAAACTATTCTCGAAACTGAGAATGTTTTGATCAAAGCTGAGTAAATCGAACTGAAACTGTGCATGGAACGTTGCGTTTCCTTGTATTTATGTCACCCATTGTTACGGGAATATTTGTGAAAATCTTCATTATGAATCGGTATATTTCAAGAGCTACACAATCGATACACAACGAGCAAGAATACTTTTGAACGACAATATACAGAACGGGGGCAGCTGCAGTGTCAACTATCACTAGTTTGATATGTGATCAGCTTTAATTTGTCAAGTAGTTAGGTTACGGTTACTGAGATATGAGGAAAACCGTTGGTTGGTTATAATCCACAGAATTCGTAGAAGTTGAGCTTATCTAGCAAAATATTATGGTCAACGGAGTATCAAATGCTTTTTTGAGGTCAATAAATACACCACAATAATCTGATAGAAATTTGGGATGAAGGAATCTTACGTACGAAATTACTCCAAAGAGACGCGAAATGTTAATTGACAATATTAGGAATTTGTGAAGAACTTTTGACTGGTTTGTTCGCGTTGTTTGAGTACTTAATTGTAGCAACATCATTGAGGTTTTTTCTTACGGCGAAACAATAGATACCCGTCAAATAGCACACTTTTTTATCCAACATGATAGTCGCTCTAGGCCGCCATGTAAATGACACGTCACGCACAAGAGTAGAAATTTAAGTTTATTGACTATCACAAAACGAAAACCATTTCGAAGTGAAAATTTGTCTCAGTATTAGTTTTTAGCTGCCCTTAAATACTTCATGAAAGTAAAAAATCGGAAGGATAGGTAATTCTCTAGTTTGAATTTTTGATGACGTCATGTGAAACCAAAATTTAACGCCACAGTTTATATCACAGTCGATACACGCTCAATGCATGGACAAGAAAAACTCGGCGAAGCAGTGTCTGCGGGCCAATTAATTATTCAGTTATCAAATTCTTTGCTAGCTCAAGACTGTTCGTATCATTAACATTGTCAACATCATCATCTTCGTCGTCCTCACGTTCCTCCCCCTCAAAAACCATTTCCTTTAAATGAATTTTCATTAAAAACAAACAAACAAACAAAAATATGATATTTGAAAACAATTTAGAAAAAACAAGACGCTAAAAATCACACAAACATACAGTTATTTACATTTATTGTCGTGATGTCACTCGACTATATTACAACGGCTCCGCCGCCAAATCTCACTCGACTACGACACAATACCGCCAGCTACCCAGGCTATTTTTGTAGTGGAATAATAAACCTCTTATTCGATGGTTTAGCATATCATAAGAGCGGACATTTTGCTCATTGCACGAACTTTTCCTCGCCCCTGCTGGGCTCGGAAAAATACTACGCAACTCGCAAAATATCCGCACGTATTATATGCTAAACCATCGAATAAGGTGTATTTATTGTCATGATGTGTTTTTACTTCTCCACATAAAGCACTTCCTATTTATCCATCTAATCCATCACGTTCTAATAATTAACTGATAAATGGTAAATTTCCGGTTCACCTGTTCAGTTATAGTTTTCCTTGATGTAGGAAAATTGGAAGAAAAAAAAAGAGTCATAAACTTTAACTTATAGAAAATGTTAAAGCTGTAATTAGGGAGAAACCAATCAAATTGGAATAATTCAAGGCAGCAAGTACCATGCAGTGTAAATTGTTATTTAAATGACTATACCACATCTCCTCAATTAACACACAGCATAATAATTGTCGCTGTTTCGCGCTATAATTACGGTCAAGTTTAATTTATTTCTGTAGAAGAGGAGTTGTAAAAGCCAATTCATTTCATGAGGAATAAAGACAAATAGCACGTCAATCTTTCAAAGCATGGTTTTTAGTTGTCTCTAACATTAAATGTGGTTAAGTGAACGTTACGATATATCGTTAACTGGCTGTTACGCAGCAGTAAAATAACATTTTACCGCTCAAATCCGAAATCTTCGTAAGCACGAAGAAAACACATTAAGAAGTTACAGAAGGAAATGCGTATTTATTTATCTATTTTTTCATTCAGGCTTTTTAATGATTAAACTAGTTTAAAAACTGTAAGAGCCAGCCCACAACGAATAAGAAAAAAAAAAAATGTTTTGACAAGCGAGCACCCAAGCTGGCCTCTAAGGAAGTATAATTTTACCAAAGCTTCTACTGGGCGTTCTCTATCCTAACCAACTAGCTGCCTCTTTCGAATATTTGAGCTAGTGATCGTTCAGTTGTTAACCGCGCCAGTTTGTTAGCATTCGCGCTCGTTTCCGCTTCACACTGATTGGCGGAAATCTGACAGCTCAGTCGACGGGGAGCCACAGGGAAATTGGAGGCGGAATCCAAATGCCAAAGAAGTAGTTGTAAGCTGTACTTCCTTTTCCCGCCCGGCCGCCAGAGCGCCCCGGAGAGCTTACTTGCAAGCCAATGGAGGGACTGCTGTCATTCACCACAAAAGCATTAATTTATAAAAACAGTAGGTGTTGGGGGGGAGGGGGCCTTAGTGTGGAATGGCCGCGCGTATTAAGATATTACAGAGTTTTTACATCACCAATTATCCCTTGTTTTCTTCGTAGATATGCACCTCTTCGCTTTTTTTTCGCAACAAATAATTACAGTAAAAATTATAACTAAAAATGCATATTAATAAACATTTGAAAGTGCAATAGGTAATTATTTTTAGCCAGTACATTAAAAAGCGAGCCGCAAACGTTACTCAATTAAGACAAACAAGTCAAACTACATTGGCCCGTGTCTCGTTCCACTCGTTCATAAGAACGGCACGGTTTCCATTTTGTTGTTAAATTTGCACATAACTGGCATCGTGTCACTAACATACACCCTTGCTAACCTTTACTTGTAACATGCACCTTTACACCTAAACTGAGGAAAATAATAATAATGACAATAACTATGACTAAAAATGCATATTAATGAAGTACTGTCTAATTTTTATATATCAATAAGTACAGCTGTATGCCAATCGTTTTAGGAGGCAGTATATTAAACAGTGGCAAGTGCTTTGTGATCAACTAAGAAACGCAAACGAGTCAGAATACATTAGCCCCTGTGTGGCTTCACTCGCTCATAACGTCGACCAGTCTTCATTTTGCCGTTTTTACAAACTGCCAGCGTCCTTTTTAAGGACGGTAAAAACAGTTTAACTCCAGTAGAATAAGTGAAGTTTCATAAGAGTTGAGATATGGAACGATCTTGTGAACAAAAATTGGGTAACAAATTCTTTTTGCAATTTTCGCCAAAGAAATGATTCACCAGAAAATTTTGTGAGGCAATCACTTGCAATCGCATTCGATTTGCTATCGCATTGGTTACATTTTACATTTTTTAAAAGGACTAACGGCTTTTATCAAACTTTATTTTAGATTTCTCCGCAAGTTTTTGTCTTTTTCTGCAACCGTAGTTGATAGCGGACTCCTCTACTAAGAACGAAAAACAGACGGCGTGTAAACAGGTGACCAGTTCACTCACAAGGTAGGCCAGTGCTTCATTTCTGAGGGCTGAATTTCTTTGTATTAATGCTACAAGCTCGATGAATGAATATATAAAAAACACAGTCAGATCCTCTAGAGTTAAAAATGTGACTCAGTTTAAACAAAGTGTCATTGAACCTGAGAGTTCCCCAAAAAGTCTTTGTCCTTTGGAGGAAAAATTGTTAGATTTTTATTTTAGTCTTAATTATGTCTAGTAGAGATTCTATATAGGAAATACTTATTAGCTAATACAGCTTTTCAAATGGAAGGCACAAGCAGTGAAATTGGCTCTATAAAGGGGGGGGGGGTAGATGCAGGCGTAAAAGATCAGGAATAAAAGGTTATATTTCCTTTAAAATACGTCTGCCATGAAGGCTAAATTTGTCAGAAAACCCTGCTTATTGCAGTCATGACAAAACTTAAAGGCTACTTTTGCACGTGACCTTGAGGCTTAGCTTGTTCTTCTATAAACAAATAAAGAAAAATTGCAATCCTTCCCATGTATCGTTCTGTTTTTGACGCCAAGTGACGCCCGGAGAGCAGCCTGGTGTTATTCTTAATAAAACCCGTCTTTTTGCTAAATTAAATACTCCTTTATCTCTGAACATGAAAACAATAAATTTATCTGTCCATCAAACATGTTTTTTCCGTTGTCTTTTACTTATAATTGGTGCAGAAAATTTTGAATTATTTAAAAACTGAAAAAAGTACCAGAAAAAGCAAGGCTGGACGCGAGTTTCATGATACATTTTCTTATATAGTTTTTTCTCGTTGTCAATTTTGCAGACAATTAGAAGCCATAAATTAACGTTGACATGCGTTTGTATTTTTAACCGATAATCTTTTGCATTTGCATTTGCACTTTCTTTTTAACGCAAAGAAATCTAGGAAGGGATGTCTTTGAAAGGAGTTGTTGGTCATAAAAGAGTCCACGCAATTGGCTTAGCCACAAGTTGCTCGGCACCTTTTCGGCAGCTTTTGAGATTTTGGGCAACTTTTGCGACAGTTCTTTAGCTTTCGAAAGAAACATCAGCGTAGTTAAACTGTGTTATTTACCCTACTGAGTGAGTGTGTGAACTCCAGGACTGGCCCAATTACCAATGCAAGCTTGGTGTTACACGCCTCTGTCCATGAGGTAAGCGGTATCACATGATCCGTTTTTCAAGATGGCGGACAACACTTTCCAACCGGGAAGAACGTGCAGATGAAGGCCCGATTAATTCAACTGTTGAATTTGAGTTCTATTAATTGATGAAGTTTTGTTAAAAAAAAAGGGGGAAATGCGAATTAAAACCTACTTAATATACTATGCACAATCTAAACTGCAATAAAACTAACTTCAAGTGCAAACAAGTAAAAAAAATGCAACTTTTCGGCAACTTTTAGACAGTTATATCGGCAGTTTTCGGTAATTTATCGGCAAACTTGTGGCTAAGCCTACCAGGCAACGGATCTTGAACCCGGCACTACATCTTGTTAACAATGAATTTAATCCTTCATTACAATAGCTGCAAGTTCCGTGCGCCAACCGACGGAATTTATAACGATTGACTTACAAACAAAACACAGCAGCGTACAGTTGCATTTTCGAACCTCTGCTTCTGTTTAAAACAAAAACAAAACAAAACAAAAAAACAACAACAACAAAAACTCGCATGAACAGCAACTTATTCTTTCATTAAACTTTTGTGAATATATATTGACTTGACGTGTAAAACGACCTGATACATAAGTTGTTAAATGGTTTAGAAGAGTGCGTGGGCTGGCTGCAGCGCAGGCTAGGTGTAGCAAGACAAATGAGGCTATGTTAATACTTTGCCGGATAGCTATTGCGGAAAAAGGAAAACCAGACCGGAAAAATACCCTTCAAATACCACACTTTTTTAACCAACATGACCGCTGCTATTGGCCTCCGTGTAAATGCCACGTCACGCAAAAGAGTAGAAATTCAAGCGTACTGACTATCACAAAAGGAAAAAGAAAAAAAACATTTCGACGTGAAAATTTGTCTCAATATTAGTTTAAAGGTGCTCTAATATTTCATGAAAGTAAAATTTCAGAAGGATTGACAATTCTCTAGTTTGAATTTTCAATGACGTCTTGTGAAACCAGAATTAAATGTCAGAGATTACATCGGAGTCAAGTCACGTTCAATGGACAAGAAAAAAATCGGCGAAGCAGTATCTGCGGGCCAATTAATTATCCAGTTAGCAAACTCTTTGCTGTAAATAATAGAGCTCACGAATGTTCGTATCATTACCGTCGTCTACATCGTCACGTTCTCCCCCTCAAAAGCATTTCCTTTAAATGTTTTTTTTATAAAAAAAATTAAAAAATAATTAAATAATAATAATAGTAATAGTAATAATAAAACAGAAAAAAAGTATGATGTTTGACCACAATTTATGATTAACAACAGGATGCTCAAAATTACACAAACATGTAGTTATTTACATTAATTTTCGTGATGTGTTTATACCAAGAGAGGATAAAGGGGACAGAGAAGGCATCCCCCATACGCACCCTATTCCATAGGTAATTCGTCTCGAGTCATTTTTAAGATCACAGATCCCAAGGGGGATTAGACAACAGCCAATCACGTAGCTCGAATGTGTTGCGCGTGGATGACCCACGCTCAGAGCCACGAGTCCTTCACGAATTGATGCAGAACAAAATGGCGGAAGACGCGTAGAGCGATATTGCTATTCGTTTTGTCGACGCAAAGGATTACAGAGAGATTTCTGTTAAAGCTGTGTCAGCGAGACGGAAATTAATAAAGAATCGCCCTTCCTCTCTTGTATAGAGCTAACAGTACAGCAGGAAAATTCTTAACACAATGTATATTCTCTCAGGATCATTTGTAATTTACAGTTTGAAGGGCTAAATTTCTGGCTTGATATTTATTCTTTTATTAGTCTTCTATTATTCAACAAAAATAACACTTGGCGTCCTACTTGCTTTATTGTACAAACGACCGGTTTCAATAGACCGGCGAAATTTCTCATTTTATTAAAGCAATGAGGTTACGTCAAATTTGAGTTAGACTAATTTCACGGGTTGTCAAATAGTCTAGCGTTTCCCTTTTTCCAGGTGAGCGCCGACTCATTTCGCGTCAATATTCAGAAATACTCTCGATCTCTTTACGCTTTCATTGCCTTTCGCCCGACATGTTTTGCACGGCGTTTAGTCATGCGAAACCTCCACGAAACATCCACGCAGCGCGCGAGGTAACTTTATCCCTATTCTAAAAATGACTCGAGACGAATTACATATGGAATAGGTTGTGTATGGGGGATGCCTTCTCTGTCCCCTTTATCCTCTCTTGGTT
>BOPM01000383.1:327191-333347 GCA_022179025.1 Porites australiensis | reverse complement strand
ACAAAATAACAGTCACCTAATTATTTTTTGCCCCCTTTGGCTTTTGCATCTGTTTTTTGAAAGGAAAAAAAATTTCCCCCCCCCCCCCCCAAAAAAAAAAAAAAGATAAACAAACAAACAAATGAAAACAAAGAAATTATCCGCTTCTTCTATCAGATAGCATTGTTCATCCTTTTTCCATCTGGAAGCGGCGTGCGCATTTTGTGTTCGAGGCGTTCAGAATTCAGGTAGCGGTGCAAAGCGAACCGAAAAAAACACAAAACAAAACAAAACAAAAACAAAAACAAAAACAAAAACAAAAACAAAAACAAAACGGGGAAACAAGCTATATCGTATTTTACGATCGTTCTTTCAAGTTACGATGCTGACCTTTCTTTTGATTAAACTACTCATCAAAGGTTATTCTTCTTACAGGTAATGGTCGCGGACAACACAAACTCAAGAAACAATAACACCATCGGCGAAATAATTCATAACGAGATGATTATTTCTTTATCCGAGTGCATCTCCTTGTTTACCGTATTCACCGCCGAGTGTGTTGCTATAGTAACGGTGAACCTCCTTTCCATCATTCTTTTTATAAAGAACAGAAGCCTTCGCACTCGTAGCATGTACTTGGTCATGAGCTTAAACGTGGCCGACTTGTTGGTTGGAAGTGTTTCCGGGAGTGTTGATAGTTTTTTGGGCCAAAACGGTCTTTGTCCCTTTGTGAAATTTTATCCAGTATCTTCGGAAGTTAGGATTGCATTTGATTATCTTATCCTTTTTTTTCCTGTTGTCTCCATGACAAACACTGCTATGATTTCTTTAGAGCGATTTCACGCCACGTTTCGTCCATTTAGGCATCGGCTCATCAAGAGAAGGGTCTACGTGGTGGCAATTGTTGTTGTCTGGGTTTTTCCTGTTATTCCATTAGTCATTGGGGCGATAGAAAGGTTTCTTACAATACACCACCTATACTTGGTGGAATCACACTGTTGTTTGTGTTTAATTGTTACCTTTGTTTCTTACACGTCCATTCTATTTAAGTTTCGTTTTGGAGCTCATCCTCAGCGTCATTGTGCAGCTGCTTTAAGACAAAGAAAACTAACTGTCACATTATTTATAACAACTTTAGTGTCTTTACTGTTGTGGTTACCATACAGTATATTTCTTTTTGTTGACTGGTCATCTGATATAATTTCAAATTCCCTTTCTGGCCCAGAAAAAATTCGTTTGTTTTTTTCACTGAATTCTTTGTGTTATGCAAACTCTCTTGTAAATCCCATTTTATACACAATCAGGATGCCAGACTTTAAAAAAGCTCTGCTCTCTTTGTTCAGACGTCCGCAAAGAGAAAACGTTGCTATCCCGCTAAATCGTTACTAACGGGGGGGATATCCCAAACTTTTGTCAACCTTGCAAGTAGCTAGGAATTAAAAAAATGGAGGAGACCTTTAATGCATGTAAAAACATTCATAGGAGCAAATTCAAAAACTACACCAGGCTATTTGTTCTCACTTAGGGCAAAATGATGGCTTAGGGGAGGGGTAGGTGGGAAGTTTCCCAGATACCTAAATTGCTCCCAACTCTTTTACAGTCTAGGTCGTTTTCCCAGTTCTCTGCTTGCCGCAGAAGGGTACTTTAACAACCGTTGTTCCTCCTATATGCTGATATGGCGTGGTTCAGTTTCGGATCTATATACTCAGTTGCTGGCCCCAATAAACTAATCTTGCTACGGCACTGTTACTGGGGGTCTGAAATATGTGAATATGTAAACTTCTTTTATTTTGTAGAGGGTCTGAGTGGGGGGCCCCACTTGTCGGTTGTCCGTTAAAATTTAGTTACTTTCGGTTAATATTTTCGTTCTTTATCGTTTGTCAGTAAATCTGAGTTAACAAGTAAAAATGCATGTTAATTATTAAAAGTTGTTCTCTATTTCACCCAGTTTCCAGACTTTGATCCCTACAAAACGTGGAAAGTTGTAACAATGCATCATTTGATTGAAACTTCATTTATTTCACTCTGCGACATGATCATTTATTTCACCTTTGTTTGCCAATATAATTTTACCGAATTACAATAACCAATCGAAAGCTTTTATTGTAAATGTGAACTTGGTTTCCTTGTTGACTACAGGGCACAATAAAAAGAAGTAATCAAGAGAGGTTTGAATACAGAGGAAAACGCCCACTCTAGGCTTTTGGATACGTAAATTAGTTATGTTAAAAACTACAGGGGAACACAGGCGGCGCATCTATTTACCGGGGTGAAACCGTTTCTTGACGTTTGATATTTTGGCTCTTAAGCACGTCCTTTGCCATGATGTTCCTTTCTTGTAGGAAATAATAGGTGGCTCTTTAAAAATTTGGCAAAGTAGTGGTTGGTTTTGCATGAGATTCCACTTTTTCATTAAAGCTTCTTTCATAGAAGACACACTAAGGGCTCTCACTTGTATTGTGTCTTTTTCTTCCTTTGTGTTTTGTTTCAGGAGCGCGGACTTCCTTTCTTTGAGTTTGATTTGTGATAGCAAATTTTCTTTAAGATTGTGTGGGTAGCCTCTATCAATCAAGTTTCTTTTTTTTTTTTTTAAATTTAAATTTGAAATACCTTTTTTTCAAAAGTTGTTTCAGAGGGGTTTGTTCGTTGGATTCTTAAGGCTTCCCCTTTGAAAATTCTACTTTAACACTTAGTGGGTGACAAGAGTTTTCCGTTTGTTTAAAATGTCTTTACATCAAAGATAGCTTTTTCGTTGAATCTTAAAGACGGTTTTGCCTACTAGACCCTGTGTTTCAATATATGCCCTGGAAATGCTGGCAAAGGAAACTGTTGTCTTTGTTCTTATCGCGGTACCGCCGTGGGCTTGTAGATAGTGCTTTCCATTTGAACTGGAAATAATTTTCTTCGAGGATGGTGGTTCGATAGGGTTTTTCAGGGTCAATACCTCTCAAGTTTGAGGATCAATTACGTCGCCTTAGCAAAGATTTGGGAACTATTACCACTACGTACAGGATTACGATCCAGATTACAATAACACCGCGGTTGTCATAGCAACGAAATGACGCCATTTCCTATTTCACTTGCATCCGTATTCCTCGCCTCTGGGAACTGTTCTTCCAAACTCGTTCACGGGAGCTTTTCCCCCTAATAGCCGCCTCGATGTTTGTGAAGTTTAAGCGAAATCTGATTGAAAGCCCTACTATCGAGCCACCTTAACCTAAGAATTTCTAGAAGGTTTAGGAATAGGAGGATTGTCTTCGTAGAAATTTTCCTACGCTTCGCAAACTCATTCGATATCCTTGTTTTGTGGTGTACTTGAGTAAAGACTTGTGCCATCAATCGAAACAAGAAATGTTCAACTTTTCACCTTTGCCTTTTCAATAAAATATTTAAAGTCGCTAGTATCTTCAATGTATGACTTCTCTGATTTTGATATTGGTTGTAGCAATATACATGTATGTGTACAAACGAAACGGAAATTCTTTCCGTTAGACCATCTGATGAGTCAAAATTTAATTTGGTTACTTCCAAAAAATACAAAATACTCTTCTTTCTGAAAACAAATATCGATAATGTCGGTCCATGTCGGTAGTCGGTTAATAATCTTGCTCTCGCTATAGTCAGTAATTTTTTCTAGTTTCCTTGGTAGTCAGTAATACTTTTCGCCCTTTGTCGCTAGCCGGTTAACCCCATTCACACCCTATATTGTACCGTTTGTTGAAATAATAGTATTCTCTGGAAACGAATGTTACCTTGTCAAAAGGGAATCACACTCTTGTTTGTGTTTATTTGTAAAATTTTGTTGAGGCGCACATCCTTAGCACCATTGTGCAAAAAATAATAAATAAATAAATAAAATAGGAGGAGAGGGGTAGGTAAAAAAATTGTTCGTAGTGTAAGTGGGAGCTTGGTTGCCTTTTTTTGCCTTGTCAATAGATTTTTTAAGTCACTGAGTATTTTACTCTTTTTGTATTGTTTTAAGGGTCATGCAGCTGATTTCTTGTTTCTTTAGAACAAAAGATGTCTGGTTTAATTGCCAGCAATTATTAGTCTCGTGTTTCAATTGGTCATTTTTGGCTGTCTGTTGTTTCGTGCTTTTTAAATAGTAAAGGCTGTCCATGGGGTCTTAAGGTAGAGTCAAGTCGTGTGCAAATATTGGCTCCGTTTCTTAATTTGCTCGCATAATTAACCGACTTCAACGACGCGTTGAAAAGAGCGCCAGCAGTGAGCTGTCACAGACGTTCACGACTATTTCAAGTGGTTAAATGAAAAAACAAACAAACATACTAGAGGTCAATTATACAGAACCACGCTCGCTGTCTCCAGAAATTGCAGGTACTGTTCTATTTAACCTTTAAGAGCGATGATAGCGGTTATGGGAGAGTAAAAAGTTAAGTATTTTTATAGACACGAAAAGCTGAGTCAGGTAGCATCATGATTCAGTCAAGTCAAGAGACAGAAGAGATTTACCCGTTTGGCAGAAGCAGATCAAGATTGCTTGAAGCTAATTTAAAGGAGTGATTAAAGTATACCTTTTTTAGCTCCACTTATAGCGTCTGAAATTTGTTTCTAACGAATTTTTATCACAAAATAGAAGACAGGGTTTCTCGAGTTGCTAGGCGATCGCGCTTTTTTATTCATATCTTTTTATAGTCGTTCAAACCGGTCTAAAGTTTCTTATAGTAGCGGGTAAGCCTAGCCTAGCCTGCTCTTGTTAGAGTACTGAGTGAAAGTACAGCTATTAGAATGAGGAAAGGACTATCCACTCATTAGTATGTGGGAAGACAGTTATTAACATATCAAAAGACACTTAATTAGTACGCAGGAGGGCCTGACTAGGCAATTAAACTGGAATGCAGGATGGAACTGACTTTAAGCTCGAAGACTCGGGATTTTTAGAGACACTTTAATACTTGTCTTCGTAAATGAAAATGGTTGTGTCTGTATATATTTTACCGAATTATATTTCTTTCATTGATTTTTAGTAGTCTCTGTTGTAGTTTTAATCGTTGTGCGGGTTTCAGGTTTTCAGCCGTTCAGTGAACATCGCTTGCAGGAGATACTCAAAATGCCGCGCGTATCAAACTCTTTTGAAGATTACAGATCGATTAGACCATCAAATAAAAAAATAACCAGAATAAATTCTATATTATGTTGAAGCGTAACTCTTTTAATGTTCATTCAAACACGACCACTGCTCGCTCTGCAAAAGTTAACTGTTTAGCTAAAAGCCCACGCGTGCTTCGATCGATCGTCCTGAATATTGAGTGAGTGCACTTTGTATTGCAAAATTGTGAAATACTGCATTCTGCCCGAGGGTTGTATGATAACAACAGTCCGTCATAGTACTGTTTCACCTCAGATGTGATCATGGTATAAAAGGTTGGTTTACACGCAACCGGATTTGTTAGCAAGATTTATTTTGTAAAGTAAACTTGTCGAACGCAAAAAATTCGGCCTGGTTTTTTTTCCAGGCCTAATTAATGTACGGTGATCCAAGAGCCTTTATGGCTCTTAAATGTGATCGAAGATGATTGCTATTTTGGGGGTGTACATATGAGGCTATCTTGAGCTGTTTGCAAATTATTTTTCCCTAAAATCACTTAGCCTTTCCCTTAAAAGTCACATGAATGTGCTCTAAAGTTAATTGAATTGTGAAATACAAATTTTTTGTTTGATTTAAATTATAAATTTATCGCTTTTAGCCCTGGCTAAATCTATTTAATATATACTAAAACAGTGGATAGTGTTTTTCGGGTGCTCTGATTGGCTACTCAATCAGTGAATATCCTGCACTATTCACTGTTTCACCTCCAGTTCCTCCGAGCGAGCGACGCCAAACGCGCGTAAGTTGCGAGCAAAATGGTTTCCCGGTTTGCTGCCGTAACAAACTAAGAAATTTCACAACTAATCAAGCAAGCTATTTCCGAAATACATGAAGGTGACGAAGTTCGGTTTGGAAGTTTTAACAGGTAAAGCTTTGTCGTTTTGACTTGAATAGTTATTGATAATACCGGTGAAAAAGTTTTATGTTTACAAATGCAAATTAAGCTTAAGTCTTGCGTTACTTTATTTAGTTGACTTGTTCATAAATAAGCTTAAAACTGAATTTAATAATCTTTTTTTACAGAATTATTTTAAATACAAACAGAATTCACAACTAGAAATTTACATCGC
>BOPM01000383.1:309691-322191 GCA_022179025.1 Porites australiensis | reverse complement strand
AAGAACCGGAATAAATAAAAATTAGAAAATCATGTTAGAAGGAATGTGTGTTCGCTTTTGAGAAATCTGCCGTTTACATTTTAATATCCGGATTGCAAAGTTTGCAATACAAAGCAAAATCCGAAAGCTGGTTCCACCTTCGGCAAATACATCTTCAAGGTGAATTTGTATACGTAATCACATGATTTCGAGTGCAAGTTGGAATAAATAAGCACGAGTAAATTTTTCCAAGACCAACAAAAGTGTGGTCTTTCAAAAATTTACAATTTATTGCAAATTGCACGACAACTTTTGACAGCGCGCGCGTTTTTAGCTCATTCAACTGACTGGCTGAAACAGACTACTACCTTTGTCAAATTCAAACTTTTTCAAGACCAACGCTTTCAAAATCATTCAGCTAAGAACTTGGAAATGTGCAAGGATTGATTTTATATGGTCACCAGCCCGTTAAAGATAACTTGGTTTACAATAATCAGCTAAAGTAAGTGTTTTTAAATTCATCGTCGATTATGAGAGCTCGGCGTTTACAAGAGACGTTTACAAGAAGTATACTGCCGTTTTGAAATCAGGAGAACGCTTCGGGCAGCCAAAGATGAAAGACACTTGTTAAGGTTTTTTAGCGCCTGTTCATCGTTGTCTGTTCCGGAGACCCCATCATAGCTGGATTCATGGAGAAATTTTTGAGATTTAAAACCCGAAAATGAAGGAGGCAATTTGTTTTCCTTCGACGCTGCCATCGATGGGTGATGGGTGAGTTTTCTCAGGGCTGGGGTTTTCATTATTTCATTTGGCCTACTGCAAGAGTCATCGTAGCCCTTCTTCGTCGGCTTCATCGTAGTCGTTAAGGAAATTTATACATCTGTGGCCTGTAACATTGGCGATATGTTCTACACTCACAATCTTTGCTTTCTTCAGCTTCCTGACTGTTGTTTTTCTTGCACAATGATTTGTAAACTTTTTTGTCACTTTCTTTAAGGCTAGTACCAGCTACATATACTTTTATGGTATGTTATGGTATTTTCGCCCATTGGTTTAGTTTGGCGCAGTTGTTTAAATTTTCGGTTTCGTTTGCTACTGAGGTAGAAAAAAACAGACCATCGCATGGATGTTTTAATAGAAGTCTCCGCTCCTCCGAAGACTCAAAGAGAGCAACCGGACTCCTTTCTCCTCCAGCAAATAACATAAGTGACTTGAAATCCCTGTTGTTATCATGGAAAACTTGTATGCTTGTTCATTTAAATGCCTGAAAAGTGTAGCTGTCATGGTTTGCGTGTGGTTGCAACCGTATTCGTTCTTTATTTTTTACTTTAGCGTAGTCTGTTATAAGTAGCTTGTTTTTTAGTTTCTCTGGCTCATTTTCCTCCATTTTGTTGACAGCATTTTTCTCTTAGCAATGCATTTTCAATGCATTTAGCTAGAAAGACGTACTTTTTACTGTGTTCGGGTTTTTGGAATGATTTTTTTAACCTTTCTATTGTTGTTTTGGGCAAAAATTAAATCTCGTCGTCGTCTGCTGAAAACCACGGCCATTTTCTTGAATTTTGTCGTTAAAACAGCTCTAATCTGATTGGTTCTTGGTGGTTTCTTTTGTGTTTTCAGCCAATCAGAAACCATTCGTAATTTGCACTCGTGTCACAAGTTTTGTACTCGTGCTACAAGTTTGCACACGTGTTACAGATGAACTGCACTCCTTTCTCAGCCAATCAGAATTGAGAAATTTTTTCGTGTATATTATTACTAAAAGTATTCAAATTAATCAAAGAATACGGAACGAAACATTAACATCAACTTTGAAATACATTTCACTGGTAGTTTTAAATTTATGGCATCAAGTCTCGAAAATCTCCTTGCAAATGTAAAACCAGAGGAATTTTCTCAATCTCAAAAAGTTTTAGTCAGATTCACAACTTAAGCTCCTGACAAGGTGTTTATAAACCCATATGATTATGTTGAAAGTCTGAAATTTATTTTCTGGAAAACAACTACCACCCAAATCAGAGTTTTATTCGACACTAGAGAACGAAGACTTTTCAGATGAGAATTACCAACATTCACAGGTTTAGATGGATGGAAGAGGACGATTTAACAAATGAAAGAGTAATCAAACTAAGAAATCAAATAATAACAAACAGAGGTTATATACTTAAAGTGGATCTTTATGAGAAACTTTATGATCTGCATAATGATTGTCATCTTACTCCGGAAAAAGATGTAAGTGGATAATGTACAGAAATGATTTGGTAATTTTTATATAAAGTATCATTATGTTTTACTCTGCAAAAAGCGAGCGGAAACCAGACTGGCCACTGTTTAATAAACCATTTTCATTTAGATATTGATATTGCTGGTCATAGATAATTTTTTTCGAAAATTTTGGCTACGGTAGGAATAACAGATATAGGCCGATAGTTGTTTAGGTCAAACATTCTTAAAAATTGATGACACTTAAGCCAGTTTCCAGTCAGAGTGGAAAATACCAGTCACTAACGATTGATTTACGATGCCCGTAAAAGAGGGCGTAACAACATCGGCAGCAATCTTCAGAAGCCTGTTTGGAATTTTGTCAAGCCCAGTTGCCTTTACTTACATCGATAACCTTAAGTAATTTGATTACTTTTTGAACATTAATCGGTTAAAAAGAAAATACTCCGTCAACAGGATTCAACATAAGTAAGTGGGTCAATTTTCGAACTGGGGATTTCTTGTGCTAAAGACCGGCCTATGTTTGTAAAATAATTGTTAAATGCTTCAGCCATATCACCAGCTGAGGTGAAAACTTGGTCTCCTGTTTTGACTTGAGACACTTTGGTTGATTTACTTTGCCGAGATTGGACTTCATTACAATTAATCGCCAGGTTTTACGAGGATTACATTTGTTTGCATCAAGGTTTTCAGAGAAGCATTAACGTTTAGCTTTCTTCACTGAGTTATTGGCCTTATTTCTTGCATCTTTAAACTGTTTCCAACTCAAAGGGTCATTTGTAGAATCAGCTTTCTTTTTTAGAAAATCTTTTTTATGCATTTCACGCAGCAGTTCATTAGTACTCCAGGGATCGAGAGCGTTTCTTTTTAACCCTTTTTGTTCTGAATGGTGCATGCCCTATCAATAACACTCGCTATCAGGTGTTTCCAAAAGTACCACATTTCATTTGAGTTATTGTGCGTTGTAACGCGGTTCCAGTCAATCATGCGAAGATCTCGCAAAAATTCAGCTTCATTGAAATTCTTGAGCTGTCGGACTTCCACAGTTTTATGCACATTGGAGCGAAGATGAGAAACTTTGCGTTTAAGATAAATAGCAGAATGATCAATAATACCAATATCAATAACACCTGAGTGTGATATCTTATCTGGGGAATTTGTTAGGCATAAATCGATCAGGGTACTTGAATATTGTGTGACTCGAGTTGGTTCCGTAACAAGTGGAGTCAGACCATAAATATCGATGATATTTAAAAGGTGTGAAGAGTTGTTACTCACAACCTCCGATAATAAATTACAATTTAAGTCACCCATAAGATATAGCTCCAAGTTTTCAGCGTCAGTTTGATCAATAATTCTATCAAAGGTTGAAAAGAGGTCAGGAGATGATTTTAGTGGTCTGTACCAGTTAGAAACGAGGAAAGGTTTTGAGTGGGATTTGGTGATTTCAACAGTGAGACATTCAAGATTATTCGGACTAAGATCGGCACGAAGCTGAAAATTGATATTACCACGAACATAAATACAAACACCACCATTCCTGCCGTCTCATTGTCAATATGGCGACGAAGTTTTAAAATGCCGTGAGTGAAGATGTCAGGACCTTGAAAAAACCTGAACATACGAAAGAGCACATCAATGAAGGATTCTAAAGACAAATTTGAGCTAAAACCACCCCCTCCCAGTCTCCCCTATCGCTTATCTTATCGGAGGCCAGCACGTTGAAAAGGGGCTTAAAGTTTTTTTTACGCACACTCTTTTCTATTATGATAATTTTACAAAAATAACAGGCAGGAGGGGAGAGGGTGGGTGGGTGAACCATTAAAACTGAAAAAGTGTGTGTATATAAACAGCAACGAAAAAAAAAAACATAAAACAAGCAAAAAAAATACTGAACTAAATACCGAAACTTGCCGTTTCTTCGTTTACTATTTCTTCGTTTTCCATCAGTCTTCGTTTTCTATTATTTCATGAAAAGAAATAAATATAACGCTTTTTGGAATTTTATTGTTTGTTTCTATTAAAACGACATCTTTTCATTGGCTTTTCTTTAAAATTCTTAATTAAACCATTGAAAATAGGCGAAAACAGGACTCCACAGGACACGTAATAATTTTTTAAGGAAATCCAGAAATCCTTATAAGTTATGTTTTTTTTGGACTATTTTTTTAGGATAATTGGTCCACTTCAAAACTTTGTGAAATTCGCAGAAGCCTTTCACTGTTAACCACTTTTTTTTATACCTTTCGCAAGTTGTTCAAAAAAACATCGCACTTGTCCAACCTGTCACAGTTACATGAACAGTGCCGCACTTTTGAGGCTGTTGAAATTTGTAGTAAGTGTCCATTGCAATTTGCAATATAAAGCGTTTCGTGCCTGATCATGTAACTGCCTTTCATTATTTTGTGTGAGACAAATTTAACAGTGAGGCATGTTTGACCGAAGGAAATAACGGAAATTTGCTACAAAGTGTGAAGGAATTGTCATAAATCGTTACGGGTAGTTAATTACAAAGAGTTTTGGGCAGTTTCACAAATTGCGACAGCTTTTTTTTGTTACAAAGTGCGACGGGTAATGGAAAGCGCCATCTGAATGATTGTCAGAAATCGCGTCGTTTCAACGAGCCCATTGCTAATGAGTGAGAACAAGTTTGCTCATCGGCATTAGGCTCGTCACTTGTAAAGTTCGACGTTTAAGCTGGGCCTAGCAGTTTTTTTTATACCTGGCTTTCAATTATTTACTAACCATCTTACATGATAATTAACAATCGTAAAATGAGAGCAAGTCAGCTTCAAGTGGACAAGTAAGAATCCTTGTTCTGTCCCACTTCGGATAATACTCTATCACTAACATTCCCCCAGCTGTTTATAGCGTCCCATATCGACAAGTTTGCTGCAGGACCAATCTGACAGATTGCTGAAGTAAATTCAACAACATTTTTACTTCTTCCGCTAGAGTTTTCCTCACGTTTGTCAAATCAACAATTAGTGTTTGATCCGACTCTTGTAATGGCGTACAGACTCTGAGGAAACAAAACTGACTGCTGTATTTTGGCTCTTGAAAACAGAAATATCGTATGCATTGTACATCTGTTGAAAAATGGTGAACGATAAATTGGTGAAGTTCACGGGAGGCGACATAAAAACTTTCTCTGTTCCTTACAAGTGAAGACGAAAGGAGAGAACTTCAATAAATTCCTGCCGCCGAACTATAGCAGTTCGCGATAAAGATTTTGCTGGGAGTTTATTTGTCTATATTATAAAAAGAAAACTACAATTTCGTGGTGAAAAACAATATCTTACTAGCTCGTTGCACTCGTTCGTAAAATATTGTTTTAACCACTCGAAACTAATAAAATTCCTATCTTCCCGCCGTCGTGTAGTATCCTTTATATATGCTTCAAAAGAATGACGTTTTATTCTTTATTTTATTTTATTATTATTTTTTAATAAGTGCGGGTACGCATGCTCTCTCCTCTTCCAGAAGGCTTGGCGAGTGAAGTCAAATTTGGCACAGCTTTCCTTAGTCCAAGTTATTCGAAAGTTGGATATAGTCACTATCCACCAGGCCCGGGTTGTTCAAACGTTGGATAGCGCTATCCACCGGATAAATCACTATCCAGCGGATAGCGTAATTGATTTCCGTAATACTTATCTGCTGGATAGTGATTTATCCGGTGGATAGGGCTATCCAACGTTTGAACAACCCGGGCCAGACAAAAAAATACCCAAGGTAGATAATAAGAGTTTGACAAACCACCAATCAAGATATCCACTGGATCTGGATCTGCCCGCTTTTGTTTTGAACACACATTAGAATCTACATCAAGGAATTAGGGTTAGTAGAGATAGAACAAGCTTAGGCAAAGCTTTTTATTTCATTGAGAATTGCAGTCATTAACATATAAACGGCTATGCACTTATTAGCATGCAGGGGAGCACTGACTAGACAATTTATTAACATATGAAAAGAACTGACTAAGTGCTTACGTAGATTACCTATACTAAATTAATCAATGCAAGAAGGCACTTTTACCTATACCAAATTAGTATGTAGGAAGATAGTTTTAATCAGTTAATAATGTCCCTATACGTTTACCTATGCCACGACGGGGCTTATCTTTGCTGAAGCATGAGTATTTTGTCTTTACAGCTAATCATTGAAGGAATGATTTAAGTAAAGCGTTTTCAGCTCCACTTAGTATCTCAGTTTTGTTTATAACGGATTTTCAAAGTAAAATAGAAGACAAAGGGGTTCCTCGCGTTGGTAGGCGATTGCTCCTCTTATTCCTACCTTTTGGTAGTTGTTCAAACCGTGCTAACGTTACTAATAGAAGCGGGTAAACCTAGCCTAGCTTACCCTTGTAAGAATATTGCGCGAAAGTACGGTTATCAAAATATGGAAAAGACTATCCACTTATTAGTTTACAGGAAGACGGTTGTTAACATAAGAAAAGAAATGACTAGACACTTAATTGGTATGCAGGAAGGCACTGACTAAGCACCAAGAGATGATAAAGCTCCGAGATACCGCATATACCCGATATAGGCCTTATACTCATCGTAATCCCTCTAAAGATATTTTTAGATCGTCCCTGAGGTCTGTTGTTCCCAAGAGGGGTGAATGATAGCCAATGATATGTCCTTAATTTTAGCAATGTTGACAGGTGGGCAAAGACCCACGCAATACTTGGCAACTTTCGCGCATCAATTGTTATTTTTGCAGAAGAAGTAGGTTAGGTTACGAAAACTGCAACCATAGGAAAATGAGTCGCACCTATAGGTTTTGTGGAAGAATGCGCCTTCAGGGAATTAAGTGTAGTAAGTGCGTTAAGACTTGAAGAAAATGTACAGTGGCATAAACTGTAAAGCTTGAAATAATTTCAATAACGAGATAACTACAGGACATCCCGCTGAGGAATCATGGGTCGAAGGACTCACTTATATCAAGAAAATAAGAATTGAATGTATCAGCCACTGAAGAATGTTCTTGGTGTAGCTTCGGTTTAAGTAAGAATTCGGATCTGAAGATACCGTGAGAATTCAGCATCCTGCAAACAGTAAGAGCGTCTCGCGTCTCCCGTCAGAACATAGCAGGAAATCATCATTACCTTTACGGACCAAAAGCTACAAGTATGCAGCTATTGAGATTTATACATACACTTTAGAGAAACCAAAGAAATTAAAATCACTACTACTAGGTTATTTAGCTGCCAGAAAAAGCTCACTTTTAAGAGATGAAAACAACGGCTTCTGAGAGGCATTTATCTTACAGTCAAACTGGGAAAACCGTGAACACCAGAAATATTTCTAGAATATGTTATTGCATTGCACAAAAGAGCCGATCAGGCGTAAGCAACGGTAATTAGCCAAATTAAAAAAATATATATATAGGAAAATACGTCTACTCATGGTTCATGGAGTAAACATGACTTGCAGATTTCTTTCATTGGGAACAATATTTCAATATTTCTATACAATATTTCGACTAGCCAATACCAGTCTTCATCATGTTTATTAGGAAAAACCACGAATATACAGAATATTATACTACTGTAAAAATAATAAACAAAAGTTACATGGAATGACGTGGTAAGGTGTAGATGCTAAGAAAAATAAACCAAAAAGAGATAAATATTACATAATAATTATCATATCGTCACGTTTGTTTATTCCCAGAGACTCGATGGTTTTGGCTTTACGAATGAGGTGGGCCTCACGTATTTTCCTAAGACAATCCGACATTCATTTTATATCTAAGGCCCAGTTCATACGTGGTGCTTCTGCCGTGCAGAACTTAATTCTTCATTTAAGTTCGACAGAAGCACGGCAGAAGCGCGGTTTCTGAATCAAAGTTTTTAATTTGGTACGGAAGAAAATTAAGTTCGACAAGGTCTGCCGTGCTACACGACTCTGGCACGGCAGCGATTCAAACGTCGTGCTTATGCCGTGTCGAACCTAATGCATAAATTTCGGAAATGTATTTTCGCTGGTGTCAGCATGCGCATTGAGTCTGTTTATTACTCCGGGGCTCCTTTGCGCATGACGGCCAGGAATCAGACGCGTAAGCACTGGAGTCGAGAAATTGGACGAGAATGGTTTATAACAAACATGGCTGCTTTTCATGCAAGTAGTTTGCATGCTCCTTCCTCCTCGGTTTGCAATGCTAGAGAGTCCGATAATTCATCAGAAGACGAACTAACTTTTTGACGAAAATATTCCACTAGCTGGCTATGAACAACGAGATGAAGAAGAAGACGAGGAAGCGATCAGCGGTTTTCTCGCAAGAAATAAGAAGAGTAGCAATACAAAAAAAAACTTCCAATTATAACATTCGCCTTACGGTCAAAAGGAAAAGGATTTTTTTGCTGCATTTCTTTTCTTCGCCTTCTTGAGTTTTGTAAGAGTTTTCCAAGTAGCAATTTATGCTAGAATTTACAATGCAGCGCCATTTTGGTCACCGCTTACCGCTGCCCTAACGACTGTGCGAACACTAAATTAAGTTCGACTCTCGCACGACGTCTGATTTGAATTCGCGCAATATAATTTGGTTCCGCACGGTAGAAGCACGACGTATGAACTGAGCCTAAGTGTTTCAGTTGGGATAAGTAATATATGGGAAACAGAGTGGCTATTGCTGGGAGGGCGTCTATAATAATGTCTTATGTAATCTTTATCTTTTTTCCGGTTTATTTTTCGGTTAATTGTTCCTGTTATTGCAGTTTCTAGAATATCAGAAGCAATTTACTACTGCAAAAACATGCAAAAATATGAATGAAAAGCCGCCGTTTTGGCGTCATCGTTAAGACAATCTCAGGGCTAAGTATAACAAATATATTTGTTTCTACTTGAGTGCATCGCTTAGTACGTTGACTTTGGAGATTTGAAACTATTTAGAATGCGTTCGATTGGCCTTTACTTCTGGAATAAGAATAAATTCTGAACTATTCCTTAAATCGAGAGAAATTTTTTTCAAAAAAATATATATACACATTACCCGCGTTTTATTTCTCCTGAATACTGAGTGATGTTTCAGAAACATTATATTGCTACAAATATCGCGTCAAATACTGACGTTGTTAAAATGGAACTATATAGAAATTTCATGGGAAGATTTGACGGAGGAAAATTGTTGCATACCTAGCTTACAAAAAGAACCCACACCACTGTTCAAAAAGTGGAGGGGACGTAGACCTCGGTGGTGGGGCCGGGAGCTATGAGTCCCGTTGGGGCCCATTCCCTCTGGGCAGGTCTGTGTCCAGAAAAGCTGGTAAAACTAAAAAAACTAAGCCTGCAAACAGTGTGTTCGTGGTATTTTCCCCAGCAGTAAAAGGCAAAAGGTTAATTAAGGGAATCTTGCCACTTCAAGCGTTCATGACAGTTTCACTGATAGCGGCGGGTATCCACCCTGATAAAATCTTAGATTGGTCTTAGATTTTAAGAGTGTCGAAGTCTTTTGAGAATTTGCGCCCGAAAACAGTGAAAATAGAGGTCACGGAAATTAACCCTCTACTTGAAATGGCTTCAACTTCAACTTCAACTTTATTTCATAAGGCTATTGGTTACAATAGACTGGCCCGCAAAATAGCAATTGCTAATCTAGGTGGATCAGTTAAAAGAGAAATAAAGTGAAAGGAAAAGGAAGGAAGGAAACCATTTTAAGTTACAATAACTATTGTTATATTCCTAGACTTTCACTCAACTAAACAGGGACTGCCATTGGTTGATTCTTGGTCACGTGGCCTTGACTAAAATCAAATGTATCCCGATCGTGATACATTAAACAATGTATCCCGCTCGGGATACATTGCAGCACGTGATCAAAGCATGGTGGAAAGTGGTGTGACAGAAGGCGGGAAAAACACCGCCAGGTCCAGCCAGTTTTCTTTTTCGTGAATGAACACAACAACACAAAAACGAAACCTCAAGCTAAAAAGCAACGATTTTTAAAGTTATCCCAGAAGTTCCCAGAAGAAAAACAGCAGCTAGTGGAGGAAAAAGATGCAGATAATATGAGGAAAGTACTTTTGTTTGTAAATCATTCATTCAGTGGTTTTGAGAATTAAATTTGTGTTGTTATAAGTACCGAGTCGACTGTTTTGGTTCGCTCCGGTTATTCTTTTGTTGCTGTTGAAGTGAAAGTCTAGAAATATAACAAAACACTTAATGTCAGGTCCCTCGGGAAACCAGTTAGTTTTGTTTTCCCTCGAGTCCTGATGTTTCCCTCGACTTCGTCTCGGGAAACATCAGGACTCTTGGGAAAACAAAACTAACTGTTTCCCTCGGGATCTGACATTAAGTGTATAATATTTCTACCATAGTTTTATTTTAATTACATTAAATCTACTAAGGAAAGACGAAAAAGGAATTGACGGAGTGCGAAAAACCAATTCTTTTGTACAGAAATCACTTAACTATTAATTGAACTTTGGCGCGAAAATCACGTTAACAAAACGCGACTTAGATTAACGCGATTTTTTGAAGCGTTAATTTCCTACAATAACATAAACGACAGCTTGTTTTGTACTTTGGAAAATAAAGAAACTTTCTAGCTTTCCTCATGTAAAACGGGAATATGCTGAAGAGATTCTCCTCTGTTCTAATAGTTAGTTACCTTTTCCGCCGAGTGTCCGGGGTTTCTCGCGATTGATCTTTTAGCGTTGGTCTTTATTTTCACCATTAAGTTCGCCATTTTCTTCGGTTGTTGTGAGACTGGCAGTAAGGCGAGAATAATGACGTGCTTGGAATATTTTCCACCTATTCTGGGACTGAATTAGCGGGTCAATCAAACGGATTTATTTATTTATGTTCCATTATAAGAATGACATCGCATGCATCGCATAATTTCCTACGTAGCCTTAAAACTTCCGTCAAGTTCATGATTTGCGTAATGATGATGTTTGCTTGATTTTACAATATGATATGGCATTTCACGAGGCAAAAATCTGTTGCTCTAGGAGTTTAAATAGAGGTCATCGAAATCTAACTGACAGAGACAGTTGTAACAAGGGCCTACACCACAGTTTACACAATTTATATTAGGAAAAAAAGAACAAAGTAACTTTGTTCAAGATTGGAAGATCACCTCGAAGCTTTGACATCACTACATACATAACCTGTTATTTTATGTGTTGTATCGCCCTGCTTCAAGAAGGTGAGTTTAATTTTAAAGTAGAATACGTGAAGTAGCATTGGCCGAATTTATATTAGAGGCGAATTATTTGTCTAAGACGAATTACCCGTCTGAGACAGACATATCGTTTAGATATAAATCCGTTTTTTAGACGAATTTTGGCCCCAAATTCGTCTTCACTAAATTCGTCAGCCAAGACAAGACGTATTTGGGGTCAAATTTTGCCTTACCACCGGACTTATATCTAGATTCATCCTAGACAGATAATTTCGGTCATTGTCAGTGGAGTTGTCAGCTCGTTTTTTGGTGAAGGAAAAAATACATCGACGATAGACAAACGCGCTAGCTCAGTGTAAGTTGAACCTAAACATTACACCCTTTATTCTCTAGAAATTTTTAAAGGTTGAGAAATTATCAAGAAATTGCAAATTTCTTGTTAACCGTTCCATTCAACTACGATCTTCAGAGTATTTCTACTAACTTAGCAACGATTTTTGGAGGTTGTGCATCTCATATTTTGTTACCAAGATATTGCAATTATTATGTTATTAAAGACGGATGTCTCCTGGAAATTTAGGTACAAAGCAAAACGTCCCCTAGAATGTTTTAGTAAAATTACGGTTACTTTATGTCCCCGAACTTTCCAAAGGAAGATATTACCATCTTCCCAGCGTGCTTTGCGCGTATTTCTGGGTAATTGTTGCCAGTCTGCGTGATGAAAACATGAATTTTACTCAAAGTTTCGGAGGAATTTTCGTCTCTTTAAGGATGAGATATGGAGGTAAAGTAGGTAGTGAGTAATTTCTCGTATTTCATTTGAAGGACAGGGTGATTTCTTCATTAAATTGTCCTGTTTTCTGTGAAATTGCCTCGAGTTCATCTTGAACAAGACGCTACGGAGAGTACACTTTGGCATCGTGGTTGTAGAACTGATTAATTGGAAATGCGGAGGAATAGCCAGAAATGAAATATGCTAAGAGCAAGATGTTAATTTGTGAAAATATGGGATTTGTCAGGATATTCTGAAAAGAGCAACATCCAAGAGGCCTACTTGCCAAAAACTAGCATTTCGGGACAAATTGTCTCTGAGATATTGGCCCATTTATGCTCTGATGACTCCATTCAAATCCTCCTAAATCTGACTTGGTTCTAAACGTTGAGACCTA
>BOPM01000383.1:292539-307539 GCA_022179025.1 Porites australiensis | reverse complement strand
TCGTGAAAACGGTCAAAAAAACTGACCAAAATAACCTATACGGCCAGCCGGACGTGTTCTCACTTTTGACAAGCACCAAATTTCCAGCCCCGGCGGTCTTGTAAGTAAATGAACATTAATAGAGTTACGCTTCAGCATGATAGAGAATTTATTACGTTTAGGTTTTATTTCTCTTTATTTATGGTTACAATAAGGCCTCTTACGCATCAAGCAAGGTGAAAAACGAAAACATCCGAAATTGATTTCCGACGATTTTGACAAGCGGCGCATTTCTCAACCATAAATCCAATAAACAAACCAGCCATGAATTGATAGCAGATGTATTCATTTTGTACATCCAGTGGAAAAAGACAGTTAAAAACATGACAAGTTGGCGACACAAACGACCGTAAAATTCCGAAAATAAGCCATGGGGCTTATATTCTTCAAAGGCCCTTTTGGAGGGGCTTATTTTTGGAGAGGCTTATATTCGGAGGGGTTTATGTACGGAGGGAAATTTTCGTTTCACAATCGATTGGGCTAGCTTGTAGTGGGAACGAAATTTGCCATTTTTGCTTTGTTTTGCTTTGTATTCGAGAGCAAATTCCAAGTACAAGCCCCCCAGGGGGCTTATATTCGGAGAGGCGATTTAACGAAGGGTTTTTGTGTTACAAGTTTGGGGGCTTATATTTGGAGGAGCTTATACATGGAGAGGTTTATTTTCGGAATTTTAAGGTATGTCAGCTTCAGCTATCAGAAAACAAGTTTCCATATGCTGCATACATTTTCCGCATGAACTCACCTGAGTGTCAAATTAAAATAATCACGGAATATGAATCAGCGTGACTCCTAGAATAGATTTCAAATAATTTTCATGGCAAGAGGGTTATGTATAAGGGATTCGCTCTCTTAGATTATTCCCTCTTGACACAAACATATGAAAACTCACACATTGCGTGCCCACCCTGTGGCTTCACCTTCGGGCTCTAGTTAACCCCGGGATTCATTTGTTATTAAGCGGACTTGAATTTCTCACAGTTTCTAAAAAAAACAAATTAAAAAAAAAAAGTTTATCCCCGTCTTCTATCAGACAGTATTGATCATCTTCTTCCCATCTGGAATTGGCGTGCGCAAATTGTGTTAGAGCCGTTCAGAAATTAGGTAGCGGGGCAAACCGAAAAAGGCGGGTAAACAAGCTAACGTGGTATTTTACCGTCGTCTTTCTTAACGTTGAGATACTGACCTTTCTTTCTTCTTACAGGTTACTGTAGCGGGCAACAAACTCAAGCAACAACACCAACGACGAAAATAACGAAAGATGTATTTTTCTTCTTCCGATTGCATCATCTGGGTAGCCGTATTTGCCACCGAGTTTCTTGTAATAGTAATAGTGAACCTCCTTTCAATCATTGTCTTTATAAAGAACAGAAGTCTTTGCACTCGCAGGATGTACTTGGTTATAAGTTTAACCGTAGCGGACATGTTGGTTGGAGGACTTTCCGGGAGTGTCTTGCTTTTCAAAGTCCCTGCCTGGAAAAGTTGTGACTTTGCAGAGTTTTATCCGGTAGTCCCTCTTATCTCCCTGACAAACATTACTGTGATTTCGTTAGAGCGAATGCACGCCACGTTTCGTCCATTGAGGCATCGGCTCGTCAAGAGGTGGGTTTACGTGGTAGCAATTGCTGTTGTTTGGGTTTTCCCTGGTATTGCAGCAGGCTTGGAGAAAGAAAGAAAAATTCTGAAAATATGCGTTATTTTTTTATGGGAAGCACACAGTATTTTGTGTTTATTTGTTATCTTCGCTTCGTACACATCCATTTTCCTAAAGTTTCGCTTTAGAGCACATCCACAACGCCATTTTGCAGCCAATTTAAGACAGAAGAAATTTATCGTAACATTGTTTATAACAACTTTAGTATCTTTACTGATGTGGCTACCGTACAATATATTCAAGTTTCTTAGCATAACTTCTAATGGAATTTCCCATTCTACCACAAGACTCTTGAATGCCGATCTTTTTTTTGTCTTATTATTTTTTGCAAACTCTCTTGTAAATCCCATATTATACACAGTCAGGATGCCGGAATTTAAAAAAGCTCTGTTCTCATTGTTTAGACGTCAACAACAACAAAATGTTGCTATTCCACCACATTGATAATAGTAGTTGTATGTTAATTCACTGTACTTTATAAATTCTGAATGCTAATGTAAAAGCCTATTGTATGTAAGACCGACGAGAGGCACAGCGGGCTCAGGCACGTCCGACTTGATTATAATAAATGAATAAAGGTTACTTACTTTATCATTTCTTAAAGTTTTTTTTTCTTTTTGCGAAAATTTTTAATTTTGGGAGTCAGCTGATGCGAAGTATGTGATCGGGAAATTTAGGAGGCCTGGAAGAGTAGGATATTCGGAAAATGCTCGAAAGAGCTGTTCGCTTGCCGAGTAAAATAAACAAACTGTTTTCAGCGAATCGTCCTATGTTAGCCCAAACAGATCGACTGCATCCACTAGTGGTAAGGCAACACCTTCAGCAAATAGTGATAGCTTGACATTAGGTTTTCGCGCGAGAACCAGCGCCTTGCATTCCTTAGGGTTCAAGATCATCTTGTTATTACGAAACCACCACACACCACCACAAGTTCCTTATTGAGAACATTTCGACAACAGCTGGATCACTATCAGCAAAATACAGCTGATTATCATCAGTATATAGTTGGACGACTTCGCCTCTTTGATGAAATAAAATCAGTCGTTTATGAAGATATTAAACAATAAGGGTCCTAAAACGAAGCCTCGGGGAACACCGCTGTTAACATATGAGACATAACTTGTAATGTCCTCCACTCGAACCCGTTGCCTGCGATTTGTTAAATAGCTCTTCACTAAGTGCAAACTATGGGTAGAAATACCATAAGCAGAAAGCTTCATGATAAGCCGTGTGGTAGCAAGTCAAAAGCTTAATCTACTTAAGTCCATTATCACAGTCCCAACTACAGAATTCTTGTCAAGAGCACCTTTCCAGTCCTCGATAAGATGCAACAACACAGACTCGCAACTGTAACTTTTTCTATATGCTGACAAGAACGTAGAAAAATACGGGTTGAAGTAGTGAACAAGCTGTTTTTAAACACATCTCTCGAAAACCTTGTCCAAGAATACTAGGATGGATACAGGCCTGTATTAGGACTTGTCAAACTCATCATCTCTCTTGAACATAGGACAGATCTCTGCTAGTTTCCATTCAGCAGGAACACAAGCATTATCAATAACAGTGTTAATAAGTCGTGCAATAGGACCAGCCAAAACTGAGGCTCCATCCTGTAAGACACAAGCAGGAATCTGATCATGAACAGTAGCTTTATTAGGATCTAAAGACTTAAGAATTAGCTCAGTTTCGGTCAATGAGACGTCATTAAACTCAAACTGAGCAGCCAACACACATTCGTCTCTTATAGCAGCAATGCTTAAGTGAATACTAATGTCCATAGCAACATTAGGATCACTATCATGTTCTTCACCTAGTACATTTTGAATAAGAGAAAAATAGTTGTTGCAGATCTCAGCCACTTTCTTCTTGCCAGTCACAAGTACGCCATGCTCCTTAAGGTGATAGGTCCCTTCATTGTTACTTGGTTTACAATGCATAAAGGGCTTAATTGTACACTAGAATTGTTTTGGATCACCATTGGCACTGTCTGCTCTTGACCGGAGATAGCTGGAAATTTCCCTTCGTCTTAAGGATGAATTAAGATTATGCTGAAGTCTGTATTTCTCCCAGTCCCCAGGATTCTTGGAATTAAAGTATAGTTTTCTTAGTTTGTTACTGTGACGAATGGAGTCAAATAGTTCTGAGGTCATGAATGGCACATGTTGACGCTTAGATATGGAACTCTTGACAATTTTCCCCATGCCCAACACACATCCCAGGGACATAAAAAAATTCTGCAACATGGAAGGGAACTGTAGCAATGTCAGCTGAAAACGATCCTGGGTATGAATTTTACGGATGTGTATAATCTCACCAACTTGATTAAAGTATCAACTAGGGTAGTGGTGGAATCTAGCTCGCTCACTGATGTAATTCCTACGAACAAGCCACGTTCTGTTCTTACTTCAGGAGTGTTTGATCTTGGCCTCATTGATCACAATCTTATTTACACTGTTATGCGGTTACAATGTCCAAAATTCATTCCTAAAACAATAATTGTAAAGCGCCACTTCAGGCATTATGACCTTGTCAGGCCGGGAGAGGTCGCAGTTTAGCTCTCCGCTGATTTCATGTTCCCATGTGGCTTTTAACAAGCCAGGTGGTCTATACATTCCGAGAAACAAGCACCTTTTTCGCTCTCCTGCTGGACGTTTGCACATACAGGGTTATCGATTCAACTTCATGTCCTCCCAAGTCATGTATTCTAGTCACAATCAGCCGTCTTCTAACATAAATGAACTCACCACCCCAAAAACTGTGACGATCTTTGCGGTACAGGTAAAATCCTTTGATGTGAAAGTGCGAGTCAGGAAATGAATGGTCCACCTTGCATTCGATGATCACTATAATGTCAAAGACAATTTTGAGAATAAGGGACCTTAGCTCAAAAAACTTGAGGTCAGCCACACTGTTGATGTTAATATGCCAAATCAATCTCAAACTCTCTTTACACAGTAATGGCAACCCCTTTGCTCACAGCCACGCACACTCTTTGCATAATGGAAGGCGATCTTCACGTTGAAAATCTCGAAGAGTTGATTAGAATCACCAAAATAGAAGAGTTAAAAGACAACTATGCTGTCTTTTATGAAAAACGAGAAGTATTACAAGATTGACTGGATTGATTCTAGGTAAAGAAAACGAGTACGTTGAGGCTCTTGAAGAGGAGCTGTTTTATCAAGATCATTTGTATTTACAACCCGATTTTAATTGACGAAACAAAATACTCATGCAAAGCGGAAATGAGAAAAAAAAGGCTTGTTTTGTATACCGTGTCAGTTGGGATTTACAACAAAGCGAGCCAGCCGATAATTTTACCACTTATCTCATACGATCGATAAACCAAATCATCTGATGTTCCAGTTTTTCTGTTTCTATCACGCGGAATTTTTCTGTAGCATAAGGGAATCACACCGTAATTTGTGTTTATTTGTTAAGTTCTGTTGAGGTGCACATCCTCAGCGCCATCGTGCCAAAAAAACCAAACACACAAACAAACAAATAAACAAATAAAATAGGAGGAGGGATGGGTAAGTGAAAAATTGTGCTTAGTGTTTTTGCCTTGTTGAGAGATTCATTTTGAATCACTAAGTATTTTACTATTTTTTGTTATTGCTGTCAATAAGAAAAAAAAAATTGATTTCTTGTTTCTTAAGAAAAAAAAGGCCGGTTTAATTGCGAGTAATTATTAATTTCGTGTTTCAGTTGGTTATTTTTCGTTGTCTATTGTTTTGTGTTTTTAAAATAGTAAGGGCTGTTCATTGGGTCTTAAGGTAGAGACAAGTCGTATTCAAATATCGCTTCCGTTCCTTAATTGCTCGAATAATTAACCGACTTAAACGACACCTTGAAACGAGCGCGAGCAATGAGCTCTCACAGACGTTCACGATTATTTCATGTGATTACATAAAAAAAGGAAACATACTAGAGGTCTTTTAAACTTAACCACGCTCGCTATCGTCAGAAATTGCAAGTACTACTATATTTTACTTTTTCGTAAACCTTTAAGAGCGATGATAGGGGTTATGGGAGCGTAAAAAGTTCAGTATTTTTATAGGCACAAAAACCTGAGTCAGGAAGCATCATGGTTCAGTCATGTAATGGAGATAGAACAGAAAAACGTTTTGCAATAGCCAGTCAAGATTGAAATAATGAATTTTCTGTGTCTGAGTTTTGTCTTTACAGCTAATTCAAAGGAATGGTTGAAGTAAAACGTTTTCAGCTCCGCTTACAGTGTCTGAAATTTGTTGATAACGATTTTTTAGCACTAAATAGAAGACACGGGGGTTTCTCGCGTTGCTAGGCGATCGCTCCTAGTATTCCTACCTTTTTAAAGTTGTTTAAACCAGGCTAAAGTAAATTATAGTAGCGGGTAAGCCTAGTCTAGCCTGCTCTTGTAAAAGTATTGAGTGAAGGTACAGTTATTAAAATAAGGAAAGGACTATCTACTTAATAGTAAACACGAAGACAGTTATTAACATATGAAAAGAAATGACTAGACACTTAATTAATAGGCAGGGAGGCACTGACTATATATAGGCACTTAAATTGGAATGCAGAAAGGAATGGACATAATAATAATAATATTTTTCTGACGCTGTTCCTTAGAGCCCCAGGGTTACGTCTGACGCCACTGGTGGTTGTTGCAAAATGACACCAATATGTGTGTACTGTCATAATAATCAATTCATGGTTCATGGGTTAAGAAAATGAATTGCATATTTTTCTTTGGGAACAACGCCGAGCGAGCAGATCTTATCACGAGAGGATTCTTGCTTATATTTCAAGTTTCACTATCATACTATAAAAAAATCTTCCCCCGACAGATTCTGAGTACCACAATTTGAGAACCACTGAAGCTAAATGTATGCGAAGAATTGACATAAAAATAAAAAGCGTGTAGACAGCCGTGCGTCAATATTTCACTCATAATTTACGCATCCCGCTATTTCCCATGAAGGTATTTGACTAGTATTTTAAAAGGGTTATCTCAGTTTACAAATCGAACAATCCGAGGCGGCAGAGTCTCTCTCTTTGAATAACAAAAAAAAATTACACAACGGCAAACACTGGACATAAATTACCCGGTTACCAACATTTATACTCATCTCACTACTCACATTTCATTACTTCATTCACATATTTGAGATTTTGTAACATTTGCGGTTATTATAAAAAATAAAGCATAAGACACACGCACCTGGACAGGCCATGCATAACATCTTTGTTAATTGCTTGTTAGACTTTACTAGTCCAAGAAGCTAACTAGTTATATAACTAATATATCGCTTGTTGATCGGTGGAATCCACCTTCCTCTTCTAGCAATGAACAGTTTTCTGTCCATGACAGAATGAATATTCGTATCCACCGTTTATCGACGGCAAAAAGAACGTCAAAAAAACAATAGTTTTAGTCAAGGTTTTGATAAGGAAAACTTGAAAAACTTTGCGCTGCTTCGATTTCAATTTTTTGTTCATTTTCTTCTTGTCGTTGAACGACTAAGACGTAAAACTTTCTAACTTCACTTGTTGTGAAGGACTTGGGATCAAGACAACGATTTTTTTTCCTTTTCTGATATCATGAGATACAGTCTTTTAAGGACGGGGATATTGCGGGACTGTTACTGAACACCCCAATACCGCAGAAAAAATAATAATGATAATAACGAACAAGATTCTAAGAACTTTATTTCAGTCCTACAGATTCGTGCATAAAGAATGCATGGTGGCGTGTTAAGAACTTTCCAACTTGAATTTGTTTTTATGGCGGTAGTTCCGGATTCCCGCCCTTTTCCCTCTTCATAAGAAAGCGACACAACCGGTTATGCACTCTGTTGTGGTCTAAATGACCTCTATGTTGGAGCCATTGACATCGCGTTTACAGGTTGAACTGACCATTAAAAACATAAAGTATAAAGGGAGTTTTTAATTCAAGTCTCACTGTTCTACTGTTCATCGTTTTAGTAACTACGGTCAAGCAATACACATCAACTCTGGCAAAGGGTCCGCAAGTTGTTTGATTTTGCCTTGTCTGTAGGTTAAAAATCAGAAACACCGCACACCGTAAGGTTTGAGATCACCGCCGGAAATAATTAGCGATACCGCAACACCGCAGATCCCAATATCCCCCCGCCCCCTCCCCTAAGTATCAACTCCAGAAAAAAATAAATAAATAAAATAAATAAATGAATGAATTCCAGCATTTGAGTGAGATAGAATATTAGACCAACGAAGTTGGTTTACGTTTAAAGTGACGTTTTCGCTGCATCCCTTCTGCATCCTGATTTCTAAAGCGAAGTTTACGGCAAACGGCTAACGAAGATTCAAGTTGAGAATTTCTAAAAATAGAAAATGTGTTGCTAAAGCCAGTCCAAAACAATGGTTACAGACAAAACTAACGTGAGACTACTTATTTTGTGGTACAAATAATTCACAGTAAAGCACAAGTTAAGGGAAAACTTGGTTCGCGTTTGCCGTTTAACGTAAACGGGACTCTAAATCTCTCTAATTATTGAGTATTGATCAGGAACGTCCGTGATAAACAATCGATATAGGTCTTGCTGAGGACTGGTGAGTTTTCTCGCAGTTTCTACAATATCAGAAACAGTTTATCAATAAAAGCAAAAACATGCAAGTGAAAAAAGCCGAAGTTTTCGCGTGATCGTGAAGAAAATCCAAAAGGTAAGTAACAAATGTGTTTGTTTAAAGAATTTCATTTGAGTGCTTTGGTAAGTGTCGGTGCTGAGTTAATTACAGTCAAACCTCTCCACAACGGCCATCTTGAGGAAAGGAGAAAGTGGCAGTTATGGATTGTAATACGACTAAAGTTTTTTTATGAAGTACATAGTGATATTATTCCAGTCATAAATAATATATAGAGATAAAATATACACACACACAAAATAATGCTTTTTTTTTTTTTTTTTAAAGTGACAAAACGAGCAGGGTTTTGGCGTCAGCGTGAAGGCAATCTCAAGAGTAAGTAACAAATGGGTTTATTTAAAGAATCAAATATGAGTGCTTTGGTTAGTGTGCAGACTTAATTACAGTCAAACCACTCCAAAACAGCCACCTTGGGGACAGAAGGAAGTGGTTGTTGTACAGAGGTGGCCGTTATGGGGAGATAGCGGGGTAAAATGAGTAGTATTAGCGAGTACATTATTGTAATCTATTGCAGTCATAAATAATATATAGGGATAAAATATTAAAAAAAAAAAACGAATAATGTTTTTTTTTCACGTGACAAAACGAGCAAGGTTAGAAATTTTCGCTATAAGTATCGTAGACAATTTATTCTCACTACACCAGCAAATTGAACACAATCAAAGTACGATTGCTGCGAAGAACCATCAACGTGCCATACGGATCAAATTTCATGACCATTCTTGACTTTTTCATCTGTGGCGGAAAACACTGGCCGTTGTCGAGAGGTTATTTTGGCAGCTGTGGACACACTTTAGTGGCCGTTGCCGTTGTAGAGAGGTTTAAACAAGAGCCAGTGGTGGTCTTTACACTAGAGCCTAAATAAGCTAAGAAATATTTCAAGACAAGTAAATTTTAAATTCTTCATGGAAGCTAATCACACACGGACTGGAGGCTACTTTCCCACCTAACATAATTAAGATTGTGAGATGATTTGCCTTTCTCAAAGCTCAAGAAACTGAGAGCAAGTTCGCTAAGTAAGTTAGGGATGATTTTCATGCCACTTGAAACTTTCTTGAATCATCTCAACTTCCCGACTTTAATGAGATGCAAAGTAAAATAACTTGAGATTTTACTTAGGCCTTCACACACGTATCTTTGGTTAAGTAAAACTTAGTACCTCTTAAGTCTTACTTAACAGCCTGGTGTAAAGACAGCCAATGTATGGACTGTCCGCCAGGACAAAATTAGTGGCCGTTAGTCGAGGTTCGACTGTAGTTTAGAGATTTGAAAATGTTTAGGTTTCGTTCCAGTGGTCTTTACTTCTGGAATAAGAATACATTCTGGATAATTCCAAAAAAAAAAAATTGTTTTCAGAAAAATGATCCGCATTTTGCTTCTTATAAACAAGGATGTTTCAGTAATATCGGTTCGATAACGAGTCAGCAACTAAGGTTGTTAAAGCGGAAATATATTGATATTCCATGAGAAGGCGAAATTCAACGGAGAAAAATTGTCGTATATCTCATTAACTAGCTCTGTTGGTGAACTCTTGTTAACAGCTTTACCTCAGCAACTGACGAAAGATCCAATATTTTGGTTCCAGAACCAGTCTTGTAGTAATAGTTAAGCATAGTGTTACGTAACCACACTTATAATCTGGTACCAAGTAGATCAATGTTACTGGCTACACCGCGGAAAGCTTGGTTCCGTACTTAAAACTATGCGGTCTTTTGACTCAAACAAGCGGCAATTATTCTCAACCAGCTCCCTATTGCAGCTTAATAATCAAAGGAAAGCTTTCCATAGGACTTTTTAGTCCTAGTTCGATATCCTTCAATGAGAACGCAATCGTAAGAAATTTCTATCCTAAGAAATTTCACCCTTCGAAGCTTTTCAAAAATTCGTCGCCAACTCTGAGGGAATTTGCATGTGATCACCTTAACTGCGCTCGACGTGTAGTCGAGCATATCATTCTGATTACAGCGTAATTGAGTCAATAAATTGTTCAACTGTTCAACCGTTTATTACTTATTTCAAATTTTACAAGCAATATCTACTGCCTGCATTTAGCAATAAGCCAGTCGAGGCGAGCGGAGGTTACACGTACTTTATATATTCATGTAAATATATGTTATATATAGCTCACAAGTAAGACTAGAGAAAAAGAGCAACAAAAAACTTAACGTTACTGATCATCTTCACTCCTTCTAAGCCGCGAAAATTGATCTAAATCTTGCGAACAAAGAAGCTCAGGACTCGTAAGGTTTATTATAACCCTGCATCGTCAGATTCAAGTTGATATTATCTAAAAATAGAAAATGTGCTGCAAAAACAATGGTTATAGACAAAACTAAAGTGAGACTACTAATTATGTGGTTGCAGTAATTCACTAACTGGATCGTGGATCCGTTCACGCAAGTTAAACTGGCTGTGCACTTGGCAAAAACATCAATTTCAAATGCACATTTTGTGGTTTTTCTTTCACACCGATGTCAAAATGTAGAAAACGTCCATGAAACCTTTATAATTATATGAATTCCCTTTTAAAAAAGTACTTTTCGTTGACCATAGAAAACAGAATGTACCTCAAGTTTCTTCAGAAACTCCGCTGCCTCGGTTGGTTCAAAATAACCCAAGCGCTCTGATCCGCCGTGAAGAAAACAAGGTTGAAGTCCTCGAAAGACAATTTCATAGGGAAAAGCTTTCGTTTGTCTACAAAAAGGAAACTGAGCATTCTTTTGAACTTTATCTTTCCATTTGTTTATTTTATCGGCGTATTTTCAATCTTTAAACACAAAACTTCAGTCTTGAAAACCACCACATGATGAATGCGCGCCAGACATTTTGTTGGTGGATGATATTAGAGACCTTTAGATTCGAAGACGAGGACGACTACTTTCGCGTGTTCTCAAAGTATAGACTACCTGCAGAGCTTTATTTTACCATATTTCACTAGAAAAGTTAGCACTGTTATCTTTAATTAAGGAGGTTATGCGCTTTCCCGATCGCAAAATGATAAAACTTCCAACATTTAATATCTTGTTTTCGCGCGCTAAAACTCGTAGTAGAATGACAAAGGGTATACCACATTTTCCCGCCGAAATGACGCTGGTTATCGCTGGAGCACTACGTGGTATTGAGAAAATCTCGTACTCGTAGTCGTAATCGTAATCGTCTTAGAATCTAAAGCTCTTTATTTACTAAGGTGTCAAATCCGCTTCTTCCCCAGCCCTATGTGGTTGATCATTTAACTTTTGTGGGGGAAGGGGTATGGATGATTTGGTTTGGGTAAGAATTTTTTCCAAACCTCTGGACTTAGAAATTTTTTCCTTGACATATAACAGTGTAAGATTTTTTTCCAGCATTATATACGTCATGAGCGATATCTATTTTTTTCAGTGCAGGATATTATTTTTTACAGTTATATCCTTGCAAGCGTTTCCTCCTCGAAATCAGTCTGCAGGATATTATCCATAACCCCCTCATGGTCGGCCCCTAAAATCCACAAAACATTTGCTCAGTTGAGAGATTCTGATTTGCCAATCATTTCTAAAGCCTTTTGAAACAAAAGGGACAAAACTCTCTAGGGAAGGAATTCGTTTCTACTTACTTCCAACCGGGAAGTCCGTACGGAGGGACATACGGTGACGTCATACCCAAATCTTCTCAGATGGGTAGTTTCCAAATTGTCTTAGGTATGGAACTCCAAGCGCGCGGAGGCTCCGCTAAAAAAATACAGCAGAATTTAAACACTTTCTTCGCTGCCACATCCCACAGCTATCAGCATTGCTCACCTTTTTTACTCCAAAAAGGCTTAGCACACTTTATTTGGGCTGCACAGCGTGTTGACCGTTCATTCTAGGAACTGCTAACTGCATTGCCCTTTGCGCCGGCTTCAATAATCGCTCTTGCAAGCTAGTCAAAAAAGGTAAAAATGGTTCTGAATCATTTGTTTATAGCGCTGATCATGGGTTATTCTTTCAACAGGTTACTGTAGTGAGCAACAGACTTAAACAGAAGGAAACAACAGCAGCAGCAACAGCAATAACAATACAAGATGGTTCCTTCTGCATCCAAGTGTATCACCTGGAATGTTGTTTTTGCAGCCGAGATTGTTGCCATAGTAACAGTGAACCTCCTTTCAATCATCCTTTTTATAAAGACCAGAAGCCTTCGCACTCGCAGTATGTACTTGGTTATAAGTTTAACCGTGGCGGACATGTTGGTTGGAGGACTTTCTGGAGCTTTTAAACAAGTGCTCATCCTACAGGAGTGTCACTTCGTACAATTTCCTTTTCAAAAGGAAGTTGTAATAACACTTCTTTTTTTCTTCCCTCTCGTCTCCCTGACAAACATTGCAATGATTTCTTTAGAGCGAGTGCACGCCACGTTTCGTCCAATAGAGCACCGGATTATTAGGAAATGGGTCTACGTGGTAGCAATTGCTGTTGTTTGGGTTCTCCCTGTTATCACATCAGTCACCTCGATGGTAGTTCTCCTTATGACAGGATATTACCTTTTCTTTTATGGATTTCATTGCTGTTTGTGTTTATTTGTTATCTGTGTTTCTTACATCGCAATTTTAATTAAGTTTCGTTGTGGAGCACATCCTCGGCGCTATTTTGCAACTTCTTCAAAACAAAGAAAACTGACTGTAACATTGTTTATAACGACTTTAGTATCTTTACTGCTGTGGTTACCATATCATATACTTGTTATCGTTAACCTGAAAACTAGTGGTCTTCCTAGTTCATTTCCTCGACTAGAAGCTGTACGTTTGGGTTATTCATTGTTTGTTTTGTTTTACGCAAACTCCCTTGTAAACCCTGTTCTATACACAATCAGGATTCCGGAATTTAAAAGAGCCTTTTTCTCATTGTTTAAATGTCAATAAATAGACAATAGCGCCATTTGTAGGAGGAAAAATAAGATTGGTCTTGCGTAATAGAACTCGACTTAGCTAAGAATGGACCGTGACACTTATTCTTGGATAAGACACGTTTTAGCTGGAACATAGAAAACCTCGGATAACTTAACGACTGTCGTGCCGAAATATCTTTAGCGAAACTCGATTTTAAGTGTTTAACTTGTCTACAACTAATGAAAGAGAGGAAATTGAAATTATTTTTTATGGTAGGAATATAGGTTACACTATGATCACTCATACCAACGTAAGACATCCCACAGCAAAGGATGTCGTCTCGATGAGTACTAAAAAATAGATTTATTATTTGTTAAGGGTACTTGTTTAAGGTGTAAATAGAAAAGCTATACGGTAAATATCGGTACATTCAAGAGAACCCTGTTTAATTGTTATTGTTGGTAAGCATATCCAATTTCTTATCGTCCAATGTTTAACGTGCTGGGAATCTAGTCTTTTTAAAAAGGGATAAATATTCAAAAAACAGTTAAATATAGGTTAATTTGGTGGTGTGTACCAGTAGGTTACAGCAAAAGTCTTTGTTGTTCGCATTAACTTTTTATTAAGAGTACAAAGAGTTAATTCTCTAAACCTCAGGAACTATGTAATTTACGTTCGAACAAATATATCAGGTCTGCATCGCCCACCAAATCTAAGCTACCTCTAGCCCTTACCCTAGCCTGGTCTGCATGTTCCACTGATAAACTTTTCCCGCGTGGCTGTTGACATCCGAAATCTTGACGAAATATCTCAAGAGCGTAGCGTCCAACGTACGCACATTTTTTTTTACGCCCATGCGTACAGCTGAAAACTTAAAAAAATAAAATAGTAAAATAATAAACTCCTGATAGCATTTTTGTCATTGAATCGGGGTGACTGGTAAATTCTTCGCATTATATTGGTGTCTTTGAGTTATTATTTCCTTTATTCTTTTGATTATTCAATAAACGGAAGACAAGAAACGTTGTAGTGGGGTAACAAACGAGAGATTGAGCTCTCTTGAAATTCTGCACACATACAGGCACAATGACGATGATATTGGTTGCGTTATATCAGAGTTTTCCCATCTGAAGGAGGCCTACTTTGGGACCTTTTAAGGTCGTAATTACAATTACGTAATTAATGGTAACAGGACTGAGTAACTGACTCTGTAATCATACGAGTGATTAACAAAATCGGACGACCGTGTAGCGGGAGTCCGATTTGTTTAATCACGAGTATGATTACACACCGAATTGGGCGACACGAAGTTCTGTTACCAGTTAATTAAGAGCCAACGTCTGTAATTTTCGAGAATCGGTTGACAGGCGTGAATTTTTGAATTTCTTCATATTTTGCTCAAATAATCTCTATAGTACACTAATTTCAAAAATCACGTTAAAACTTGTAACAGCTTTTTATTTTTTCAGGAATCAGGCAAAGTTTGATAAACTCTAAATCGGCGCTCTTTCGAGTATGAAATTAGCGAAAATTAAGCATTTTCTTCGCGCTCGTACATAAAAACGGAATGATATCTCTAGATGAAATCAAGTCACAAAACAGACACACATTTTTATTTTATAATTCAGCAATTAACTTTAAATAAACCGTTTAAATGTGACTGTACCGGCCGCAAGAAGAATCACGGTTTCAGCAATTCTCAAAAATGGCAAATTTGACCTAACTTCACCATCGTAAAAATCCAGTTGGTACATGGAATTTCAATATGAAACAAGAACTGTATTGAAGCATATCCTTTGCTGTT
>BOPM01000383.1:277021-292516 GCA_022179025.1 Porites australiensis | reverse complement strand
CTGTGTGGCCTGAAGAAAATTATATACGCAGACGTTTTCAGAGCGACGAAGGTGCTCCCTTTACACTTCTTTTTCTTTTCGAAAATGGCCACTACACGGACTTCTCTCCTCGCTCCTCGCCGCTAGGCGATCGTTTTTGCCTGAAAGATACCACCACGAAGGAGTTTTAGCACACACGTCACTGCAGGTGCAGGCCCAGGAAAAGGGTGGTATTCTCCATCTGAAATTTTAAATCGAAATGAAAGGCTATTTTCAGCCTTTTCTCTCTTTTCTCCGCAACGTATTTGGTTAAAAGATAGTAAGTAAAATGGCTGAGGCATTTTAAAGCATTTTTTCATTTACGCGACGGATTTTGACATTATGAAAAAGAACTTGTCAGTGAATTGGTTTATATTCTAGCCTGCGAACAAGTGCCGGGGGTGGTGGCGGACAGAGCCAGGTGACTATTCCTTTTTTCAGGCGGGAGCTAGCAGTACCATACTTTGAGGGCCTCTGTTCGGGGAGCGAGGGATCAGATAATCTACAATTCGTCAACAGCAGGTTGAGGTCTCGCCAGAAGATGCCCTTGCTGCAGAGGAGCAAAGCAATACTACTTTCAGTAATTTAAACATGTTAAATACTAGTATTTCGCTCATCAAATGTGTCCATTGTCCATTTTCGATTTGTGGTTTTTCAGGAATGTTCTTTTGCGAAGCATTGGCCAATTTTCTTTAAACAGTTTTACTCGTTTCCATTTCCCTGCTCTACCCTCATGTTGCATATGGCGTACGTGTGTACCTAAATCCCTCAATTCATACTGAGGTGATCGATAAAGAAGTCTATACGCTAAGCGGGGTTAAGATTAGTTTATTACAAGCAAAGGCGCAGAAGGCTAAGTGCAAATAAAAAAAACTAGTGTGAAAAGTTTTGCAGACTCGGCTTACTCTATTTGTTTTCTTTCTCTATTTGAGTTTCGGCTGGTGACATCCTAAAATCAAGTTTAATTCCACATGTTTTGGGAATACAAAATATAAAACTAAAAAAAAAAAAGTGATAATTGTACACTCGTGCGATGATTTATCCTTGTCTGTACAGTTGCGTGACCGGACCCAAATTACACACGGGCTTTCATCACGCATCACAGCGTTTAGTCTGAGGCTAAAGATTTCAGTAAACTGCGGCCACTTGCGGTTGAAACGACTATGTTAAGTAATTCTTAGAGATCTCGAATCCTATTTAGAGCTAGCACGCCGTTTCTAGCGGCTTTATTTTAGGTAAAGAAACTCGAAGTTAATATTTACACTCCATGAGAACTTAACAGCGTTGCCTTTTTCAGCTACTTGAGTGCAATCAAATGCAGTGTTAATCTACTTAGTTCTTTTTTATAACCATCAAATTGAAAAGCGTTTTTCAAAAGATTTTTAGAGCTTCCCGTAATGTACCCCTTGTAAAAGAAGCTAAGTTAGCAAAAACTTTTGTGTGCCTACACTCGCGGCTAGCTTGTTTTCAGCTTTCCAACGTGCGAAACTAGACTGCACGTTTCGGTGTCTCAGCGACGCACTTTTGTAATGCCGCCAAAAAGTTTTTAACACAGGAAACGGCAAAGAATATGCTTTAAAATAGTGTTTGTTTCATGTTGAAATTCCATGTATCAGTTGTTTTTTTCGATGGTGAAGTTAGGTCAAATTTGCCATTTTTGAAAAGAGCCGAAATCGTGTTTCTTCTTGCGGCCAACGCAGTCACATTTAAACAGCTTATCTAAAGATAATTGTAGAATTATAAAGTACAAGTCTGTGTTTTCCTTGTGACTTGATTTCATTTAGAGATGTCATCCCGTTTTTATGTACGAGCGCGAAGAAAATGCTTAATTTTCGCTAATCTCATACTCGAAAGAGCGCCGATTTGGCGTTTTTCAAACTTTGCCTGATTCAGGAAAAAATAAAAAGCCCTTACAAGTTTTAATGTGATTTTTGAAATAAGTGTACTATAGAGATTATGTGGGCAAAATATGAAGAAATTCAAAAATTCACGACTGTCAACCGATTCTCGAAAATTACAGACATTGGCTCTTAATTAACAAAATTGTTGATATAATAAGCCATTTTTTAAATCAAAACACAAGAAATTCCAATTTTTTTTTGCTATCAGTAAAAAAATAAAGCCATTTAAGTGCACGCGTGATGACGCATACTATACTGTACAATCACTTGGGCATGACGAGTACTGTCCTATTAAACTGTCCGATTAAGACTGGAATCAGTGCAGTTGATAACCAGTCAGATTTGACAATTTTGTTAAAGTTATGACTAAGGTCGTAATTACAACTGCGCGCCTTAAGTCGCCTTAGGTCGCCTTTAGTCTTTTAAGTCACTTCCAATCATCATAATCTTAAGGAGGTTCAAATTGTCTCGTTGTTATTACTTTTCTAGTTTTCTATTTCCATAATGCTTGATTCCTCACAAAGTGTATAATAACCCATGTTCAATAATATTAGCCAAAGACCCACCTCCCCCCCCCCGCCCACACACACACACACACAAACAAAATTCTCACAGTGACTTAAGACCCACTAATTTCTTCTCCACCCCTCTAATTTACGCAGTTACTTTAGGCAATTTAATACTCCTAATAGATAGTTGTAAGTAAAACAAAAATAATCATTCCTGTGTTGTTTATGCAGAAATGACAACAAAATGGTACACGACTTTATGTAGTCACTAGTATAGGTATTTTATTAATTTTATTGGGGAGGTTTTTCTCGTATTTCCGAGTAAAAGTGTTGTTAAAAAGGCATTCAAAGGTACAAGTTCTAGCTAAATTATATTAAACAGCGTGCAAATAGAGTAGACAGAGAAACAATGAAAATTAGCTTGCGAATGCAGTGACAGGGCTGAATTACGTACTACGCATGTCCGTGTCATCACCTGTTTACCAAGTATTACCAAGCATAGCCCGAACGCGAAGCACTCGTGAGAAGTGAAATTCATGCATCCGAGACTATCTGAGACCATCTGTCAAACTCATATTTGTGAATGCCAACGAACGAGAAATTCTACGAATATGTTAGAAATGCATATCATGGAAAGGATGCCTTTACGTAAACCAGGTATCAAGGAAAATGCTTTTGACCGTCTCTGCGAGGTTTTTCGTTGTTTTGATCGTCAGTAAGTTTGCAGAAAGATGACTGAGAAATTAAAAAAGAGCAACGTGCTGGAGTTTGGGGAACTTGCTTTCGATGGTACGTAAACAATTTACTTAAACATGATTTTATTGTGGTTAAGAAGGGGCAAATCTTTGTAATGTAGCCTAGCGATAACAGTCTTTGGTATTTTTTTGGTGTCAAGGAAGCCGGCTTTGAGCTCATGATACCATTACAAAAAAGGAATTCATGAAAGTCATAACCTTGGTTAAGCCTATATGACGTACACAAATCTTAGTGCGATCAAAGAAGCTTTTTATTAGATATAGTTTTAGCCGGCTTAGAGGTGCTGGTCGAGCTGAAGTATCAGTATTTATTCGCTTAAGTTTATTTAAAAATTAATTTGCACCTCTAAGCTGAACTAATGAACAAACTTTTTAATGTTTAAAGCTGGTGAAATTTTGAGAAACATCACAAGTTGGTTCAGCTCTATGTGAGTTTTCATACTAACTATAAGTTTACCCTTTATAACAGGTTTGAATGAAGCTGAAGAATCAAGGAATGAAGATCTAGATATCAAAGAGAAAGATAAAATTAAAGTTATCTAAAGAGTCAGATTGTTCTTCTCCCTGTAATGAAGCTTTGAGAGAACTTCAAGTCATTTATATTTTTTACCAGCAGGCGTCGAGTCCATTACTTACCAATTTACTGCTTTCAACATGAATTTTGACTGTTGCCAGATACAAATTTATAATAGCTGTTGTGAGCTGAGCTTAGAATGAGGTCAAAAAGGGAAAAAATTTTGGAAGAAAGAAGAGAATTCGAAACATCGGTGATTGTTTTGTGTTCTTACAGTTCTTATAGTGAAACCTAGCGAAACGTAACAAGAGAAATAACTAAAAGGCAATCATTCAAGGAAAAATAAAGATAAATATAAAAGGTGTCAAAATGTATATCTTTAATGCTGACACTGATATGAGATGTCTGGATGATTTCTTAGAACTGATAACATGTTGATAGTCTGTCTTTCTTTTCTGATCACGCTTCAACTGATGTATACATTCGAATGAAAGAACTGTTCTCAGTATCGTCCATCGGATGAATAATTACGGAGAAGGAAACGAGAATTGAATAAGATATGAAATAATCTGGCTTTAGTTTAGATGCCAACCTTAAATATTCGAAAACCACCTTAAAAATCGCCAAAAGGTGAGGATGTTTTGAAATTAAGTGCTTTTGCAAACGATACTAAGTAGCAGGGACGCTTCGTTCGAGTAGAAAAAAATCACAAAAGTAGAAACGAGAATTGAATAAAGTATGAAATAATCGACCTTGTTATTTATTCAAAATATTTCCCCATTTCTGATTGGCTAAAAGCACACGCATAATTCGCCATAACCATTTACTGATGACCAAATTTGGAAAAATTTTTTGTTTAACAAGGAAATGACGTCAAAAAAGCAGCCCACTACAGGTTAAGGCACCGTTACCGAGAAGACCTGGGGACGAGCTTGTCTTTTTTGGTTGTGGAAAAAGAAAGTGGCGGACATCTCACTCGTTTCAAGAGTAAGAACTACAGGTGCAATTAGGCGAAATAATTATAGCTAAAACCATGGCAAAAACAGCAAGACAGCTCGGAGGGCGACATCTGCTATTTGGAGAATATTTCCTTAACTGGACAAACCTAAACGTACACTATCGAAGATGAACTTAACATCGATGCAGGTAAGCATGTTTTAGCTATGTTTATAAACTAGGAATTATTTTGAATGAATAATAAAGAAATTAATGAATTCGGCTTTCTTAGGATATGAAGAATTAAGCGCATCTCGTAGGGTGTTATCTACTTCGGCCTTCGGCCTTGGTGGATAACACCCTCCTCGATCTGCTTAATTCTTCATATCCTAAGAAAACCGAATTTATTAATTGCAAATTTACTTTAAATGGGAACTAACCTGAGATCAGGCCCAATGTTAGCGGTTCTCATAGATTCTCTTTAACGGCTATCGCTAAAAGTTGGTCCTGGTACAAACTCTCACAATTTTGTGCTCACTGATTTTGGCCGTAACGCTGATTGGCTGTCAGAACAATGCCACAAGATCTGATTGGATTTTGGAATCAAAGGAAGTTGAAAGCGCTTATTCCCGGCGTGGTTGTTTTCGTGAATGATCCGCCGTCAGCGGAGAGAAGGATCAATTTTTCTGTCTTTTTTATTGTTTTATGGTCTTATGGTAGGAAAATATGCTTCAAACTGTGCCTTGGAAATTCAGAAAATTAAGATGGTTATTCATATCTTCGTAGGATTTGCTTTATTTGCGCAACTAATGTGAGTGTATCACGGAGTTGAATCCCTCTGCAATTCGAACAATGTGCCTTTTGATTTACCAACAAACGAGTGCAGTCAAACTACAAACTACGGTCCATCTTAAACTTGTTTTATTTGAAAGTTTAGCTTCTCTGAACGGGGCACGCAAGTGGAGGCTCACTGCGAAAGACAGCTCAATCGCCAGCTGTGAAGTATTAGACGAAAAACATCGCATCGCTGTACAAGGAATTTTTATAGGCATTATCATAAAAGCTGGTGGCGCTAGTCTTAAGGTAACAGACTCGTTGTTTGCCTTCGCTTTTTTGTAAAAACTACAGCAATTAAGGAAACTAATTAAAGGAGAACTACAAAGTGTGTTTGTAATATCGTTTTTCGTTTTCTTTATAGGTTAGTTGAGCATGCAGTTATACTAGTGTCGTTCGACTTTCCAAAGTGATAATATTTACATGGATTTAAGATTGTTATGCTCTACTAGATCTGCCTTTCCTTTTGAAAGACATTAGAAGCATATAAAAATGAAAAATTGCAAAATCACTGCCTCCTGCTCAACATTACGTTAACTATATTTGTTCGCCATGCTAGCCCCAGTACAGCTGTATGCTAATCGTCATTTTAGGCAGTATATTAAACGGTGGCAACTGCTTTGTGATCGACTAAGAAACGCAAACAAGTCAAAACACATATTAAAGCCACTGCCTGGCACTACTCCTTCATATAGCCTGCCACTCTTCATTTTGCTGTTTTTTAAAAACTGGCAGCGTCCTTTTTAAAGAAGGTAGGACAGTTTAATAATAATTCCAGTGGAGCACGTGAAGTCACATAAGATTTGGCATCAGATTCTCAGTTTGGTAAAGAAAATATACATTCATATATTCTAAAGTGGCCACAGAACACTTTGATGAGATAGAAACTTGCTTGCTTTTTGTTAGTTAAATCTGAGCTTTTGTGAACTTACAGTTTTATAACACAAGCGGTCAGTTTGCATTTTTTTGAAAGAGACTAACAGCTTTATCGAACTTTATTTTAGATCTCTCCATAAGTGTTTGTTTTCACCTGCAACGTAGTTCATAGCGGTCTCCTCCCCTACTATTACGGATCTTAAGCAACGACGACGGCTAAGGAAACGGGAACTGCAAAAAGGTAATAGGTTAGATTTATATAGTAAAACAACAACTTTGCACATGCATCAGGCTTTTTTGTACATTTATTACCGTCACTGCACAACTACAACGTGAACGTGCCCAATTTCACGTTTTGTAGAGGACGTGAACACAAGGCAACGACTTTCTTCTTCTCTTCCTGAACTTCGATACAGTCTTTTAGAATTCATCTCCAGAAAACAATTGACAACATTTGACGAATTGGATGAGACACGGAGTAAGCGCGATAAAGTTTGAGGTAGCGTGACTTCACTTTTTAAGTGACGTTTTCGTAGCCGTGGCTGTCGTTGTAGCTTAAGCTCCCTAACAATAAAAAAAACAGACGGCGTCTAAACAGGTGATCAGTTTATTAAGGTAAACCGGCCAGTGCTTCATTTCTAAGGGCTGAGTTTCGTTGCATCAATTCTACAAGCTCGATGAATATACAAAATACACTATCAGATCCTGTTCAGTTAAAAATATGGCCTATGCTCAGTTGAAAGAAAGTGTCCCTGAGAAGGCTCAAAAAGCTTTCCTTCTCTGGAGAATAGATGGTTAGATTTTTATTTTCACTCTTACTGTCGTGAAGTAGAGATCTTATACAGAAAATGATAATTAGCTAAGCCAGCTTTTCAAATAGGAGGCACAAACAGGAAATTGGTTCTATGAAGGAAAGGAGGAGGGGTAAAATCATTCGTTTAAAACCACGAATGAAGGGTTATATTCCCTTTAAAATACCTGCCACGCAGGCTAAACTTGTTTCTAAACACAAATAGAGAAAAAGATGATAATCGTTCCCATGTATTGCCCTGTTTTTTGACGCCAAATAAAACCTGTCTTTTTACTAATCCTTTAGCTGTGATCATGAAAACAATAAATTTATCTTGTTCATCGATCATGTTTAAGATGTCTTTTTAACTTATAGTTGGTGCAGAAACTATTCGAATAATTTAAAAAGTACCAGAACACGAAGGACTAGAGGTATGTTTCACGCTACGTTTTCTTATATTTTGTCCTTGTCAGTTCTACAGACAATTACAAGCCATCGATTAAAGTTGACTTGCGTTTGTTTTGTTAACAGAAAACGTTTTGAATTATTTTGCATTTGGATTTTCTTTTTAACTCAGAGAAATATAGATGGGATATCTTTGAAAGCAGTTGTTGATCATGAAACGGCCCAAGCTACAGATCTTGAAACCTACACTGCATCTTGTGAAAAATGAATTGTCCTTTATTACAATATAGCTGCCAGTTCTGTCCGCCAACCGACGAAATTTAAACCAATCGACTTATAAACAAAACACAGCTGCGTACAGTTTCATTTTCGAACGTTTGCTTCTTTATCTAAGAGGCAGTCTCAGTAAAAACCGCCCACTCAATTTCGAGTGAAAAATAATTTTGCCTGAAACTCATCTGGCAAGTGGAAGGCTTTATCGAGACTACAACTAAAATAGGTTTGGTTTGATTCACAATAATTTTCTTGCTCCGCCCTCCAATTTGCACGTCTTGAAAATTGAAAATTAGGCATTTTTGCGGCGCTGTAAAATGTTTGATTTGCCCATCCAGCAATGAATTTTACCTCTATTTATAGGTAAATGCCTCTAGTTTCACACGAATGTAATAGTTATTCGCTAAATTTAGCTGAAAAGACGAAATTAACCAAAATATGACCTCGAGTAATTGCCTTGGAGCGAAAGGCCAAAAATGACCCTGGTTTAAAAGCTTATTTCTGACGTTTGGGACCCAGCTGAAAGCTCTAGACCAAATAGACGAAAATACAGATTATCTGTTATTAAGAATATACAAAATCCCCTGTACGATTTCAGTATTTTAAAAGTTATGACCGTTTGTATCAATGCATATGCGAGCTTCTGCGATATTTTAAGCTTTACCGTTACGGAACTATCTCAAGCAGACAATACATATATCCAAGACTAGTACATTTGAGGGTGACTATTGTCAATGTTTTACGTTCAAAATATCCGATAAATTCAAAACTAAAATGTGCTAGTCATGGAGGTATGTATAGTGCGCATTGTTTTGGAAAAATTAGCATAACGTCAAAACCGTGAATGTTGTAACGCAGATTTTTGACAGGTTCGTAGGATAGGTTTGTCTTGAAGTTTTAAAATGTTGCAGTGAATCAATCTGAATGTAAGTTTCAGACCTTATTACATACATTACGAATATTATGTGAAGAGATTTTAAAACAATTTCTTGTAGTCGTTTCAGAGATATGCAAAAAGCGATAAAAGTCTCAATTTTGAATGAAGTTGCAATTATACAGGTGGTGAGAAAACGGATTAGTTTTCAAGATCGCAAGAACAAATATACACCAAAATTTCCAAGCATCAAAATATCCTATTAAGAAGCATTCTGACGCTACTTAAGAATAATTTGAGTCAATTATAACGTTTTTATTAAATAATCTATCACGGCTATTGAAAATTTAAGGTTTGAAATATATTTTTGTTTTAGTCGAATTCGAACATACAGAATTTTTTACTTCTTACGGAGATTGTTTGCTAAACAGCAAACTTTATTCCTAGTGTTGGATTTTCAGTAGCTGGTCTAGATCACACAAAATTCAGCTTTTATCAATTTCAAAGCTTTTTGTTTATTGTTGTCATAGTGATATCGGTTTTACTTAAAACTACATTTTCACAAATTTCAATCCATAGCCAATGACTGGTGAAATTTTCTAGCGATCGGAGAAGGAGAAAAAACACTTTTAAGGCGGTTGAAAATATCGGTAGGGCCTCTGAAAAACTGTATCGAAACACCTTAACAGTCCCACATTGCTTGGCTCTCTGTAGCGGCGCAAACAAAAGTTTTTTTTTTTCTTTTTTTAATTTTTACTATGGTACTATTCTTACAAGCTAAGATACTTAATAACTATTGAATGAGGCTGAGTATCATCTGAGGAATTGTGGAGATCGAGGAGGATGTTGCATATAGCACCCTCCGAGATCTCCATAATTCTTGAGATGAAACGAGAGCCCAATAAAATATTTTTTTTATTATTATTCACTCAAAATAATTCCTAGTCTAAAAGTAAGGTAAAACATGCACACCTCCATCTAAGTTCATCTTCGATTGTGCATGTTTAAGAGATAAAGGGTCGTTCAATTCTGTAAATATTCTCCAGATAGCAGATGCTGTGCGTCGAGTTCTCTTCTTGCTGTTCTTGCTATGTTTCCTGAAACGAGTGGAATGGTCTACCATTTTGTGCTCACCACCAAAACAACCCAACCTCGTCCCCAGGTCTTCTTGGTTAAATGTTCAATAATCTGGTAATTTTGCTGCACAATTGATGTCATTTTACACATATCACAAAATTCCTCCAATTTTGGTGATGAATCATGCGTAGGGTTTTAGCCAATCAGAAACGGTGAAATACCTTGAATGAATAATAATGATCTTTCTTTAGCACTTATCAAAGTTTATTGTTTTTGCAGGTTACTGTAAAGGGTAACACAAACTCAAGAAAAAACAACAACATCGACGAAAATAACTCAACATGATTGTCTCATCATCCGAATGCATCATCTGGTTTATCGTATTCACCGCCGAGTTTGTTGCTATAATAACGGTGAACCTCCTTTCCATCATTCTTTTTATAAAAAACAGAAGCCTTCGCACTCACAGCATGTACTTGGTTGTGAGCTTAATCGTGGCTGACATGTTGGTTGGAGGTCTTTCCGGGAGTGTCAGTCAGTTGGATTTGCTCCGCAATTGTCACTTTGTAAATTTTTCTTTAGTATATCTGAAAGTTATAATTTTATTACGCAGTCTTTTGCTTTTCTTTCCCTTTGTCTCCCTGACAAACATCGCTGCAATTTCTTTAGAGCGATCTCACGCCACGTTTCGTCCATTTAAGCATCGACTTATCAAGAGTTGGGTCTACGTGGTGGCAATTGTTGCTGTCTGGGTTTTTCCTGTTATTACATTAGTCATTCGGGAGATAGAATGGTTTCTGATTAGACATCACCTGTACTTGTGGGAATCACACTGTTGTTTATGTTTAATTGTTACCTTTGCTTCTTACACGTCCATTCTCTTTAACTTTCGTTTTGGAGCTCATCCTCAGCGCCATTGTGCAGCAGCTTTAAGACAAAGAAAACTGACTGTCACATTGTTTATAACAACTTTAGTATCTTTATTGTTGTGGCTACCATACAATATATATCTTGTTGTTGTCTGGTTAACTGATACCGTATTACTTATCCAGAAGGTTTAAGTTTCGCTTTTTCACTGCGTTTTTTGCTTTATGCAAACTCTCTTGTAAATCCCATTTTATACGCAATCAGGATGCCGTACTTTAAGAAAGCTCTGCTCTCATTGTTTAGGTATCATCGAAGAGAAAATGTTGGTGTCGCACTAAATCGTCACTAAGAGGGGGGGGGGGGGGATATCGCAAAAAGGTAAAATAATAATAGTTGCTAGTATCATTAACAATTTAGTGACCACAATCTCAGTTTAAACCCTAAAGAGAGCAAAAAAAATGCTTCTTTAGTTAATTTCATGCATAATCATAACTTTTTATTGTCAGGCATAATTTTTGGCAATAACCTCGTGGATCGTGTCCCCATCTGTAAACTCCTCGGAGTGTATATCAGTAACTATTACATTGATTATATCTTTAAGAAGACGTCAAAGCGCCTATTCTCATTGCGAGTATTAAGGAAAGCAGGAGAACCTAGTAAACTAATCCTTAAAGTCTACTTAACAACCATAAGACCTATCTTAGAATAGTGTACAGTGCGCGAATGCTTAAAGTAGTAGTATAGTATCTATAGCATTGTTGAAAAGCGTAAATTTTTGAAGCTTGTATTTTATCCCCGCAATTCCGTTTTTTAAATGCATGGAGATTGTTAAACAGTTTATTATTATTTTTATCATTATTATTATTATTATCATTATTATCATTATTACTATTATTATTTTTATTATTATTATTATTATGTGATAGTGCACCTTGTAAATCGCTATGAATTGAGAGAAGTTTAAGAGACTGTTAATATAATGTATGTATACATAGAAGCAAAGGCTGCACTAGCCTATATTTCGAGGAAGTGCCGGAACAAATAAAGATTGGACAGAAGAAATAGTCAAAGTGTGTTCCATTGAGAAATCAGCCGTTTAGAATTGGAAAGCCGAATTTCGAATTTTCCAATGAAAAAGCGAGGTGGGTTTCATCTTCAAATAACTCCGCCCTCGAGGTGAATCAATAAGCAGATTCAAAAAAACGTCCCTCCCCCCACCACCACCACCACCACTTTTCTTTCAATGAGTTTAACGATGTCCACACGGCATTGCTAAATTAAAACAACTTTTCATAAGAAAAACCAACAATACATAAAACTGCACTTGTGCGACTAAATAGCACGTCAAGCGTAAAAAATAAAGAATAAGAAAGTTTGTTAATCTTCAATATAAATAAGCATTTTGTTCGCAGTCTGTGTGCCACTGGTGCACGTGAAACTTAACCCTCGGACGTACACTCATATTCAAACCCGAACCGCCCCACCGTGCTACAAGGGGAGGGGGGTTCGGGTGGATGGAACCCCCACCCCGTAGAGTTTTTCAAAATGTTGCAGTTTTTCGAGACGATTTTACCTTCAGTGGAAAGCCTTTGATCTTCTCTACAAGATGAGGTATATCTTGGGGTGGTGGCGCTACTGGGGGCCTGTGACGTCACCAACAATGGTCGCCATCTTGGATTTTACCAAGAATTAGAAATCAGGTTGAAGCCGCGAGAAATGGTGATTGGTTTGTGCTTGACATGAAAAATAACACATATATCAGTACTTTGCATGATTTTAGCCACAAGATTTACTTTTATTATTCAAAAAAGTTGGAAAAACATCACTTGTACTTACACATAAAAATGGCTTGACCACCTGCTACTTACGACGTCATATTTCTTAACCCTAGGAACTGACCATTACTGAACTTGACACAAAATGCGCCTGAGGGGTGAACGAACAGCTACTAAAAACGTCAGGTGCTGACGATTTATCCTCTAGCAGAAAACTCAGCAAAACCTTAAGCGGGGGGTTGGTATCAACCTCCACTTGTACGTCCAAGGGTTAAAATTACGGACTCATCTTTTATGTTACGCAGTCGTTGCACTTTGTGCAAATGCATAACAATAAACCCAATCTGTTCCCCCTCGACCCTCAGGTTAATATTAAAAAAGAGGAAGACTGGAAACGTGGCCGATTGAATCTTTATTACATGCCACCACGAAATTATCATTTGCTGAACGAAAATGACAAAAGAAATATCAACTGAAATAGTTGTATTTTTTCCACTTGCTGCAACAATATGATGTATGCCACGTAATCTTTTTATTTGTGTTGTTTTACAAACAGATTCTCGCCATGGCCAGTTTCTCGATATTCTTTCGACTGATCATCTATCACATGCCAAAAAAAGATCACTAGCAACCAACTTGCGGCTTTTTGCCTAGCTTTTCTAATAGACCTTTTTACTGCTACGGCGGCCATATTTAATTAATGAGATTTAAGGAGTATCATAGGATGCCCAGGGGGCATGAGCACGATTCGATATACTCGCTCCGAATTTACGCGCGTTTTTCGGACCAATTCCTCCTTAAGTTTTCCTTGAAAAAGATTGCAATAGGAAAAAAAATAGATCGTTGTGCCGTGTTTGGATGGAATAATGATCGCATTTTTTCTCGAGAGATATACAGGGAAGTTGGGAATAGCATACGTAAAGGTAAAGGCGCACACAGCCGGAGCTTATTTTCAGTTTCCGTAGCGAAAAGTAAGCCTCCGAATATTGCTACTCCTTCCTGGATGAGATGCAAGTCCATCGCAAGGTTACCCCCCAGCAGTATGCGGCCGGTACCCATTTATACACCTGGGTGAAGAGAGACAAAGTGGAGTAAAGTTCCATGTCTAAGGAAACAACGTGATGGACGAGCCTTGAACACCGGACCTCCAGATCCAGAGGTGTTAACCGCTCGGCCCCACACGCCTCCACGTACCACAATATTCCCTTAAGGTTTTTCTGAGTTTTTTCCTAGAGGACAAAATATCAGCACCTGACGTTTTCAGTAGCTGTTTGTCCATCCCTCGCGTACATTTTGAGACAAGTTTAGTGATGGTCAGATGCTATGGTTACGAGATATGACGTCATAAGTAGCAAGTGGTCCAGCCATTTTTGGGTAAAAATACACGTTTTTTCAACTGATTTCAACGATAACAGTAAACTTTGTGGCTAAAATCATGCAAAGAGCCTATTGATATGTTATTTTTCATGCAAAGCACAAAAAATTACCATTTCTTGTAGTTTTAACCTGATTCGTAATTCTTGGTAAAAGCAAGATTGCGGCCAAGATGGCAACCATTGTTGGTGACGTCACAGACCTCCAGCAGCGCCACCACCTATAAAATATACCTCATCTTGTTAAGAAGATCAAAGGCTTTCCTCTAAAGGTAAAATCGTTTCGAAATTCTGGAACATATCAAAAACTCAGCGGAGGAGTTCCATCCACTCAAGGACCAACGTGGGGGTATGAATTTGCGTGTTCGTCCGAGGGTTAATTGTAGAGGTGTCGGTTAAGAGAGAGTCGACCGACTGTCTATTGCGTTCTGAGATCGCTTCTTAAAGAAAGTGCATTTTGGAGAACAAATCTTCTAACGTCGACATTCATTGTAGGGGTGTTTTATTTATTGCGGTCAATAAACTACTGTTCTTTTTAAAAGCCTGTGGAAATATGGTATTCCTCCACTGGTACTTCATCCGGCCTGACAATTCGGAGCATTTGCAGTGGACTTCTCTAATCGGGACACTTGGAAGAAGATTGATAAAAAAACAACAACAACAACAACTAAACATATAATAGAGTGGCTTACTAATAACTTCCTCTACCGTAACTAAATCAAAACTAAGGTAATGTTGACTGGTCCACGTCGGAGGCTTGCCCTTGTTGATAGTTTCACAGTCACAGCAGGGGAAACTGTCCTGTCACGAATCTATCAGTTTAAGTATCTTGGCGTTATGCTGGATCCATACCTCTTGTGAAATGACCACATAGACTACATCGGGCGCAAAATATTGGCAAAGCTCGGCATGCTTCGTAAAGCGCTCAAGGTCATTCCGCGTGAGTCGTGTTTAACACTTTATAACGCCATCATGTACTTCCAGTATTCGACTATAGCGCTGTCGTATGGGACTCCTGCGGTAAGGCTGACCGAGAGTACTTGGATAAGCTGCATAGTCGTGCTGCCAGTATTACTGAAGGCTACGCAGTCCCACAATCGCAGATATCTTACACTTTCGGTTTGCCGGGACTGTCTAAAGTGCATGCTAGAGGTTAAGAGCCTTCATGGCCTGGGTCCAGCATCTTTACTTAATGAATTTAGCCAACCCGCGCGATTTCCAATCATATAACATGCCATAGAGATTTGTTCCGTCTGCCGCTAGCTCGGACAACTAAGTACCAGGGCTCCTTCAGATTCAGCGCAGCTAAGATCTGAAACACGTTTCCTCTGGCCCTGAGGAGCGAGCATGGTTTAAATAAGTTTGGGTTTAGCCTAAAAAGACAGTTTAGATCCAAGTCTCCAATACTTTCGCTATACTTAGTTGTTCAAATTTTTTTATCTGTTATTTATTTATTTATTTTTTTTTTTTGTGCGTTGTTTTTTTTTTCTTTTCATCAGGGCTTCATTCAAACCAGCCTTGCTGAACTGGACACCCTTGAATAAATATTGTATAAAATAAGTAAAATAAACTAATAAAACACCATTGTTCTAGTGACCGATGGCCATCTCAAACCACCCCTCTAAAGGGGTGACAGTGGTGGATCCAGAGGAGAGGCCCGGGGGCCCCTTAAGCCCCCCATCTCTTTAGACGAAACTGAAGCTCAAAGGGCTGAAAAA
>BOPM01000383.1:267159-277011 GCA_022179025.1 Porites australiensis | reverse complement strand
AATTCTGCGGTCGAGAAATATGTTTTCAGAGTCTTCCGTAACGTTGGTCCGTCGACCAACAAAAATCCAGAGGACTCTAGCTACGAGGTTGAGAGTCCAGTATCAAGTTTAACACAGATTGTTGCTTAGACTCCACGCAAGTAAGTTTGAAATTTCACATCTGCTAACATGAATGGGTGGACGGACGGACGCACCGATATCAATAAAACCCTGCTTAAACTGGGAACCACCAGTTCAGCCATCAGTCTCATTAGAAACGTACCTAGAAGAGGTAGAATTACAACTTGCTGATATAAATACAATCACCAAAGGGTGATCACGCCAAGAACCAATCTACCCAAGAGGGAATAGTTTGCCATCAAACATCTGAAACAAAACCCCGACATCAAGGCTCTTCTATTGTTGTTCTCAAAGAAAGAAGACAAAATATAAGACGGTCAAATACAATTAGATGATAGAAGAGAAAACTACAAAGACCAGTGGTAGTAGAACATGTAGAAACCTCCAATAGGGTCAAGAAACTAATAAATAAACTTGACAAAGAAGAACATATAGACGAGATGACAAAACGTTGGCTATCCCTCACACTAAATCCACCCCGAATACCGCAAATCTACACCCTTACAAATACTCTCAGACCAACCCCAGTTGGGAGACCGATCATAACGGGCTACGAAGGCCCCACAGAAAGAATCTCATCATTTGTTGATAGTCTCCTACAACCAATTGCCAAATCACAAAAGTCGTATCTTAAAGACACGACAGACTTCACTAACTTCATAGAGAAAACCAAGGTCGTAGAAAATGCTATTCTAGTCTCTATGGATGTAACTATAGCCTATACACAAGCATCCCACAGGAGGAAGGAATTACCATTACATGCCAAGCATACAAAACATTCTATCGAAACGAACCTCCAGTACCTAGCCAATACCTCGCAGATATACTAAGACGTATCCTAAAGGAGAACTCTAAAAAACTACCTCCAAGTACAAGGTACGGCTATGGGAGCAAAAATAGCAGTTTCATTTGCAAACATCGTTATGTCTGCAATAGAGGCAGAAATTATTTACAAAAGTCCGCATAAACCACTAGTGTGGAAGAGATTTATCGATGACATATTCTCCTTGTTGAATATAGACAAAGAAGAAATATACTCATTCATTGAACTAGCAAATAACCACCACCCGACCATAAAATTTGCTGCTGAAGTTTCAGGCACAGAAACCTTTTTTTCTGGATACATATTAGGAGAAAGATTTAAAACGGAATCAATCCTAGATGTGGATACACACTTCAAACCGACAGAGACTTTCCAATACACGCATTGCTCTTCATGTCACCCTCTAGGGGTTAAGAAAGGATTTATAAAAGGCGACGCCTTAAGATTACTCAGAACAAAATAGCGGAATACATGTATCACGATCGGGATACATTTTGTTTTAATTAAGGCCACACGACCAAGAATCAACCAATGGCAGTCCTTGTTTAGTTGGGTGAAAGTCTATGAGTACTCATTCTTTTCTTTGTGTGCACGCAATGAATAGTTGCTCTTAAAACATTATGGTTGTTTTGATATCTTAAAGCTTACAGACTGACCAACTCTGAACTAGCCTGTTCCAGGCTCCAAGATAGTGGTGAAGAGTCGTTCAGAACAGGCGCTTTATATGTCGTGCTTGGGAACTTGTCTTGTTAAATCGAGTTGTTATACCATAAAACACCTTTCCATTTCAAAGTAGATTTTTCATTAGATCAAGCCCTTCTTAGGGCTAGTGGATTTCTGCAAAAGTAATGGCTCGCTTAATAATACTTGACAACGCATTTCAAGTCAAATCTCCATGCGACAACCGACTAACATCAACATCAACAGTTTACGCACTTGACTGCGAGATCTACTTAGGTAATAAAGTAATACAAGACAAATATTTTTTTCCTCGTGGTCAGCGTTTAATAAAGGACTTCAATAAAAATGTCTATACCAGACCTTGATGGGCATATTACTGAAGCACGTACATAAGCTTATCTGAAAAGGGATTCAGTGCAGTATGAGTTTATCAAACAAAAAAATGTGATCAATTATTTGAAGACTACGGATGTTTTACGAACGTGAGTGTCTCTTTCTATTGATTTTTCAGGGTTCCATACTTAATGGCGCGCAGGCTGCAAAATTTTTAGAATATTCCATTCATTTTTGTGCCACCACAGTGGCAGCTGGGTATGTTTCAACATTTAATAATAATTGTTTAAACATACTGAGCTACCACTTCTTTATTGTGACTGGATAATAACTTTGGAGGTTAAAAAAGGTATAAAAATAGCCTGCGTAGATTTTTTTCAGCTCGCGTTTTGTGCAAGGGGCTAATTTTGAAGAGGGCAAAAAAAGAGCAAGGAGTGGGGAGGGGGATAACTCGCACAATAACTCGATTGGAAACGCTTGTTTTGAAGCCTGGGTATAGTATAAAGTGTTTCTTTAGTTTATTTTAAGCTTTCGATACAGAGGGAAATCCTGAGTTAAATTTGCTGGACTTTATTAGAGGGGGGCATAGGAGAAAATGACAACAAGAGAGAGGGGGGCTGGATGTAAATTTAATACATACAGGGGGGGGCATTACTTTTTCATTCCTTTTTGCAAACTGGAAAAGTAAAGGAAGAATAAAACTGACTTATTTATCAACTCTAAGGTGTTCTAATCTATGAACTGTTGTTTTCCTATGTGTCATGCAGTAGGAAAGGAATGCCTCTGTTATATATGTTAAAACAGTGCTACTTTATTTGCACTAGGATTTAATAAAAACAGGAAACTTTAATTAAAAGTTGCCAAAGTAGCACTATAATGTTATTCAATGAAAAAGAAAGATGCCAATGTTAGCACACATGGAATCATAATTAAGCAGAATGAAAAACCCAACTGTTGAAATTTTAATAGCAATACAAATTTAAAGTATGGTGAATAAAGCATGTAAAAGATGTGAAAGCGCTTACCAACAAGCTGCTGAAAATGTATCTAAAGCTAAAAGGTCTTAAGATAGGTGGAAGCAAGGCTGAGTTGATTGATCGAGTTCTCACCCACGAACGCGGGAACCTTAGTCCCAGAGATGCTGTAGAAGATGAGGAATCTCCCATTTCATGGGAAGACGACGCAAGCTCAGAGTCCAGTGATTCTGATGACTCTTCAAATGACTGTTCTCACATTTCTATATTCTTTTACAATAATTTCACAGCTAAAAGAAACAAGGCGAAAGTGATAAGTCTCCAATGGAAAGAACCACATAACAGAGGAAAATACATCAGGGCGTTCGTCTTTCACTTACATCAGGAATCAAAAGCGCTCGGCATAAAAATCATCGCAAAGATAACTTCAAGAATGTTTCTTACTATGATTTTAGTACTGTCTTTCGTGAAAGAAGTGTTACAAACTATTTTGCAGGTTTTCATCCTTGACAACAGCGTTTACCTAACTTAACACTGTTAATTGGAACATTTATAGTGCTTCAAAAGTTTGCAGCAGTCATTCTGATCGTCCATTGACTGCATTGAGTACTTTAGACAAGAAATTTAGTTGTAACATTTAGCTTTAAGATCCATGAAAAAGTTTTAAAAAATTATTTTTATGCGTTTAAAAAAGTTTTAATCGGCATTATTCAGCTTTCTAAACTAACGAGGTTTTAGGACAATAAATTACAAAATTAAAAACCCAGTCTTTCATCTGCCCACCTTTTTAAACGGTATCCAGGTCACATTCGAATTTGACTGGAATCTCAAGTTGGATTCTAGATGTTGTTCTTTCAAAATAATTCAACAAATCCCATAATTTCAAAAATTTAATTTTTATGACGTCATCACTTTAGAACTCTATTGCGGATAACTATACTGCGCCAGCATGAAAACCATACCGGAAAGATTAATTCATTAATTGTCGTGATGTGTTTATACTTTTCCACATAACGCACAACCTGTTTTTTCATCTAATCCATCACGTTCTTATGATTAAAATGATAAATAATAAATTTCCTGTACACCTGAGTGTTCAGTTGTAATTTCCATTGGTGTAGGAAAAATTAGAAGAACTAAAAGAGTTACAAAGTTTAACTTATGGAAACACAATAGAACGTTTTATTTATTCCCTTTGTCTAAAACCATATTTTATTCAATATATTCAGGAGTATATTGTGTGAAAGAGCCAGCCGACAACAACAACAACAACAAAAACAGTGGAGCGTCTGAGGAGGGGATCTTAGTGGGGAATGGCCTCCTAGTAAGATATTACTGTGTCTACAACACCAATTATTCCTTGCTTTTCTTCGTAGATATACACCTTCTCACTTCCTTTCGTTAAAAAATACATATGATAAAACTTCTAACTAAAAAATTATGTTAATAAAGCATTAATTAATTTAAGAATACAAGAGGCAACTTTAAAAAGCGAGCCACAAATGTTGTTCAATAAAACAAAACAAGTCAGGATACATTGGCCCGTGTATGGCTCAACTCCTTCATGACTACCCGCACGGTCTCCATCATTTTGTTGTTTTAAAATTTAAAAATTTTAACATAACTGGCATTGTGTCACCAATTAATTGACGCAGCATTGACTAATTTTTATACTCCAATAAGTACAGCTGTTTACTAATCGTCATTTTAGGCAGTATATTAAATAGTGGAAACTAAAAAAGTGCGTTGTGATCGACTAAGAAACGCAAACAAGTCAGAACACATTAGCCACTTTCTGGCTCCACTCGTTCGTATAACCGGCCACTCTTCATTTTGCTGTTTTTAAAAACTGGCAGCGTCTTTTTTAAAGAAGTTAAGACAGTTTAATTCCAAGAGAATACGTGAAGTTACATATAAGATTTCGCATCAGATTCTCAGTTTGATAAAGAAAATATACATTCATATTTTCTAAAGTGGGCACCGAGAACACTTTGATGGTATGGAAACTGGCTTGCTTTTTGTTAGTTAAATTTGAGCACTTTTGTGAACATACAGTTTTATAACTCAAGCGATCAGTTTGTATTCTTTAAAGAGACTCCTACAACGTAGTTGATAGCGGTCTCCTCCTCTACTAACAACAAAAAACAGACGGTGCCTAAACAGGTGATCAGTTTATTAAGGTAAGCCTGCCAGTGCTTCATTTGTGAGGGCTGAGTTTCGTTACATCAATACTACAAGCTCGATGAATATACAACATACACTATCAGATCGTTCCTTTTACTCTTATAGTAAAAGTAGAGATCTTACACAGCAAATAATTATTAGCTAAACCTGCTTTTCAAATAGAAGGCATGAGCAGGAAATTGGTTCTATAAAGGAAGGAAGGAGGGGTAAAATAGGGCGTTTAACAACAGGAATGAAAGGTTATATTCCCTTTAAAATACCTGCCACGCATGCTTAACTTGTTTCTGAACACAAATAAAGAAAACAAATAATGATCGTTCCCATGTATCCCTGTGTTTTTGAGGCCAAGCTTTAGAGCCGTCTGCGAAAAGCAGCATGATGTTATTTTTAATAACACCTGTCTTTTTCACTTATCCCGGACTTTAGCTCTGGTCATGAAAACAACAGATTTCTCTTGTTCATCAAACATGTTTAAGGTGTCTTTTAGTAATAATTGGTGCAGAAACTAGTCGACGAATTATTTAAAAAGTACCAGAACACGCAAGACTAGACGTGTGTTTCATGCTACGTTTTCTTTAACATTTTCTCCTTGTCAATTTTACGGACAATTAGAAGCCATATTAAAGTTGACTTGCGTTTGTTTTATTAACCGAAAACGTTTTGCATTATTTTACATTTGCATTATCTTTTTTAAGCAGAGAAATCTAGGATGGGATATCTTTGAAAGCAGTTGTTGATCACGAAAGGGTCCAAGCAACACATCTTGAACCCTGCACTGCATCTTGTGAAAAATGAATGTAGTCCTTTAGTCCCAGTTCCGTTCGCCAAATTTATATCGATCGACTTATAAAAAAAAACACAAATGCGTACAGTTTCATTTCCGAACGTCTGTTTCTGCATTAAAAAAAAAACCTGTATCCGTCGTATTCTTTCATTATATTCGCATGAATATGTGTATAATTTTCGAGTAAAATAGCATACATAATTAAGTTCCCGATAAGTGCAAAAAACTCGTTTTTTGAAGTGCTTTAGTTTCTTTTTTGATAAAACTGAGTTTTGAGAAAGTTCGAATTGAGTCATGATTGGTTTTAGAGAGAAGACAAGACTTAATCACGGTAATAAAACCAAATTATTTTGCCTATAGGAGCCCGTTTTACTTCAAAGTATTTATGCAAGCAATAAACCACACTTTCTTTGGCTTTCAACCGACGTGAAATGTTGGCAGAACATTCGAAAAGCTTGTAAATCATTCCGCCTTACTCCCAACATCCCGCGTGGGTTATCACGCCGGTGAGCCAAAATTTTAGCCTATAACCGTAAAGGCCACCACTCCATTGAGACCCTCAGAAGACGATTTCTCAAAGTCTACCTATTAAAATTTTGAGATATTTGGCAGAATTTTTACTTTTATCGTATTTTAAATAATGAGAACTTTAAAATGGAAGTTGAAAAGACCAATTTTGTGACACATCTAAGAATTACAGTACAATTATATTATTATCTAAAAACCCGTCTGTAACAATTTGGTCAAATAATTATTACATTGTTTTTTACAATGGTCCTATTCTTACAAGTTAAAATGCTTAAGAATTATTGAATGAGGTTGAGTATCATCTGAAGAACTGTGGACATCGAGGAGGATCGGATAACACTCTCCGAGATCTCCATAATTCTTAAGATAATACGAAAGCTGACTTCCATATAATGGTCTATCATTCATTCCAAATAATTCCTAGTTTAAAAACAGGCTTAAACATGCTTACCTACATCGAGGTTAAGTTATTCTTTGATAGTGCATGTTTGGCGGTAAGTTTAGGGGAGAAGGAGTTGTTGTTCTGCAAATATTCTCCAGTCGAGTTGTCTTCTTGCTTGCAACATTTCGTCTATTTCTTTCTCGTGACACTAGTGAAATGTGCCACCATTTTGTACTTATGATCACTACCAAAACAACTCAGCCTCGTCGCCAGGTCTTCTCGGTTAACTGCTCAATAATCGGGCAATTTTGCTGCCCAATTGACGGCATTATTCTCATATCGCAAATTCCTCCAACTTTAGTGATGAATTACGCGTTGGATTTTAACCAATTAGAAACGGAGAAATATTTTGAATGAATAATAATTATATTTCTCTCACTGATCAAAGTTTATTGTTCTTTCAGGTTACTGTAGCGGGTAACACAAACTCAAGAAACAATGACCAACGACAAAATAACTCATAACAATATGATTTTTTCTCCATCCGAGTGCATCATCTGGGTCTCCTTATTCACTGCCGAGTTTGTCGCTATAGTAACGGTGAACCTTCTCTCCATCATTCTTTTTATAAAGAACAGAAGCCTTCGCACTCGCAGCATGCACTTGGTTATAAGCTTAACCGTGGCTGACATGTTGGTTGGAGCCCTTTCCGGGGGAGTTAGTCGGTTACTGGGTATCCTTCAGGATTGCCGCGTTGTAAAATTTTATTTAGCACAATGGGAAAACGACATTTTATACTTAGTTCTTCTCCTTTTCTTTCCTCTTGTCTCCCTGACAAACATTGCTGTGATTTCTTTAGAGCGATTTCACGCCACGTTTCGACCATTTAGGCATCGGCTCATCAAGAGATGGGTCTACGTGGTAGCAATTGCTGTTGTCTGGATCTTTCCTGCAGTCATTCGGGTGTTAGGAATGCTTTATGAGACGAGATACATGTATAATCACCTTTACTTGTTCGAATCATACTGCTGTTTGTGTTTAATTGTTACATTTGTTTCTTACACGTCCATTTTTTTCAAGTCTCGTTTTGGAGCTCATCCTCAGCGCCATTGTGCAGCTGCTTTAAGACAAAGAAAACTGACCGTCACATTGTTTATAACAACTTTAGTGTCTTTACTGCTATGGCTACCATACAATATCAGTGTTTTCCTTAAATAGACACATGCTATAATTCTTGATTCCCTTTCTTTCTCAGAATATTTTCGTTTGAATTATTCATTAAATTTTTTGTTTTTTGCAAACTCCCTTGTAAATCCCATTTTATATGCTATCAGGATGTCAGACTTTAAAAAGGCTCTGGTGTCATTGTTCAGACGTCATCAAAGAGAAAATGCTGCTATCCCGCTAAATCGTTATTAGGGAGGGTATGCCACGAAAGGTAGTCATGTCATTTACTTTGTAATTAGCTAAGAATTAAGAGAAGTTGAGGATACTTTTGATGCATTTAGAGGCTACCAAAAGAATTAAAGATTATGCATTTCATATGGAATGCTTTAGTGTGCTCAATTGGAAAATTTGGATTTAGTTTTTGAAAGCCAGATTTCGAAAAAGAAAAGTGGGTTCTATTCTCGAGATAGATTTCTATTAAGAAATTCAAATCTAGATTACATGGATTTCTTTCTTCATTTTTGAATTTTTTTTTACATATTCTTTTATTATTGCGTTTGGGTTAAATACAGAAAAAAAAAGACTTGCAAACCTATTCTCGCGAGCAGTGATAGACTAGTTTGTTCTGCCTACACTGTAGCTGGCGTTCTTGTTAGATTGTGGTGAATTACTAAAATTAATAGCAAAATCCCCCCTCCCCCTCCTCTTACCACTTCTCTTACAACTTCGACGATGGTTTTCGTGTTGTTGGCGTACAATGTCAATAAAAGAATGACAAGAACATAAAGAATGCCCAGTGGAGTCTATACATTAACTGCATATTCTTGAATGAACGCCCAAGCGCTTATTTAAAGGCTAAAAGGAGGAGAAGCTTTTTAATTGTTGGATAGAGAGCACTTAATCGAGGGGGAGGGAGTTATTTTAAAAGTCTTCTGTAACTTTGTCTCGGCTAAATGTACAAAAAAAGAGATAATTTTAAACTTGATGCGGATAGACTGAGAAAGAAAGGAGCTGTCAAATCAACTGATCAAAAGCTCTGTCTTTTCACCATTGAGTTCAAGTTTGTTCGAAAACGGGAGAGATTTTATGGCCATGATGTCCTATCTAGGTATCTGGCGCTCTCAGATTCAGGGCGGTGTTCGTCAAGTAGAAAACGACGCCACATTTCCTTAACTCGATCGTCTGGAAATCAGACGGTAATCAACTGAAGGGCTTGTGAAAGAAATGAACGCCATGGGATTCAAAGATCCCCCTGTAACGTTTCCGATGTTCCTCTCACGTACGGCAAGCCTACTGGCACATTCTTCAATGTGGCTGGCTTTACTGGAGAAGGGGACGTATATGCTAAGATCATAATTTTAACTAGGGCCCAAAACGAGACCTTGGGAACTCAGTGAACATAGGATCTGGTGGGCCTTGTGCGGCCTCCTAATAAAGACCGATTCTGTATATAAGGGTCCCAATGAGGTTTACCTTCAACAGTCAAATAGCCTAAAAATTCTGTCAACCGGCACAGGTTATTTTTTAGAGTCAACGGTCAAAAATCTGTTTACGATAAACCGTTAAGAGTTTTAAAGAACAGTCGAACCTCGATAATTCGAACTCGGATGACTCGAATTCTCCGCTAACTCGAACTTAGCCTAAGACCAGGCTCCGCATTTGGGGAAAGATTTCAACATGAAAAAGATCATGTTGAAAACTATAGGCCTATCTCTCTACTTTGCATTTTCTCTTAAGTCCCCGAACGTTGTGTCTTGAACCGCATCAAGGACCGATTAGAAGATCTGATTCCGGACTGTCAGCACGGTTTTCGGAGTGGACGTTCAACATCACGTGACCTACCTGTCACCTCTGGTGTCCCACAGGGTTCAGTATT
>BOPM01000383.1:251220-263978 GCA_022179025.1 Porites australiensis | reverse complement strand
TACGGAACTGAAATAATATTTTACCGCTCAAATCGGGCCGAATCTTCGTAGAATTGCCGTAACTTGTCAACCAAAAATCAAGAAAAAACAGGAGTGTAATACTCTCCACTTTTTAGAATAGCCGCAACTAAACTGGCACTTTAACAAAGGGGAATTAATTCTGGTGAATGCGTCATTAAGTACATAGCCTGAGATTTTTGTTTTTTCAGAAGAATATTAAGCAAAATCAACCTTGTGTTGCACGCAGTACTATCCGGGTGACGGACAACCATGCATGATGTATTATTTTGTCAGTGAAATTTACATACTAGAGCATTTATAAGGTCTCTGTTAATTTGCTTCACTTCGAGTCATGTCGTGACTGATAGATCACCTCAAACTTTGGCAGAACTACATAACTTGTAAAATCATCATGAAAATAGGTAAATAAATAAAGAAATATAGAGCCTGTTTTCACAGTAGAAAGTCTTGCTTCCCTTTGTCTTAAACTATATTTTATTATGTTGTGTGCCCAACTGCAAGAGCCATCCCACAACGAAAAAGAAAAAAAAAAATGGTACTAACAATCGAGCAATTAATGGGCTGGCCTCTTAAGGGATATACAATTTTACCAAAGTTTACACTGGCCATTCTCTATCCTAATCAATTGCCACGTTCGAATATTTGACTGCGCTAGTGATTATTCTAGAAGTTAATCGAGGGATAGCCTGCGAGCAAACTCTCAGGGGCGCTCTTGGCGGCGGGGCGGGTAAGGAAGGAGACCTTGCAACTACGTCTCTTGAATTTTAACATCTGCATCGAAAAAGTCGATGCGAAATGCTGATTGGCGGAGATCACATCAGTAATGAAGTCATTACCCTTGGCGCGTGTCGCATCGATGTTTGCTTACATTCGCACTCGTTTCCACTTTTCTCTGATTGGCGGAAATATGAGAGCACAGTAGACGGGGAGCCACAAGGGAATTAGAGGCGGAATTCACATCGCAGAGACGTAGTTGCAAGCTCTCCTTCCTTTTCCGGCCCAGCCGCTAGAGCGCCCCGGAGAGCTTGCTCGCAGGCTATCACACTGACCACAATGTGTAACAAACAAGACGCTCAAAATTACACAAACATGTAGCTATTTCCATTAGTTGTCGTGATGTGTTTTTAAATTACCACATAAAGCAATTCCTATTTTATTCATCTAATCGATCACGTTCTCATAATTAACTGATTAACGATAAATTTCCGGTTCACCTGTTCAGTTGTAAATTTCGTTGGTGTAGGAAAAATTGGAAGAATAAAAAGAGTCATAAACTTTAACTCATGGGAATTTTTAAACTGTAGTTAGAGAGAGACCAATCTAAATTAGAATAATTCAAGCCAGTAAGTACCATGCAGTAAACAGTTATTTAAACTGAAGACCATACCCCATACCACATCTCCTCAAGTGAAATACAACATATTAAGAATTGTCGCTGTTTCGCCCTATAATTACACCGAAGTTTAATTTATTAAGCCAATTCGTTTCATGAGGAATAAAGACAATGAGCAAGTCAACCTTTTAAAGCATGGTTTTTAGTTGTCTCTGACATTAAATGTGGTTAAGTGAGCGTTACGATATATCGTTAACTTCCAGGCTGTTACGAAGCGTGAAATATTCGTCTCCTCTTCACACTGATTGGCGGAAATCTGACAGCTCAGTCGACGGGGAGCCACAGGAAAATTGAAGGCGAAATTCATATTCCAAAGACGTAGTTGTAAGCTCTACTTCCTTTTCCCACCCCGCCGCCAGAGCGCCCGGGAGAACTTGCTCGCAGGCTAATGGAGGGACTGCTGTTATTCCCCAGAAAAGCATTTGTAAAAACAGTGAGGGTTGGAGGGAGGAGGCCTCGGTGTAAAATGGCCGTGTAGTAAGATATTACTGAGTTTTTACATCACCAATTATCCCTTGTTTTTCTTCGTGGATATGCGCCTTTTCGCTTCCTTTCGCAACAAATAATTACACCAAAAATTATCACTAAAAAGGCATATTTATAAAGCATCAGTTAATTTGAAATCGCAATAAGTAATTATTTTTAGCCAGTGTATTAAAAAGCGAGCCGCAAATGCTGCGGCTACATTGGCCCGTGTCTGGTTCCAGTCGTTCATAACACCGGCACTGTCTCCATTTTGTTGTTAAATTTTAACATAACTGGCATCGTGTCACTAACATACACCCTTGCTAACCTTTACTAGTAACATGCACCTTTACACCTAAACAAAATAATAATAGTAATGATAATAATAATAACAATAAGAATAATGATAATAACTATAACCAAAAATTGATATCAATGAGGTACTGTCTAATTTTTATATACCAATAAGTACAGCTGTATGCCAATCATTTTAGGAGGTAGTATATTAAACAGTGGCAAGTGCTTTGTGATCGACGAAGAAACGCAGACAAGTCAGAATACATTAGCCCCCGCCTGGCTCCACTCGTTCATAACGCCGACCAGTCTTCATTTTGCCCTTTTTAAAAACTGCTAGCGTCCTTTTTAAAGAAGGTAAGACAGTTTAATTCCAGTAGAATAAGTGAAGTTTCAAAAGTGCTGAGATATGTCTAGGAAGGATCTTGTGAACAAAAATTGGCTAGCAAATTCTTTTGGTAATTTTCGCAAAAGAAATGATTCACCAGAAAATTTTGTGAGACAATCACTTGCAAATATCACAAGAGTTGCAAAATAACCAATTTAACAAAATTCTAGACTTAGAGAGAGAAAAGGCCAAAAAGGGCCCCGAAAATCCCGCAAAATTAACAGCGCAAAAGTAACTAGGATTTTACTTGCTACCTAAAAACACCTAGTAACAAATACCTCAAAATAGCAAGAAGAACAAATTCAACAAAATTCTAGACTTAGAGAAAAACAGGCCAATAGGGGACTCGAGAAGGCCTCAAATTTCGCAAAAATCGCAAAAGTAACAAGGAATTTCTTTTCTACCCGAAAACATCGGGTAACATACACCCTTACTAGCCTTAACTAGTAACAAACACCTTTACACATAAAATAATACGTGCCAAGAAGTAAAGCTCAGATACTTATCATTTTTAGCCAAAGTATTAAACAGTGGCAAGTGCCTTTGTGATCGACAAAGAAACTCAAACAAGTCAGAATACATTAAACCTTGTCTGGCTCCACTTGTTTATATCGCCGGTCAGTCTTCGTTTTGCTGTTTTTGTTTTGTCTTTTTTTTAACTGCCAGCGTCCTTTTGAAAGAAGGTAAATATAATTTCCAGTAGAATATGTTACGTCAAGTTACACACATTGGCATCGAATTGTTTAGGTAAAGAGAAAATATAAATTCTTGATATTTTAAAGTGGCCACAGAACACCCACAACCGGCTTCCTTTTAATTTTGGTAGCTAAATTTGAGCTTTTGTGAACAGTTTGATAACACAAGCGACCAGTTTACATTTTTCAAAAGGACTAATTAACGGCTTTTATCAAAGTTTATTTTAGATTTCTCCCTAAGATTTTGTCTTTTTCTGCAACCCTAGTTGATAGCGGATTCCCCTGCTAACAAAGGAAAACAGACGGCGTCTAAACAGGTGACCAGTTCACTCACAAGGTAGGCCAGTGCTTCAATTCTGAAAGCTGAATTCCTTTGTATTAATACTACAAGTTCGGTTTATATACAAAAAACACAGTCAGATCCTCTAAAGTTAAAAATGTGTCCCAGTTCAAACAAAGTGTCCTTGAACCTGAGAGTTCCCAAAAAAGTTTTTGTCCTTTGGAGGATAGATTGTTAGATTTTTATTTTAGTCTTAATTATATCTAGTAGAGATCTTATACAGGAAATACTTATTAGCTAATCCAGCTTTTCAAATGGAAGGCACAAGCAATAAATTGGCTCTATAAAGGGAGGGAGGAAGGGTAGAAGCAGGCGTATAAGACCGGGAATAAAGGGTTTTAGTAAAATTCAACTAGTGGTCTATTATCAATGCTAGGGGTGACGGATGGTCTTTGCGGGCATTCGCTCGAACACCGAGCATTGCGATTTTTTTGCGAGCACGAGCAGAGATAAAAAATTTGTTTTCCGAGCCGCAAGCAGTTTAGAGAGTACAACTCAAGAGCAGCGGACACTTCTTATATTTTCCGCTTGCAGCAATCCATATGGAAATCCTTTTCTTCAAAATAGAACAGAAAATATTTTCAAACGGGGTTTTAATTTGGAGTGCACCAAGTTCTTTGAAGCTAGTTGGAGTGACACCTTATCGAGATCTAACCAATTACAGTCGCTTTTGATGCTAAATGACGAACAAGAAGAACAACCATATATAACAACCATGTATAACCATATATAGCTAGATTAGCTAATTCATTATTTATCGTTGTCATTCATCGCGTGCATTTCCACTGGACTTGATAGCCATATTTATAGGAATTAAGCACCATAAAGAATTACATTTACTTTAACCCAAAGAAGGATTTAAAAAATTTCGAGCAATACTGGCAAGAAAGCGAGCTTGCGAGCAACTGCAAAGAATTTGGGAGCACGAGCAAGCGAGCACTCGTTTAAATTTTGCGAGAAAATCGAACAAAGGTAAAATTTTGCGAGCAGTTAAAATTTTTAAGCAACGACGACGGCTACGGAAACGGGAACGACAAAAAGGCAATAGTTTAGATTTATTTAGTAAAACAACAACTTTGCACGTGCATCAGGCTTTTTTGTACATTTCTTACTGTCACTGCACGACTACAACGTGAAAATGCCTAATTTCGCGTTTTGTAGAGGACGTGAACACAAGGCAACGACTTTCTTCTTCTCTTCCTGAACTTCGATACAGTCTTTTAGAATTCATCTCCAGGAAAAAAAAATTGCCAACGTTTGACGAATTGAATGAGACACCGCGAGTAAGCGCGAGAAAGTTTGAGGCAGCGTGACTTCACTTTTTAAGTGACGGTTTCAAAGACGTCGCCGTCTTTGTTGCTTACAAAGCTCCCTAACAATAAAAAACAGACGGCGTCTAAACAGGTGATCAGTTTATTAAGATAAGCCGGCCAGTGCTTTATTTCTAAGGGCTGAGTTTCGTTGCATCAATACTACAAGCTCGATGAATATACAAAATACACTGTCAGATCCTGTTAAGTTAAAAATATAGCTTATGCTCAGTTGAAAGAGAGTGTCCCTGAGAGTGCTCAAAAACTTTTCCTTCTCTGGAGAATAGATGGTTAGATTTTTATTTTCACTATTACTGGCGTGAAGAAGAGATCTTAATTATACAGCAAATGATAATTAGCTAAGCCAGCTTTTCAAATAGAAGGCACAAGCAGGAAATTGGTTCTATAAAGAGAAGGAGGAAGGGTATAATCAAGCGTTTAAAACCAGGAATGAAGGGTTATATTCTCTTTAAATACCTGCCACGCAGGCTAAATTTGTTTCTAAACACAAATAAAGAAAAAAGATTATAATCGTTCCAGTGTATCGCCCTGTTTTTGACGCCAAATAAAACCTGTCTTTTTACTAAATAAATCCTTTAGCTCTGATCATGAAAACAATAAATTTATCTTGTTCATCAATCATGTTTAAGATGTCTTTTACTTATAGTTGGTGCAGAAACTATTCGAATTATTTAAAAAGTACCAGAACACGAAGGACTAGACTTGTGTTTCATGCTACGTTTTCTTATATTTTGTCCTTGTCAGTTCTACAGACAATTAGAAGCCATCGATTAAAGTTGACTTGCCTTTGTTTTGTTGACAGAAAACGTTTTGAATTATTTTGCATTTGCATTTTCTTTTTAACGCATGAGGAATAAAGGATGGGATATCTTTGAAAGCAGTTGTTGATCATGAAAGGGTCCAAGCAACAGATCTTGAATCGTGCACTGCATCTTGTGAAAAATGAATTTAGTCCTTTATTACAATATAGCTGCCAGTTCTGTCCGCCAACCGACGAAATTTATACCAATCGACTTATAAACAAAACACAGCTGCGTACAGTTTCATTTTCGAACCGTTTGCTTCTGTATCTAAGAGGCATGCGCAGTCTCACTCAATTTCGAGTGAAAAATAATTTTGCCTGAACCTCATCTGGCAAGTGAAAGGCTTTATCGAGACTACAACTAAAATAGGTTTGGTTTGATTCACAATAATTTTCCTACCGCGCTGGGGGGCGCTAAGTATTTTGTCCCGCCCTCCAATTTACACGTCTTGAAAATTGAAAGTTAGGCATTTTTTACCGCGTTGTAAAATGTTTGATTTGCCCATCTGCCAATAAATTTTATATCTATTTATAGCTAAATGCCTCTAGTTGCACACGAAAGTAATAGTTATTCGCTAAATTTAGCTGAAAAGACGAAATTAAGCAAAATAAGACCCCAAGTAATTGCCTTGGAGAGAAAGGCTAAAAATGACCCTGGTTTAAAAGCTTATTTCTGACGTTTGGGACCTAGCTGAAAGCTCTAGACCAAATAGACGAAAAGATAGATCACGTGTTATTGAGAATATACAAAATCCCCTGTGCGCTTTCAGTATTTTAAAAGTTATGACCGTTTGTAGCGGAGCACCATGGGTAAGTAAATCTACCCATCCCAGAAAATTTGGTATTCACGAGACCGCGCACCGCCCGCCTTCCGCACTTCAGGGAAAATAAAGCGATGTTCAAATTCACACTTTCTAGCTCGTTTGGGAGCATAGGAATACTGATATTGCACACATAATGCACATCAATGTTGTGATCAATTCACAGCTGTCAAAACAGGGTATCTGCTGACCAGTATCACTTGACCGTATCGCGGGCTCAGGTGTCGGCCTGTCGAGGTCGAGTATTTTTTAAGTTATCCGCTGACAAGTTACTAGTTTTCAAATGATCGCAGGCTAAAGTTTATTTTTTTTTTAATTCGTATAAAATATGTCGTGTTTAAGTGCCACACAGATTAAAATTTTGATTTAAAACTGACCTCGGACGCAAAAATTCAGTCAGCCAGGCTATTACAGGCAGGGAAGACAGTTACCTTTTACTCTTCTCAACATGGTCACGCGTTGGTCACGCTCTACGTCCAATTGTTATGCTCTGATTGGTCAAAATTTGTCAGGTGAGTTCATGCGGAAAATTTATGCAGCATCTTGAAACTTGCTTACTGTGACAGCTGAAGCTGACAGAGTTTTGTGTCAACTTGTGATGTTTTTAACTGCCTTTCTCTGCTTTTTCTACCGGATATACGAAATGAAATTCAGCTGCTATCAAGAGTCTTCTGTTATTCATGGCTAGTTTGTTTATTGGGTTTTTGGTTGAGAAATACGTGGCTTGTCAAAGTCGGAAATCCGATTTCGGATGGCATCGATTCGTTTTCGTTTTTCACCTTGCTTGATTGAAAAGTCTGAAGCGATTCTGGCCATACTTGATAGCTTCCAGGAGCTGTATCTCGAATTGTAAGCCTGAGTAATTATTGAGTAATTTGTGTTTGTTTGTTTGTTGTTTTTTTTTTTTTATATATCTAATTTCATGAAGCCGAGCGCAGTTTATGAGGCTAGTTTGTGCACGTTTGAATTAAGATTTGAGATAATGATCTGGGCCGAGTTGTTCAAAGCTGGGTTAAGATAACCCACGGTTAGTGCGAGATTTGAATTCAGATTTGAAAGCTTAAAAAGCATTTCAGTTTTAATTCTTTTTGTCTACAAGTTGATGATTAAAAGCTCTAAATATAACAGAAAAAATTATCCGAGAAAATGCTTTTGAACACAAGAAAAAGAAACCCGGGTTAAATTTAACCCCGGGTTAAGCGCTAATCGGCCTTCGAACAACTGGGCCCTGACCTATGGTGTGAGGTTTGATTTAAGCTTTCAGAACTTTAAAAACTCTTTAGTCGATATTTTCTCACCGCAAATAGAAAGAAAAAAACGTTGCGTTATTATTTTGGCTGTATAAAGATAGCTTTGAGCAATTTTCTCGCCTCGAGTTCATCTTTGAAAACAGCAAACACCGGGAAGCCGGCTTAAAACATAAACTTAAGCTTTAAGCGTAAAGACTCACGATTCTTAGAGACACTTTAATAATTGTCTTCGTGAATGAAAATTGTTGTCTCCGTAAATGTTTGACCAAATTATATTTCCTTATTGACTTTTAGTAGTCTCTCTTGCAATTTTAATCACTTTGCCGTTAATGTTTCAGTTGCTCATGAACATCGCTTGCAGGAGTACTCAAAATGCCGCGCGTATCAAACGTTTTTTCAGTTTACACGTCGTTATAAAACCATTAAATAAAAAATAAACACAATAATTTTTTTTTATTATGTTGAAGTGCAACTTCATTAATATTCATTCAAACTCTCCACAGCTTGCAACCGGCAGGCCGTTATATAGGTGGTTTCGGAAATTATTTTAGCGGTTTCGCTAAAAGCCCACGCGTGCTTCGATCGTCCTGAATGTTGAATGAGTGCAATTTATATGTCAAAATTGTGAAATACTGTTTTACCCCAGATGTGATGTATAAAAAGTAATATATAGATTTAGCCAGGGCTAAAAGCGAGGCTCCCATTAATAAATTTATAATTTAAATTAAACAATAAACTTTTATTCGAATTCCAAAATTCAGTTAACTTTAAAGCACATTTATGTGACTTTTGAGGGAAAGGCTACCTGATTTTAGAGAAAAATAATTTGCAAACAGCCCAAGAGTGAACCAAATCTTACATCGAGTTGATAGCCTCATATGTACACCCAAAAACTGGTAATCATCTTCGATCACATTTAAGAGCCATAATGGCTCTTGATCACCGTAGATTAATTAGTGGAAAAAAAAATCAGGCCAACTTTTTTGCGTTCGACAAGTTTACTTTGCAAAATCTTGTCAACAAATCTGGGTGCGTGTAAACCAACCTTTTATACCATTTATACATCACATCTGAGGTGAAACAGTAGTATGAGGCACTGTTTTTATCATACCGGCAGACCTCGGACAGAAAGCAGTATTTCACAATACAAATTGCGCTCATTCAATATTCATAAACTGTTAAAAAATTTCCAAAATCACCTATACGGCCATCCGGTTCTCACTTTTGTAGTGCGAGCTGTGGCGAGTGTTTGAATGAACATTAACAGAGTTACGCTCCAACATTATAAAGAATTTATTCTCTTTATTTTTTATTTAATGGTTTATTAACGCGCGGCATTTTGAGTACTCCTGCAAGCGATGTTCACTGAACGACTGAAAACAATCGGCACAGCGATTAAAATTACAAGAGAGACTACTAACAATCAATAAAAGAAATATAATTCGGTGAAACATATACAGAAACAACAATTTTCATTCAGGAAGACAAGTATTAAAGTATCCCTAAAAATGCTGAGTCTTCAAGCTTCAAGCTTAAGTTTGCTGAAGTTTATGTTTTAAGCCAGCTTCCCGGTGTTTGTTTTTTCAAAGACGAACTCGAGGCAAGAAAATCGCTCAAAGCTTTCTTTTCCGGCTAGAATTATAACTAAAGATTCTTTGGAACATTTTCTTTCTATTTGCGGTGAGAAACTGTCTAAAGGCTTTTTAAAGTTCTGTAAGATTATATCAAACCAGATACTCGGTGAGATCATTGTCTCAAATCTTACAAACGCGCATAAACTAAATGACCGCATAAACTCCGCTCGACTTCATTAAATTAGATCCAAAAAAACAAACATCAAATACAATAATTTCTCTGGCTTACCATTCGAGATGCAGCTCCTGAAAGGTATCAAGAAAAGCCAGTATCGCTTCAGACTTTGCAATTCTCTTACGCATCAAGCAAGGTGAAAACGAAAACGATGCCATCCGAAATCGGATTTCCGACTTCGACAAGCGACGTATTCCTCAACCAAAAACCCAATAAACAAACTAGCCATGAATAACAGAGGACTCCTGATAGCAGCTGAATTTCATTTTGCACATCCAGTGGAAAAAGACAGTTAAAAACATCACAAGTTGACACAAAACTCTGTCAGCTTCAGCTGTCAAAGTAAACAAGATTCAAGATGCTGCATAAATTTTCCGCATGAACTCACCTGTCAAATTTTGACCAATCAGAGCATAAAAGAGCGTAGAGCGTGACCAACGCGTGACCATGGTGAGAAAAGTCAAAAGCAACTGTCTTCCCTGCCTGTAACAGCTGGCTGAATTTTCGCGTCCGAGGTCAGTTTACAATCAAAATTTTAATTGTGTAGCACATAAACACAACATATTTCATATGAATTTAGAAAAAAACTTGAACTTGAGCCTGCGATCACTTTAAAACTAGTAACTTGTCAGCGGATAACTTAAAAAAATACTTGAACTCGATGGGTCGACACCTGAGCCCGCGATACGGTCAAGTGATACTGGTCAGCGGGTACCCTGTTTTGACAGCTGTCAATTGATCAAAACATTGATGTCCAATATGTGTGCATTATCAGTTTAACTGGTAAAAGTATGAGATTGAACATTGTTCGCGATCTAGTAAAACAATCAGCGGACAGCTTTCAAATAAATCACGTCAACTCGATGAGTTGACACATGAGCCCGCGATATGGTCATGGGATACTGGTCAGTGGCTATCCTGTTTTGACAGCTGTCAATTGACCATATTGTGAATGTCCTGAAATCCTATATTAAAGATGTGGACTTGCCCAGACACGCCTGAGACACCCCTCCCTTCCTTTTGATAGTCTCCCCTACCCCATCCGTACAATCTGTAGACACGTACGTACGTACGTACGCTCCGTCAATCACGTGACAACCAAACGAAAAGAGGTTGACCATATTCCATGAGTATAGGGCTCTGTCCCACGCGCGCTTCGCGCGCGCGGGAGCCCCGCTATAAAGAGTTGGTTTACACACCCCCAGATTTGTCAAAAAGATTCTGCTTTCCGAGAATTTGTTTTCCAGGCCTAATCTACTGTGATCAAAAGCCAGATGATTGCTATTTTTTGGGTGTACATATAAAGGCAATCAACTCGATGTAAGATTTGGTGCATTCTTGGACTGTTTGCAAATTATTTTTCTCTCAAATCACTTAGCCTTAATCCCTTAAAAGTCACATGAATGTGCTCTAAAGTGAACTGATTTGTGGCCTCTGAAAAACTGTATCGAAACACCTTAAAAGTCCCACGTTGTTTGGCTCTCTGTAGCGGCGCAAACAAAAGATTTTTTTTTTCTTTTTTTTCGATGGTCCTATTCTTACAAGTTAAGATACTTAATAACTATTGAATGAGGCTGAGTATTATCTGAGGAATTGTGGAGAGAGAGGAGGAATGTTGCAGATAACACCCTCCGAGATCTCCATAATTCTTCAGATGATACGAGAGCCGAATTAAGTAAGTTTTTTATTATTATCAAGAGCCATTATGGCTCTTGTTATTATTCATTCAAAATAATTCCTAGTCTAAAAGTAAGCTTAAACATGCATACCTCCATCTAAGTTCATCTTCGATAGTGCATGTCTAGGAAATAATGGATCGTTCAATTCTGTAAATATTCTCCCGATAGCAGATGCTGTGCGTCGAGTTGTCTTCTTGCTGTTAAATTCTTGCTATGTTTTTAGCCAGCATTTCGCCTTTTTCGTCCTCCTGAAACGAGTGAAATGTTCTGCCTTTTTTGTACTCACCACCAAAACAACCCAACCTCGTGCCCAGGTGTTCTTAGTTAAATGTTCAATAATTTGGCAATTTTGCTGCACAATTGATGGCATTTTACACAAAATTCCTCCAATTTTGGTGATGAATCATGCGTAGGGTTTTTGCCAATCAGAAACGGAGAAATATTTTGAATGAATAATAATGATCTTTCTTTAGCACTGACCAAAGTTTATTGTTCTTGCAGGTTACTGTGGTGGGTCACACAAACTCAAGAAAAAACAACACCAACAACGAAAATAACTCAGAATGGTTGCTTCATCATCCGAGTGCACTATCTGGTTTACAGTATTCACCGCCGAGTTTGTTGCTATAGTAACGGCGAACCTCCTTTCCATCATTCTTTTTATAAAGAACAGAAGCCTTCGTACTCGCAGCATGTACTTGGTTATAAGCTTAATCGTGGCTGACATGTTGGCTGGAGGTCTTTCCGGGAGCGTGAGTCAGTTGGATTTGCTGCGCAATTGTCACTTTGTAAATTTTTATTTAGTATATCTGAAAGTTAATATCGTTTTACGCAATATTTGGCTTTTCTTTCCCTTTGTCTCTCTGACAAACATTGCTGTGATTTCTTTAGAGCGATTTCACGCCACGTTTCGTCCATTTAGCCATCGACTTATCAAGAGAAGGGTCTACGTGGTGGCAATTGTTGTTGTGTGGGTTTTTCCTGTTATTACAGTAGTCATTCGGGATATAGAATGGATTCTGATTAGACATCACCTGTACTTGTGGGAATCACACTGTTGTTTATGTTTAATTGTTACCTTTGTTTCTTACACGTCCATTCTCGTTAAGTTTCGATTTGGAGCTCATCCTCAGCGCCATTGTGCAGCTGCTTTAAAACAAAGAAAACTGACTGTCACATTGTTTATAACAACTTTAGTATCTTTGCTGTTGTGGCTACCATACGGTATATATCTTTTTGTTGCCTGGTTAACTGGTATTTGTAATTACAGTATTACTTATCCAGAAGGTGTAAGTTGGGGTTATTTAATGCGTTTTTTGTTTTATGCAAACTCTCTTGTAAATCCCATTTTATACGCAATCAGGATGCCGGACTTTAAGAAAGCTCTGCTCTCATTTTTCAGATGTCATCAAAGAGAAAATGTTGCTACTGCACTAAATCTTAACTAAGAGGGGGGGGGGGGGGGGGGGG
>BOPM01000383.1:195887-211377 GCA_022179025.1 Porites australiensis | reverse complement strand
TAAATTTTCCAGTCACTTTGCTTCACATATACTGGGTCTGAGTATAAGCTATTTTTAATATCAGAAGGCTGGGAGGGTTTTACTGAACCTTCAAAAACTTCACTGGAATATCATTCGAGTGATAATCAATAAATTTCCAACAGCAATACTGTATTTAGTATTTTTGTATTAGATAGTGACTTCGGTTTCAATTATTTCCTTGAAAATTACCCTGTAGTTCTGAATTTTACTTGAAATGATTATAATGGTTTAGTGTGGGAACAAGGAGCTTATCCAGTTGCTAATAAGATTGAGTACATCAGAGAGCGGTGTGCATTGAGAAAATCCCTCAAAGGACTGTAGTACAAAGAACAACTTGAAAAAATATATTGAATGTTTGCAAAGTTCATAAACAGAATCAGAATGAGCTTGAAAAATGTACAACCTCAACTGTTTGTGTAAGTTATGAATTTGATTTACAACAACAACAACAACAAAAAAAAAACAATGAAGGTAAAATTGATTTTTTATCACCGATCAAAAGAATTTATTGTTCCTTAAGCCCAATCCCCTCAGCAGTTCTTTCTACGGTACTAGCCTTGGCTTATTTGGCCTAGATGGGTATGTGCTGCTGATTAAGGGTGGTAACCATTTTACCCTTTAGAGTGTTGAACAGGGTGTCTGTTTGGGCTGTGAAGGTTGATGAAGAGCAGGCTATAGCTACATTTTTGGTACCACCATTTTTCCCCAAGTTTTTCCATGTTTCTCAGTTTAAAAGCTAACTTAATTCTGTATGCTAAATGAAATGAATCAGAATTATAAAATAAGGTCTCTTGGCTTAAAAAGGGGTAGGGAAATAAACAATGTGTCCTACTACCCATACTCTCTTTCAGTGCAAGCCCAGGGAGGTGATCTCACATTTTAATACCTTTTACTATTTGTTGTAACAGCAAAGTCAGTGAATGTTTATGGTGTCTCTGAAAAAGATTTTTGCCTGCCTCAACGCAAGTTTCTAACTGTTATTGTTAACTACAAATAAATATATTATCTTAATAATATGATTTTACATTTTTTTTCCAAGGCAGCCTATAGGTGTTTTTCGTATCCAAGTACAAGGCGATTGTTAAGTTGAGAGGATTTGATTTCATTAACCACATTTATATACAAACACAAACTAACCTGGCAGGTTGATGTCCAAAGGTATAAAAAATTACATGCAACTATATGGCAAAAACTGATCACAGTGGCCAAAGAAAAGGCAAAAATAGAAATGTCACCATTTTCCTGACTTTATAAATTCCCTTTGAAGCATATTTAGCCAGATGTGGTCCTTGTCAAGACATGTAAACCTGAACATTTATTTTCTGAACCTAGCTAATCCCATCTTTTTTAAACCACAATCTTGTTCCAAAGGGTAGTGTAGTTTTTGGAATTTATAATTTTTCCCTCTTTGTTTGCATCAAAACACCCTTGAATGAGGACTCAAGCTGAAGGCAGTGTAATAACTACTGTCATGAAAAGAGAATTCCAAACACAAAAAAATAATTACCCTTTCATTTGCCTAAGATTCATTTGTTAGAAACTACATACATACATGCTTTATTTGATATAGCAGGTTGGATTAAAGGCAGCCAGAGGGTGATGTGGACCTGCTGTCTAAAACTATCTAGGTATATTACTATTAAATTGGATAAAAATTACTTTGCAAAGAATATTCGAAATCTTGATTCTTATGAGAGACCATATATGCTTCTTTCAGAAAGCTACAATTAAGAGGTAAAGGTAAAGTTTAAATTAAATCACACGAAAAACGAAACTTAAACATATCAACATGCGCAAAATCAAGAGAGAGTGATCTCTTGGCAAAATTTATTTAGCTTCTAGTTCATAAAGAAATACATCAACTACGAGATTTGACCATGCCACTCAATCATCCAACGCAACTCTGCCAGGATAAGTTCACAATGAAGGATGTAAAATTAAGAATCTCAATCATCAATTCTTCTCGTCTTAAAGGTTTAGTAAAACCGTAAACAACTCTGACAACTCTTCTACTCGACCACAGCCACCGCACTTTTTTTTAATATCGCGAAGAATTAATTTTGGGCCTTTCACTTGAAAATATAAACTCTTCTACATACGTATTGGAGGGTTGGCCCTTCTTTTAGTCTTGTGGGTCTTCTAAACAGAAACACATGGTCAACAGGTCGGACATCGAGGAACATGTTTACTGGTCTCGTTCTTAGCGTAGTAAACCGCATGTAATGACAAACGCAAGACCCGAAGAAGGGAAAACGTAAGCTCCCCATTCCCGCGGGAAAAAATTGGTTACAGCTAAAAAAGCAATGACCAACAGCACCAAAAGCGAATTCACTTCACACTTTTGAGTCGCTGCGAAGACGAACTTGTTGTTGTTATTCCCAACCCGTTAGGCGCTCGCTACAGTTCTCGGATGATTGACAGATTTCTTAACTGGGGCGATTATGGAAAGCCGAAAAGCGGCAAGATCAAAGGCCGTTGCCAGCCCCCCCTGGTTGAGTTTCATTGTTTACATTGTAATTTTAGTGCTCGACAGTTTTCGTAAACAAGGCATTGTATTTTGATTTTTCACCTTAGAATATGAGGTTGGAGAGATTAAATAAGTTACCATTAAATACTGTTACACCAAACTTTGTCGCCATTTTTGTGTTTTTTGATACAGCCGCCTTGTTCATTGAAAGAATTTCCTCTCCGGAAACCGAAGCGAAACGGGAAGCCATTTTGTTTTTCTTCGGCTGCTCGGAGGTAAATAGTACTTGGCTAATCACCTCCGAGCTAGCCAAACAGCTTGCACGAAAAGTACTATTCACTTGTGTGGTATACACTAAATAACAATTATTCACGGAAGTGGAGGTGGCTGGTCGTGGATATTTATAATTGAGCACAAAAATGATGATTTTTAACTCAAATATCGTTGCCAACGATTACAATTTTGGCGCGTAATGACCGAACGACTGCGGCCGTCGCTTTTTCTTGCCGACAAATAAAACTTTTGAAGGCATTTGTTTAGTTCTTGTGGGAAATTTCTTCAAAAGGAGTTGTGAATTCTTTTTGTATTTAAAATAATTCTGTAAAAATAGATTATTAAATCTAGCTTTAAGCTTATTTATGAACAAGTCAGCTAAATAGAGTAAGGCAAGACTTAGCTTAATTTGCTTTTGTAAACAAAAAACTTTTTCACCGGTTTTATCGATAAATTTGAGTCAAAGAGACAAAGCTTTACCTGTTAAAACTTCCAAACCGAACTTCGTCACCTTCTTCGTGTATTTCGGGAATAGCTTGTATGAATAGTTGTGAAATTTCTTTGTTTGTTAAGGCAGCAAACCAGGAAGGCATTTTGCTCGCAACGTACTTGAGTTTGGCGTCGCTCGCTCGGAGAAACTGGAGGCCTGAATCAGTGAAAAGTGCAGGTGTTCACTGATTGAGCAGCCAATCAGAGCGCGCGAAAAACACTATACACTGTTTTAGTATATACTAATTAGAAATAACCAATAGTTGGTCGTTCTCCCTTTTCGATCAATTTAAGAAATGGTAAACGTGCAGCGTGCAACCATGGAGTTATGGATGCACGCGGGAGGTTGCTAAGCACGAAAGAAGGGTAAGAGTCGCACGAGGCGATAGCCGAGGGCGACTCTAGCTTCTTGAGTGATTAGCAAACCTCCCAAGTGCATCCATAACTCCATGGTTGCACAGCTGCAATGTTTACCAGCGTAATGTGCCCGTTTTAATCGATGCGATGAAAACTTCACAACAAAGCTGTCTCGAATTTGAGCGTATTTCCTAACATATTTGCTTGAATTTAGCATCAGCTTGACCAAAAAGTCAATAACACAATGCTAATTGATAAATTTACATTTCAAACAGACTTCCCCTTCCAATCTATAAAAAACACACGAAATGTACCTTAAATCTTCGCTCGCTCGATTTTCCTTCAGCCGATTCTAGCCGCGAGGAAAACGGTGATTAATTCATCCAGGGCAAATTTGTCGCTTGATCTTTTGCCTTTTTTCCTTCAAAACGACAACTTAGTATTTTCTTCAACTTCCACTTTTTATCTGTGCATTTCATCGGTGTATTTTACCGTCAGGAGAGGAGATTTGTTGAATTTGCCTAAATTTTACCGCGCTATCAGTTTCTTGGCGTGTACCCACGGGCAAATGGTAGTGGCTAACTGATCAATCAGAGCGCGCGATTTACTTTTGTTATGTTATGATGGCTCTTGGAGGGAAATATTACCGCATGGCCTTAATTTCCATATGAGGCCTGAAGTTCATTTTAAGGATTCTCATATTATTTTTTTTAAGTTATTTGTCCTCATTAAACAAATCACTCCTAGTGACGGCTATTTTACTGTACAATTTCCCACTCATTCGAAGAACGCGACTGCAGCAACATTAATCAATAAATTTGTTACCATTAATTTATATCGATAGTAATCCACGCAGTCGCTTCGCAAATAAAATGTGATTATTATTTCTCATCATTCCACAATTCGATCAAGGTTTCAAAGTTAGTAGCGCAAAAAGGTCCACACAAGGCTTTTCAGGGCAATTTTATTTCACTTAATACATATTCAAGCGACGTTTTTCTGTCTGTTTTTGCCATTCTAATAAACACTCTTTTCAATCATTTATTTACCTTCGGCGATTTTGATTTTTGACTAGTTAAGGGTTCATGGGAACGTAATTGCGTAATTGCGAAATTGCGACTCAGTGAAAACCATTCTACCAATGCCAATTTATTTCCTCTTTATTCAACTGGCTCAAATTTGAACCAGGGGTACTCATTATCAGAAGACCCTGGAGGATACTCCCCAATACACCAATGCAGCTCATTCATAATAGAAGGACAGGTACATCGAAACGGTTGTGGAACCCAACGCTCAAACGAGGTTCTCACATATCCCCCCAACGCCCTGAAAGCCAAACAGATGTCTTGCCCTTGCCATCCCTCGCGATCAAAGTTGTCATTTTTCGCTTTAACTTTGAAAAATGTGTGCAGCTTGTCCTCGCCTGATATCTGATGGCTCAAGTATTCGAACGTGAACCTCTTGTTGTTGTAGCTTGAGCTACAGGGCAGGACCTTAAAGCCATAGTCGTGGAATGATGTTCCACGGGTCTCCTCCGGTTCGATTAGGAAAAGGCATTTGTTTTCGTCACTCCTTGGCCGCAGTGTGTTATCAGCTCTGAGTTTCCATTGTTGGTTTTGCGCGTTACCTGAACAAGATCGTGCTTCAGGCTCTGCCTCCCCAGATGAAGTCTCGTAAGTCAGACACCTGTTTTGAAGGAATGGAATGGGAGGGTAAGACAAAAGGTAATTTATATGGCGAAGAAGAAGAACGACCGTTTATTAAAACTCACAATCATTTCAGCCTATAAGGCTTAATTACGGAAAACAATACAAGCTGTATTTAAGCTATATTATATAGAAATACTGTAACTAATAATAGATACAATTCACTAATTACAATAAATACTGAATGAGTACGTAAAATATAATCTTTGCTACGCCAATGTGGAATTAAAATTAAATGTAATCCGCCCAGGCCACAACCAGATCTGGATATGTAATTTCCTGCGATGTGATTGGTCCAGACCGCAACCAAAACATTGATTTGACCGCGAAAGGACTAAGTTCGACAGAAATGTCGCAACAAAGAGCTCTATGGCTGGGATGTTCCTTGAAGAAAAGTAACAGCATGTAAAACCAAACCGATTAGCCGAGATGATTTTATGCGTCTTAGCATTCGATTTACAAATATCAAGATGATAATGATCCAGGAAGGTTTCTGTAAAAACGCCTGGACTTCTGATATCAAGAGACCCGAAGCAAGTCGACGACACCGATCGAAAGGGAAGAGTAGGGAATTTGAATACTTGAAATACTGATACATTTTAAGTGGAAAGGTATAAAGAAGTCGTGTTTGGTGTAGAGTAGTGTGTTCTATGCTTCTTTGGGAGCAATACCATATGCGCTAAGATCTAATATTGCGATCGAAGTAGTACTGGATATTAATTTTCAATATTTTAATCGTCAAACATCTTGGATTAATATGCGAAGGTAAAAAAATAAATAAAATTTCTGTAAATTGCACTCACAAAGGGTCGTAAACAGTCATTAATCAATGTCTGTCTTTTCGTATTGCAAAACCCCATTGCGGATGAAAATATTAAAATACCATTCATTAGTTCAGAGGTGGACCTTATCGTGTTTTTTTCCTCTGTTGGGTAGATTATGATTTGGAAGGTTGCACATTTTCACTGAGCAATTGTGATTTTAGCCGCTTGTTTCACAGTGAGAGGTCATGGCACACATATCGATTTACTGTAGTTTTTGCATCTGGTCTGAAGGATTTTTCCATCCGACTGCAAGATAACATAAAATAAACATGACGTTACAATGAAAACCAGCACGTGAACGGCGCAACTGACTATTGCATCTTCCAAAGCACAGCACTTTTTGAATTCGCTGTGCACTACACCAAAAAGACCACCATCAACAATCAAATTTTATGTAGATTTCAAAAAATTTTTTTTCAAGGATCAGAAAATTGAAACTCACCTTCTCTGTTTAGATGTATTCCGCCTTGTCCGGCATTTTTTTGAGCTGAAAAACTCTCGTGTTCGGTCGAGACGCACAAACGTTCATCGGACGGCATTTTTTCTTCACACCCCTGATTTCTCATTGTCTAAAGTCACAGCTTTCAAAGTAGTATGGGGAAAAGACACTTCTAGGCGCAGCAAAGAGCCTGGAAGTGACCTTCCCTCGTGTTTCTCGGAGTGGGCGCCATTTTGCAAATGTGGTTGACGTCATCATATATCCAGATCTGGTTGTGGCCCGGACTGGTAATAAACTCCTGCGAGTAGCCTGCGAACAAGCTCTCCTATTTGGGCGAGCGAAGCGAGTCTCGCGAGAACGCGCGAGCGAGCGGCGAAGCCGCGAGGGGCAGAGGAAAGGAGAACTTGCAACGATCTCTTACAAAATTTCATTTGTACTTCGCTCAGACGAAGGGAAATACCATTGGCTGAAAAATGACGTTCCGGAAAACAAAGTTGATTGATAACTGGCCAAGCTGGCACCTCCTTCGTCAGTGTGTCAAGTTTGGTTGTCGGGGGGATCAGATTGGTACCGACAACTTGTTTCAGCCCTCAAAGCAGACGTGGGGGCTCGTTTGATTTAGTTCTCGCAAAGAGAATATTGCGAGCCGAGGATAAGACGGACCGAGTTTATAGTTCTTGTGGAAGGAAAATGAAAACCCTTCCTCAGTTGTATTTGTTTGTGTCAAGCGCCTTGTTTAGTTCTGAAAACGAGAAGAGTGAAAGTGAAGAGAGATTCAAGCGCCCGGTTCAAGCGCTGCCTTCCAACGTCGGTTTCTTCGCCCGATTGAATTCCACTGGGTAGATGGGCAAGAGAAAGAGTTGGTAGCAACTGGAGTGAAACTTAAGAGAACCAAGTCCAGGAAAACTCTATTCTCCAGTTCCGGAACGGACAAATACAAGTGTAATATATAATGTTTTTGTTGGTGATTACGACGGGGGTAGTCTACACTGCAGTATGGATGACTTTTCAAAAATAAACGAAACGAGAATCAAAGTATTGAGTTCTCATCCGAGCGGACACGTTGAAGTTCGATGTCCCCGTGGAAAAAAAGCATATCTTCAGTGATTAAAAACATTGTTTTGATGCTGTTGCGAAACTGATTTATAAATAAATAATTCTACGCGCCCTCGGCTGACTAAACTTGACAGGCGGTTGTCACTTTTTTAATCTGCGGCACGTTTGCGGTGACAGTTTTCACGCTTTGCGGAGTCCCGGGGTTGGAAATGAAAATTTAGGAGAGATCGTTGCAAGCTCTCCTTTCCTCGGTCCCTCCCTCGCGCGTTCTCGCGAGGCTCATTTTGCTCGCCCAAACAGGAGAGCTTGCTCGCAGGCTATCCTGCGAACGCTGAGCTCGACACTTCTGCAGGCCAGAATATTCTAAAATTACTTCTAGATCTTAGATTATAATTAGGAACTATCAGTTCTTTTCTAGGCAAAAGAAAAGCTAATGGATGTTTCAGGCATTTTAACTTTTCTATGTAGTCGGTACATAATAGCAGATCTTCTTTCCTCTAGAGTCGTGAGGCTGGCAACAGCCAAGGCCTGTTCAGTTGACAGCGATGCATAGGATATATAATACTCGTGACTCTTTTCTGCACACTTTCTAATGTTTTGGCCAATATACATGTTAATATTCTGCAAAACAGGCACTGCGTGTTCTAACAGAGTTCGAATAACTGATTTATATATACCATACTTGTTTAATACTTCCATTATTAGACATTTTTTTAATTTCACTTGTAGTCATTTATTTCGCATGTTTTTGTTTTTGTTTTTTACCATTTTACCTGTTTTTTTTTTTCTTTTTTTTTCATCTTGTAATAAAGTCCTTTTTTTTTTTTTCAATTTATCACTTTTTAGTCCGCCTATGGAAGCCAGATGTTTTATGCATTATATTTCAATTTTGTTAAGCATCTTTCCAAATGCGCCGTCTAGTGGTAAGCATAACGGAGGGACATAACCGTTTATCTCTTTTGAATCTGGATTTTTGTTTTCTGGTATTCTATATGAAAGTACATCTTTTGCAAGAAGCAATTTAGTTTTCGTTCTTGCGAATTCCTTGTGTAACTATTAATTCTCTTATCTTTAAACATTGAGTTTGAAACCTTTTATGTTTTAATTTCCTCGAATATCATATCACTTGTGTTGTAATCTTCTTTTGTGATTACTGTCTCCATCATTTTCTTTTTAGTAACATTTTTACTTCACTAAATAGTTTTTGGTATAATCAGTTGCTTTTTTAAAGCCAAAATCAACCCAAATAATTAATACACTGGAAAAAGTGGCCCAGTATATCGTACTACAATCTGGGTAGGATACTCACCAGATACAGATTATGATCCCATTCAAACCAAGAAGTAATTAAAATAAAGCAAACAAGAAAATTTTCAAAACTTCATAAAACGCTGTATATCATAACAAACCTGTCGTAAGTCTCTCGACTTGAACCGTTGTAATGTGAATGTGACCAGCGAATTCTCCCAAAAATAGGTATACCTAGAAAAGGTGATAACAACGATTTAGAGGCTAAGTTAAACAAACTGTCATGAAAAACAAACAAACAATAGAGTGTTTTCACACACATGAGACGGCTGTGTTGGTATACAGAACAATAGCAAAATATCGAACACGTTTTGCATAATAACAGAGTCAAATTCCCAAAAGACCCTTTTGCTATTGTTCTGTAGACCAACATGGTCGCCGTTACGTCAGGGGAACACATTCCATAGAGTGTTTTGGCCTGACGTAACGCCTGACTCAATGGAGTGTTTTAACGTGACGTCAGGGCGGCCATATTGGTGTCCCTAAACAAAGGAACGGCAGCCATGTGGGTGTCCTAAACTAATCATCCGGTAATTGAACTCTACTCTTATGCATACGTTTCTTTTGGTTTGGTTGAAAAACATGCTCATTGATCACGTGAGTGAAAACTCTATAAAAGTGTGGGTGAAGTAGCGTATATGGGACACAGATCAACAGTGATTATGAGAGTGAATATGCTGCATCACTGTAATTTTATGTTTAAACCCTTTTGCAATCCTCAATAATCGTCCTTCTATTTCTGGGACTTGTTACTCGAAATCCGTTACTACTTGGGATCAAAGCCATCAAAATCGCGACAACACTTTTTTAGAAGAATGATAACTTTTCTGATTGAGTATTGGAGAATATATAAAAGACACGTAGTTGAACTGCGGGCAAAAGCATGTAAAGATTAAAGTTCGTTGCTGTTATGAACGCTTCTTAAGCAGTAACCTAAGGAGAGCCTGGAAAAAATCCAGGCTTGAACGGGAGTCGAACCCATGACCTCTGCGATACCAGTGCAGTGCTCCACTAATTGAGTTATCAAGCCAACAGGGTCGGTCCTTTTGTGAGTTCGTAATGAACCCCGTAGATGATCGCAGAGGTCATGGGTTCGAATTCTGTTCAAGCCTAGATTTTTTCAAGATTTCTTTTCGTTACTGGGGTCCGTTTCTCGAAAGCCCCGGAATCTTTTCGGGCCCGTAAAGCCAGAGCAAAATCTCGAACCTTACGATTACAGAGCTGTTTTATTCACATATTCTTAATATAAAGATAGGTTCCCTTCATACAAGAAGTGTCAGGCGTATACACTTCGCCGTTTTTAGGTACGGATGAACTAAAAACGGCTTTACCGGCCCGAAAAGTTTCAGGGCTTTAGAGAAACGGGCCCCAGCTTAGGTAACGATCACAACTACGATGAACTTTAATTATAATATTTTCTGATTGAGTTTGATGGCTGACAAGTGCATATTGTATCATTAAAAAAAATTATATATTTTTTGACTAAGCTCTGTGATAGGTGAAAATTTTCCGCGTAACTTAGTGATAGAAATAGGTTTGATTGTTGAGACAAATTTCGTGGTTTGATCGCGCCTTATTTAACCTCCCCTGTGTCTGAATTAAGCTATAAGGAACGATATAATTGGCTTAACTTTACTGCTTCAGATATTCATATCACGCTTAATCAAGAACTCTTTGTCAGAATAAGAAAATATTTCCTTTTTCCGTGCTCCAAGGAGACATTTTTTCAAAACACACCAACCTTGATGATCAACCATTCTCGACATGGCCCTGGCAATGGCAGGGTCTTCACATGACTTAGTCTCTTCCATCCGAGTGTTAATTTTTCTTACTTCTATGTTCTTCCGTACCGTGTCGTCCTTGTACTTTTTCTGAACAAAATTTTTTCGCACGGCATACCCATTGGCCTCTAAAAGGCGAACCCTAGATATAAATTCCATCAGACTTTCCACGCTGCCTTCAGCTGTAGATTGCTGTCCGTGTTTCCAGGCATAAGCTTCGTACAAACTTGTTTGGGTCAGCAAAGGCTTTCCGCAAACTTGCAAACGTAGACTGCCTAGAGCGTCCTCAAGAGAGTCGTCTCTGGCTTCAATCTGACAACCAAAGAGAATAAATTAATAAATACCTACGTTTTTATATATCATACAAATTCAATAATTGATCCCAAGATCCTCAGGCTTAAACGTTTTTGGCAGGATTGGTAAAAGAAAAGATTCTTGTATAAAAAAGCATCATTGCTTCAAAGAGTGAACAGTTACGATTGACATAAAATGTGCGTGGCCTTTCCTTTCTTTATTTAATGTATAGTGTTAGTTTCGTTGATGTACAGTATGTTTGTAAATTTGTAGATTTTGGATAAATGAATAACAAAATCAACAATGGGCTTGGTATTTGTTACAGGCTATGTATCTATGCCGCATACAAAGAGCTAGATATTTCATCTTTTCTACTGAATCAAACTATGCAAAACGTTGGTGGGATGGCCACATAATGATCCTTCTCTTACAGAGCACCCTAATAAAAGCTGGATATCCCTACTTTTGATGCCAGCCTATAATGGCTACTATCAGGATTATGCCACAAAGTTGTCTTAAAGCCAAAGGTACCAGGTGGGACACTGTTGTGGCCGGGAGAGTCAAGCCGTCTCCACGTTGCCGAAAAGCTATGGTTGTCTTAGCTGAAACATCACCTGGGGGGTTCGAAGCCTGAGTTATTGTTGCCGGAGCTATGAAGTCAGAGAATACAACTGGAATGCTTTCCTTATTATGTAAAGGTTTTGGGTAAATACTACTGAATTTCGGCATATTATCAAAGTTTAGGATTCCAAGTAAGTTCAGTATAAAATGGTGTTGTACTTTCCCTGCTATGGGCAAAGAAGATGTTACGTATGCATTTATCTTGCAACACACGGAGCTCACTTACTCTGGGGTTATAAGTACTACCACAGCTAAGAATGCCATAATTTAGGTATGGAAGGATTAAAGTGTAATCTAGACCACGGTCTGTTTATTATCCCAATGTTGTATCTGGAGACCGCAGTTATTTAATTAAATTTTCATCGATGAATAATATTACCTAAAGCATTTATGTTGACTTGGTTATCAGGAGATTTTACAACCATACAGCTATCTTTGTTTGTTTGTTTGTTTTTTTTTTTCCAGCAACAACGATCGATTAAAATGTTCTATTATAATCTACCCTGTTACGTATATTTAACAACGCATTATTTAAAAACACTGAAGTCTTTAAAAAACCAACGGCGAGTTAGGATTCCACCTTTTATATTGTCTCGTCATCTGTAAGCGCTAAGTACAGGCAAGAGGGGATAAAGGGGACAGAGACGGCATCCACCATACACACCCTATTCCATAGGCAATTCGTCTCAAGTTATTTTTAGAATCGAGATGAAGTTACCTCGCGCTGCGTGGATGTTTCGTGGAGGTTTCGCATGACTAAGCGCCGTGCAAAACATGTTTGGCGAAAGGCAATGAAAGCGTAAAGAGATCGAGAGCATTCCTGAATATTGAAGGGAAATGAGTCGGCGCTCACCTGGGAAAAGGGAATCGCTGGACTCTTTGACAACCCGTGAAGTCAGTTTAACTCGAAGTTGTCGTAACCTCAGTGCTTTAATAAAATGAGAAATTTCGCCGGTCTATTGAAACCGGTCGTTTGTAGAATAAAGCAAGTAGGACGCCAAGTGTTATTGTTGTCGAATAACAAAAGACTAATAAAATAATAAATATGAAACCATAAACCAAACTCTAAATTATAAATGATCCTGAGAGAATATTCAGTGTGTTAAGGATTTCCCTGGCGTACTGTTAGCTTTTTACAAGAAAGCGATATCACTCTCCGCGTCTTCCGCAGTTTTGTTCTGCGTTAATTCGTGAAGGACACGTGCTTCTGAGCGTGGGTCATCCACGCGGAACACATTCGCGCTATGTGATTGGCTATTGTGTAACCCCCCTTGAGATCTGTGGTGTTAAAAATAACTCGAGACGAATCACCTGTGGAATAGGGTGTGTGGGGGGGGATGCCTTCTCTGTCCCCTTTATCCTCTCTTGGTACAGGATATGATACCCAAATGGGTTTTTGCCTGACATCAGATTGAATTTCAGATTTGTTTCTCAGTGTGTGGCATAAAGATGGCTGCTGCTACAGGAGTGAAAGCGTCTGAGAGTAATCGAATATAACATGAAACGTCAATTCACCACGTATTTAGCCCTAAACAGGTAATAGGTCAAGGTAGGTGTTTATGTGAATGCTTGCAGGTTCAGCAGAAAAGAGAATGGTTTTGAGAAAGCCGGCCAAAGTGAATAACAGATGTTTCTACTGATCTTTGAGAGACACCAACGTGGAGCCCCAACACTGAACTCTTAAGTTTGGCGTGGTACATTTCATCAAAAACTCCGCTATGGGATATCGCGCATCCCTGACACTGTTGTTTATGTATTGCTTACTCATCTACAATATCTTAATTATTTAACTTTTTTTCAATAACTCAGGATGGAAAAACAAACGAAATAAATCTTTAATGAGTGTCTTTATATCTGATAAAGACACGGCTAAATTTTACGTCCGATTTTCAAGGCCAAAATTTATAGATTTAAAATACATTTAGCCAGGGCTAAAAGCGAAGCTCTCGTTAATAAATTCATAATTTAAATCAAACAATAAACTTGTAATCCACAGATCGGGGCACATTCATGTGACTTTTGAGGCAAAGGCTTAGTGATTTTAGAAAAAAATAATTTGACAGTCCAAGAGTGAAACAAATTTTACATTGAGTTAATAGTCTTATTTGTACACCTAAAAATAGCAATCACGTTCGATCACAGTAGATTAGGCCTGTAAAACAAATAGACCTATTCGTTTATTGTATTTGCATTAGCTGTTGCATCATAATGTGGCATTCACCAGTCTCTCCAACACTGCTACCCCCAAATATAATTTTAACAGACACACGCGCCACGATAGTCCTTGGTGGCAGCCAATTTACACGTTGCATTCCTCTGTCTAAAAGGGAGGCCAAAATAAAAAAAAATCAGGCTGGATTTTTTGAGTTCGACAAGTTTACTTTACACTTAAATCTTTTCTTATCACGTCCCCGGTAAACAGTACTATGAGGCCCTTTTTTTTATCATACAGACCGGACATAATTTGTTTTTTTTGCCCTATATCTAAACCTATAATTCTGCAGTTTTTCACAAATTTGCAAGACAAATTACACTCTATATCCAGGACGATCAAAGCACGCACTTCCTTTGCACAACAAATTATAGCATTGACTACATTTTAAACCGTTTTTATGAAGAGGATTCCATAACTTTTCAGTTATAAAAATCTGGTCCTATGAGATACGCAGGGTAAGAATTGTGGGCTTTTAGTGAAAACGATAAAAAAATTCCCAAAATCACCTTTTCGCCCAGCCGGACGGGTTCTCACTTTGACAGGCACCAAATTTGCAGTGCGATTAATAGTTACCATTTGCGCTTCAACATGGTAGAGAATTTGTTATGTTTAGGTTTTATTTCCCTTTATCTATAAAACTGTTCATCGTTTTGCAATCTTTAAAAACTAGTGATATTTACGCGCGGCGTTTTGAGTATCCCTGCATGCGATGTTTATGTTCGACTGGAAACAACCGGTGCAGGGGACTACTAACAATCAATAAAATAAATGTAATTCGGAAACATGTACAGAGACATTAATTTTCTGGTCAACAGAAACACAGTTTTGACAGCTGTCAATTAATCAAAACATGGATGTACAATATCAGGTTGCAGGCTCCCAAACTAGCTAGAAAGCGTGCGATTAATCATTGGTATGCCTGTGGTGCGGACGGACGGACGGAAGGTCGGGTGGTCGGTGTACGTTCACGTGATTGCTGGATTTTCTAGGATGGATAGATTTTCTAAGCTATGGGGCTTCAAATTGAGCCCGTGATGAAATAAAATATCAGCGGAAAACTTTAAATCTACTTGACCTCAATGGATAGAAAATGAGCCCGCGATACAGTCAGGTGATGATGGTCAGCGTATACTCTAGTTTGACAGCTGTCAATGAACCTTCATTAGAATTGCGAATGTTGGAATTAACAGACTAAGAGCGTGAGTAAGACATATCCGTCTGGCTTGTAGTGGAAAATACCAGATCGTATACCTGAGCGAACCTCAGCCCACGTTATTAGTTTTCTGATAGTGATCTGCACATGTCCCATTTTGACAGCTGTCAATTGGCCTTCATCTGGCTTGCCAATATAACTTTAAACGACTGTCAGCCGATTGACAGCCCTGCTCGGCGTAGTTTCGTTTTTATGTCGAATTGGTAATTGTGACATATTATATCAGCTTATATGTAGGGGAAAAACAACTGCTCTTTCATCTGAGCCCGCGAGATGGTCATGTGATAATTGTCAGCGGATGTCTGATTTTGACAGCTGTCAATCTAATCGTACTCATACCGATGGCTTACATAACCGAAAGGCTAGTCAAGTTGTGCAAGATCTATTGTGACATTTGCCATCGGCTTACATGAAGTGTGTGTACGG
>BOPM01000383.1:104782-165387 GCA_022179025.1 Porites australiensis | reverse complement strand
TGTGACAATCAACATCAGCCTCCATTAGTAAACTATACTCCTACAACACGTTAATAGGAAATCCAAAATTCAATGTTTCGGACGCCCGTAGACGGCTTTTTTCCCGACCTTTTAAGGGCTCAAAACATGGTTCGAGTTATCGAGGGTAAAATTATATAGAAAATGACCTGAGGGGAAAGGAAAATTGGTTCGAGTTAGCGGGAGTTCGATGAGTTATCGAGGGTTCGAGTTACCGAGGGTAAAATTACAGTAAATGTATGACGGAAATCCAGGGGAAATCGATTTCGGTTCGAGTTATCGGGAGTCGACTGTACTGTACTTCAAAAAAGGTCTAAACGAAATACGAAATATGGTAGGTTTCAGTTGATTTTCAACCTCCCAATTAATAGCTTCGAGAGGGATCTCAAATGCCATAATAAGGATCGAGGTTAACTTGTTAGAATTAATAACACTTTCTAACTCGGACCTCTTTCTACAAAGCGGACAGGGAAAAACAATTCCAACTGTTAGAAATTAAATTGACATTTTGATCTTATTTCGAAACAATTTATCTAGGTCAAGGTGTTCCTAAAGACAGTGGCAATAATAAGCACTTTTTACTGTATCTCCTCCATGAGTCCAAAAAAAAAGCTCAAGTTGCTTAAAAATAGCGGGAAAGTTAGTCTGCGAAAACACCCTACTCTCCTCCTCGCTCCTCACCACTTTGTCCCTAACGGTGAGGAGCGTGGAGAGAAGGCTGCGTGGAGATGGTTGTTTTCGCGGGCTACGAGAAAGTTTATTGGTGAGAAATTATTGCGGGCGACAAGAGGAGCCCGTAGTCCTAATATCCAGGTTGTTATTACGCATGCGTCGCATGTATGTAGCCAACTTGGAATGAATGGAATGCACAGAACGCACTTTGATCAAGCGCGTTTGGACCTTCTATCACTCGTAATCTGATCACGCGTGTTTTAGCATCTGTCGCGTGAAACGAGTGCAAAGCACAGCGCTGGAGCGTTTTGACCCTCGATCGTTGTCGCCCGCACGCTGTAACCTCTGGTTATTACTTGTCTGTTAGTTGTTAGTCATTAACCGTAAGCAGAAAATTCGGTTTGTTAATGTTCTTGATACCAGGGGGGACATACACAGTAGTCCTTAGCGTTTTCCGGGGGGTGAAGAGATGTCGACTGGCCCTGATAGACACACAATACTTTACCTGAAACTGCTCAGCAGTCACGACACGAACTCGTTTAGCACTCGGCTGACCATTAGTGTCCGAGTTCTCTTGCTTGTTAGTCTGTAAGTGTTAAAATGTTGGCCTTTCTCAGCGAGATAACCACACTTTGATTCGTACGTACTGTGTACCTCGTCTAATATTGGCCTGCTTCCTATCAACTACTTGACCGTTAGTGAACGTTAGCGCCGCTGATAAATTATTTGCTTCCCGAGTGAGCTTTCTTAGGTGACAAAATAGTCCGGTTTCACAGTGTGTGCTTCTAGAATACGCTTTTGGTCATGAACGAAGGGGTTACTTAAAAGACAAACTGTTATGATTAGTTGATGAACTAATTAGGCCACTGCTGGTTGATCTAAAAGCCCTTTACTGTGAGCTCCAATTATAATTCAAAGGAACCGAAGAGTTTAGCTCACTAATGGATTTAGTCTGCTTTCAATAACGAGAGATCAGACAGCTTTAGATATCTCTCTGCGGCGGCCAGTTTACTCTTATTTTAACTGATTTAAAATATGTATATATATTTCTTTCATGCACCAAACAACAAGCAAGCACCCATCAAATAAAGCCCCTTTGAATGGGCCTACATCCGTTCTTGTACTCTGGACCAGCTCAAGGGCGTGCCTTTATTGAACCAGCAGTGGTAAAGACTTTACCCTTGTATTATATAACAAGGGGTCGGCCCACCATCATCTGACTATCCTTTCCGTACAATAGAGACATTTAGCCAGTATAGTCAAACAGTTAGTTGGTTCAATATTGGACAAAATAATGATTATGATAATTACCTTCGCGGCACTGGATTTTGAATCACTATCATCATCATTAAGGAATTCTCTTTTAGGATATGGAATCGTCATTCCTGCAAACGCACTAGAATCACAAAAATCAAGCGGTTATATTGCATCCATGCATGACAATTTGTAAATGTGTATTTAACAATTATTCCTCGAACCCGAATGGGCTCTGAGTCAATAGCCCATGAGGCCGAAGGCTGAACGGGCTATTGACTCAGAGGCCATGAGGGCGAGAGGAATAATTGTTTTAGTAAAATCCAACTAGTTGGTAAAAAATATCGACACAAAACAACTTAAGCTAGCAAAACGCGATTCAGCCGCCATTATTTTGGTTTTCAAAGCCGGCGCTTTTCGCTTCTAGTGGGCTATAACATATAGCCTAGTAGTAGCTCAACTAATCAGAACGCAGCATTGATAATAGACCGCTAGTTGGATTTTACTAATACTACATATGTATAGCGTAGATAAAGCCTCGAGTGTTACAGTCAGCTCTCTTAAGACAAACATCTTTGGAACCGGCACTATGTGTCCGTAATTATTATATGAAAATAGACCATCGCAGTTGCAGACGCAACTTTTGCAGTTGCGAAAAGAAAGCCCGAAAAAAAAATTCAGGCTTGTATGGGATTCGAACCCTTGACCTCTGCGATACCGGTGCAACATTCTTTCACGGGTTTATAACGAACAAACTCAACGACCTGCTCCCAGTTGGCTTATTACCTCAATTGGTAAGAGCACTGCACCGGTAACGCAGAGGTCAAGGGCTCGAATCCCGTAAAATCATTTTTTTTTTCAGGCTTTCTTTTCTCAGCCGCAAAAGTGGCGTCTATAACTCCAATGATCTACTTTCATGTAATGATTATTCACCCCGCAGCTCACATATACGATTTTCATATATTCATAACTCCACTGAGTGTCTGTCTTAGAGAGATGTCCGTCTTATAAAGAGTCAAATGAAGGGGAGTAAGGAATAAGACAGGGACAAACTCTAGGTGTCTGTTTTACAGAGGTGTCCGTTAAGAGAGAGTCGACTGTCCATTACGTTCTGAGATCGCTTCTTAAAGAAAGTGCATTTTGAGAAACAAATCTAACGTCGACATTAAGGCATTCATAGCAAGGGTGTTTAACTTAAAGCCAATAACCGACTGCTCTTTTTAATTGTAGAAATATAATATACAGAGATTGTCACTGGTACTTCACCCGCCCTTACATATCGCAACATTTACGGTGGACTACTAAAACCGGGGCAATTGAAAGAAGATAATCCAATAACAGCGTTTTTGAAACCAAAAGATTCCCAAGTTTTTTTTTTTGGTCTTTGGCAAACGGACCAATGAAATTCAAGGCTCAACTATGCAACCGTTTGAAACTTTACAACTGTTTGAACTTACCTGACCTCTTAGAAAATAGTCCCTAAATTTATGAATGTTATTAGTCCGTTTGCAGAAAAAAAAAAATTGAGAATATTTTGTTTCCAAAAAACCTTGAATTTGATAATCTTTTTCCAAGTGCCCCGGTTCAAGTATTTGCACTGCAAAAGCTTTACTGCCATTTAACACCTACGATTTCGTTGGCTGCTCACGACACTGCCCTTGAGACGAAAGTTGCTCGAAAAAGCGAAGACAATATAGCAACAAACTCGTCTGTAAGTGTAAGTTAGGCTACAAGATAGAAAGATTTACTCAGTACTTACTCAGGTGTCGGTAGAGGCTCTTCTTTAAAGTAAGGATCTTGTAAAGCTTGTTCCGAAGTTATTCTTTTATTTGGGTCCATTACCAACAACCTAGATAGCTTTAAATATAATAAATGTTATCCTTTACAGAGGAGCTAAAAACTAGCCACGTTCTTCCTTTACTGGATATCATCAACAACATCGACCTATACCTCACCGTAACTAATAGCAACAACCTCTCAAGAACAAACAAATAACTTAAGTTTCTTTTCTAGGCTAGAACTTTCGGATCATTATACCGTTTCTGGGAAACTGTCCAACTACCCCTCCCCTAAGCCAACATTTTGCCTTAAGTGAGAAGTAAGTGTTAATGTTGGCTCAGGGGAGGAGGGGGGGGGGGGAGTTTTGCAGTTTCCCAGAAACGTATGATGATTCAAACTTTCTAGAACTCGTACGTGACAGAAGTTCTGAGGGATTTGCACAGTTTCTCACTTCTCAGCGCAGTGACCAGGGTTGTCTAAAGTAGCCGGCTGCAGGCGAAAGTCGCCGCCTACGTGGTTAGTATCGGCCGGCTACTCTGCTTGGCACTCCTTTACAGATGGCGTTTTGTAAACAACATATCCCTGGACAGGCCGCTTACGTTGATAACTCCGCCGTCTATTCCAAACCTTTCTGACAACCCATTAAAGTTGTAGTATCGAGTGAGTGCTGCACTCACTCTATATTACAACTTTAATACTTAATTTCTCTTCATGCGAGTGCTACGCGGTTCATTCACTCTCAAAATCCGCTTATTAAGACAGCAATAAAAAAAACAAGCGAACTCGGCGTCACACCTGTTTGTGTTTAATCTGAGGCTATGTTCACCTGCCCACCTACCCCTCCCTTAAGGCAGCATTGACACTTACTTCTCACTTAGGGCAAAATGTTGGCTTAGGGGACGGGTAGGTGGGCAGTTTCCCAGAAAGGTATAATGATCCAAAAGGTATCCGGTATTATATGGAGAGCAACGGAACAGAACTGGAACAATTCTTTCACACACATTGAACATCGTACCATGGTTGGCCAAGAGGGTCCGGTGCACTAAATTCCAGTCCTCACTCCTGAATAATTACTTTCGACCCAGTGGGTTCCAGTCCTCGCTCCTAATTATTCACTTCCGCTACGGTCCGAATACGTAGCAAAGAGGTTTTTGAGCGACGCACCCCAACCGGAAGTTAGGCCTTCTCCTTTTTTATATGCCTTAACGCTAATAAATTTGTATTGCTGAGTGTCTTTTCTCTTATAAAGGCAATTTACCCGAGAACTTGAACCAAACCACTGCCCAATGATCCAAAAAGTCCACTTCCGCTCAAAAACGCTGTTGCTTAAACTCCCAATTATTTGCGGTACTTTAATTTGGCGATTCTAAAGATTTGGAAGAATACAGGGGGAATTTTGCTGGGACACATTACTGGAGCGGCAGCTAAATTTTGTGATATACCCAATTAAATTGTATAGCCACAAACATCACAGAATTGAGTTGTCGAGCATAATAGTAACCTTCAGGCAGGTTGTGAGATTCTCTGTGATACTTTCTTTTTTATAGTCTATGTGAAAATATCGATCTTACCAACTGAAATGCTCTACTATCCTGTTTCACTTTGTGCTTCTCCATGTATTTCCATAAACTAGCATTTACGTAACTAAAAGGCAATAAATACAACTACTGTGATAAATGTATTCTAAATTGTGCCTTTTTACATTAAAAAGCAGACTTTTTTTAAACCTCTCGCAAACCCAGCCCGACATTTAGGGGACTCCCCACGATCTGCAAATAATTTTTCTTTCATGAGAGGACACATGTCGGGTTAGGTCACCAGTTTTGTCGGACAGAACAAAAATGCAGTCGGACTCAATTAAGAACGCGCTCAGCCCCGAATAAGCACTACAATTCAACGGGCCAAAGCATGTCTAATACCACAACATTCTTCAGTTTAACCTGCCGTTTGGGCGGTTCCTCATGTAAACCTTACGTTTGCATCATCTTTTCTTTTGTTTTGATTTTTTTTGGTTTTGTTGTTGTTGTTAATGTTTTCTGCTTGTTTGCTATATTTGTTTGCATGAACTACAAGTGCAATATATGTAACGTTATGAGAGGCTGATACATTGCACATGCAAATCGTGCAAAGAACTAAAGATGTTGTTAAAGGCACTGCGCAAAGTAGGAGTCACATGAGGCATCACCCAAACCGGAAACTGTAATTCTGGTATTTTCCACCTTTGCCAATTGGACTTAAGCTATCCAGTAAACAAAGAGTTTGCGGCGGAAATTCATACTTTGCCTTCCGGAAGTCTTTTTGTAAAGTTCCATGTTCTGGCATCTTTCTAATATCCTCCCAATCACGCTCTGAAAAATAAAGGGATACTTTGTACAAATGTATACTTATACAATGGACTGAACGTAAGCAGAGAGGGTTGCATGGCTGATTGGTCACCACATCGGGCTCGAGGGAAGGAGCAGTGGACTACTCCCATATAAAAACGACAGAGGAGCTTGTCGGAAACTTGCAAAAGCACACCCAAAAAGGTATAACAATAACATTCGTCAACTGACGGTGACGGTTTTTTTAATAACGATAAAGACTATTCAGTTAACTAACAAAAACCTTCTTTAATTTTCTAGCTAAATACCTTAAAATGCATCCCCTCACCTCTTACAGCAGTTACTTTAGCTCAACACCTTTAGCAGTACCAACCCACAAAATTTAATCCCACCCCACCCCCTCAGTCTGAGTGGAATGATGGACACTCCCGTTTCTTGTTCACAGTAACGGGAAGAAGTCTCCAAGGGTACAAATATGCAAGGCGGTTTCAGTTCTGATTTGACCAATAGCTGAACCTGTTTCTTGCCACTCTCTAAGATAACGGATTTTCCTCCTGCGTTTTCGATTATTAATTGTGACCTCTCACGCAAAAACGTTCACTAACGATGATCCGTGAAACGTTAGAAACTAGAAGCGTTACCCAGCGCTGGGTGTATAATTCAAGCATGTATTTCATGAATCCTTACCTTGTGGAAATCCCATCACATTGAATATCCTATCCAGCTGCTCATGGTGATAAGGATTGCTGGTTTTGATGTCCTCTTGACGACAGTGAAATATAGGTTCACAAGTCAAGAGCTCTGCAAAAATACATCCTATAGCCCATATATCTAGGAAATATACAAAAAATTGTATGTACTCCGTATTAAAAGAGTAAAATATAATGCAGTCCAGCAGTAACAAATACGGTAAATTACATGTGGTAACAAATGGAGTCAATGAATCTGTGGACAATTCACTTGCTCCCAAAGAATGAACTTCATACAATTTCAACTTTCATAATAATTAGATACACCAATAATGCCGACACTCTGGTATTTGCACTACACATGAGTAGGGGGAAGGGAAGGGGGGGGGGGGGGTGGTGTTGACCGTTGGGTATGAAATTTTGCCAAAGCATAGGCACTAACGAACACATGCAATTGGTGACCACATCCTGAAAATAAGATTCCAAATTGGCACCTAGAATTTTAATCTTGAAGCCCCTGAACACTTTCTCAAAAGTGTCAAGTTACATAAATAATAGTTATACAGTAACTGTAAACTGTATTGTAACTGTTACAATAATAAAGATGCATGTGTAATGGTGATTTACTGGAAACACATCCAATAATCTGTAAGTTGCACTGATTTCCAAAATAACAGTAGGTTTTAGTTTATGAGAAGACCAATAGTAAATGTAAGTATACACTTTATTATAACAACCAAATTGCTAATTTTGCATGTGATGTCATTTTCATGTAAAATCTTCAAGAAAAATTTCCTTGTTCAGAATTGATCACTAACATGGCCACCTTATCAAACCCAAAAAAAAAAAAGGTTAAAGGCTTGTTTATAATGATAATTGCAGTTAGCTTGTCCAGCTAATTTACAGGCACTCCACTCAAATATGTAGAAACAAATAATTCAAATACAACATAACAGGATTAAAAACCCCAACTGGCAGAAGGCAACCAGTTGGCTATTTACAAGCGTGGCCGAGAATTTGAACTCGGGACGACCGAACACAAATCCAGCAAGTGGCCAGAGCGGGACTCGAAGCCGGGACTGCCGGATTGCGAGTCTGACAGACTGACCACTCAGCCACGCTGCCTCCCAGAAGTGAAGAATAAAGACAAATGCTAAGCCACATGGCATGAAAGCCATATGTGCTTTACCTATTGCTTTGGTGTAATGTCTGGCACCAAGCAGTAATTCAGGAGCTCTGTACCAAAATGTTACCACCACCGGATCCAGATCAGCAAGGGGCTTTAAAGGTGCATTGAATAACCTTGCAAACCCCATATCAGCTGGTGACAAAGCAAAGCAAAACAATTAATGTATCACTGAAATACAGTCATACTCATACAGTGTTTAGCACACCATATATCAACTTTTACTAAAATCCAACTACTGGTCTATTATCAATGCTGCATTCTGATTGGTTGAGCTACTACTAGGCTATATGTTATAGCCCACTAGTAGCGAAAAGCGCCGGATTTTTGGTGGCAAAAAAGGATTAAGGATTAAAGTCTAGCTTTAACTAGCTAAAATTTCTGTATTCTCAATATTTTTGACCAACTGCTTGGATTTTTCCTCTGGCCCTCAGGCCGAAGGCCTCATGGGCTATTGACTCAGAGCCCATTCAGGCTCGAGGAATAATTGTTAAATAACAGTCTCTTCTAGATCTAGATCTTCCCACACACATTGAATTATGAAGTTGGATGTGATTTTTTTTTACATTTGAGATCAATTGTACAAAATCATACATAATACATGTACCATTATATAATATCAAAAGCCCTAAATTGAACATGGCACCATACAGAATTAATGTGCTGACAATACAATACATGTAAGTAAAAGTTGAGCTAAAAAGGACACACACACTACAGATGTATCAGAGTATCAGATACAGCTGTAGTACAAAATTGTAAATGACCATTTGATTTAAACTTAAAATAATGAAAGATTCTTGTAACTCTAGTTGCCAGTGTTAATTAATGTAAATACACTGTTGTCTGTACTTGAAAAGTGTCTTAGCAGTCACTTACCAATCTTTACTCTACCCTTTTCCTGGCCCTCACCCATAACAAGTATATTGGCTGGTTTCTGGGGGAAATAAATTTTCATGTTTAATTAATCAGTGCTATTTTAAGGAGCGGTTAGATACTGGTAACTCATTTGTGGTGGAAGGGTTAGTCATGATTAACTCATCAAGCATTCTTTAGCTCTGGAGGGTGGGATTGCAAAGGACACCACAGATCCACATTAATTGATAAACATTTTAAGATAAAAAAAAGGATAAGGCGCACACGCGCCAAAGGCCCAAACAGCCAGAGCTTATCCCGCTTTCTTTAGCATGAAGCATGCCTAGGAGTATTGCTACTCCCCCCTGGATGGGATGCTAGTCCATTGCAGGTTACCCCCATGCAGTATGTCACTGGTACCCATTTATACACCTGAGTGAAGAGAGACAAAGTGGAGTAAAGCTCCTTGTCTAAGGAGACAATGCGACAGGCGAGGCTTGAAACCCGGACCTCCAGATCCAGAGTTCAAGTTTTAACTCCTGTTAAAATATTCAACTCTTTTTAAGTAACAAAAGATATCATAAAGAGATATGTATTGTTTAAAGCTTGGCTCAGCACCTGGAGAGTTAAATCATACACCATAAATGATCTAATAAACGCCTGGGGCGTTTATTTAATTTTAGGGGTCCAAGAATAGATGGGAGGCGTTTAAAAGAGAGAGGCGTTTATTCTCGTAACTTATTTCAATGAACTCAACATAACTATATACAGTATGCTTTCGGCTAAAAACGTTTTTGTGTTAACAGAATCTCGACTGCGGACCTGACGGCTTATCTGGAAACTGAAAATGACATAATACACAGACTGATGTTAATCAAGCAATGAAATTAATAAATTGATTGATTTTGCTCTATTTCGCCATTTCCTAGTATTTGGGGGCAATTTTCAAGGGGGGCATTTATTAGACAGGGGGGGGGCGCTTATTAGGGAGGGGAGTTTAATACTAACTTAACAACGTAAGGGAGGCGTTTATTTGAGAGTGGACGGTTGTTAGAACAAAGCAACCTACCAAGTCTCTATGAAGTACCCAGTTAGAGTGAAGATAATGAATCCCATCTAAAATTTGATAAAGTAGAGATTTCACCATTCCTTTAGGGACAGGAACTGCCTTCTTCTGAGCCTTGGAAGCTCTGTGGTACTTGATTATATGCTAGAAAAAATATTTAAGCATAAAAATTGATAATATTTGTAATTATTAAAAACTGAACCATTGGATAATGCAATTCTAGTGCTCGGATTGGCTTAGCCATTATATGAGCCATTATACCATGCTTTCCAAATATGGTAACTGTACGCGTCTGCTCAAAGTCAAAAGCAAGCTGAAAATCAGTTGTCTTTACAAATAAAGTTGGGAAGAATTCTCGATATTTTGTGGGCATTTTTCATAAAAAAAATACGCTTGTTGGATATGAGATGATTATAGCCAACTCGGCACTATGCACCTCATTGGCTATCTACCATCTCATACCCAATGTGCACTCATGGAATAATTGTTAAATATTTGGGAATTGTTGACACAAATACTTTGCACACAAAATTTTGCCTGTACATGTATAGTGTATTTTTTTATCCTCATGCTGAGAAAACAAAGTTAGTTTAATTACAGTTAATCATAAGATTTGTGTCACAACACTGGTAGAGAGAAAACTCTTAAGCTTTGCAAGAGCCTTCATGATAGGTGTCTGGTCCAGATCACTGTAAGGTTGTTTCTCCTCATCTCCTTCATCTCTTTTCAAATCAGAGAAGGACTGTGGGCTTTAACTTTAAATTAGGTATGTTTCCCACACAACAAGATTGGCATAGTAAATTTAGTTTGATAATATTAATGATTTTTGCTTAGATTTGCATGCACACATCTCAAATCTACAAGGACTCAAAATGGAAATATCTTGTACAAATCTAGTCTTGACGAGGCACCTTCACTCATACAGAAAAACAATTTCTTAGTAAAGAAACACCTTCTTAGTTTCTTTCTTGGGCCATTAATTTTGTTGGAACATTTGTAATCTTTTTATTTTTATTATTATTTCAGATAATTTACTGTAGATTCAAGCGAGAATAATACAGAAAATAACTTAAAAAGATTATTTTTCTATTGTTCTACAAGTACACTCCACATTTGGTGCATACATTTGTCATGTTATGTAAACTTGTCATTTTGATCATGCATTCAGTTTGTATTTTTTTTCCTCTCTAAAGTGACAGTCCCCTAAAAGTAACAAAATTAAGCCAATAACAGGACACAAGCAAGGAGGTTTCTCCGTACCTAACATGATATTTTTAAATGTTCAACTCACCCATAGATCATGCTCTGCAAAATCAAACAAGAGCCAGACTTTGCGATCTGCATGTGATAGGAAGACACGTTGTAAGGCAATCACATTAGGATGCTTCAGCTCTCGTAGAAGCTAGAAGAATTTGAATGAATAAAATACAAAATAATGATTCATTGCAGTTTTAAACTCGTGAAAAAAAGGCCTAGAACTAAAGAAGTACAGAAATAAAAAATAAAAAAGGTATCTCCAATCTTGCCGATATTAATTTTGCTTTTAACTTTAGAACCTGCGAGTTTCTGTACACGGTGGCTTTAATATTAAATCCAAGTTAATCAGCAAAGAAAGATGCCTAAACAAGATATACAATACGTAGATTTCTTGCATTTTCAAATATTCCTTTAAATGTTAAGTCACTCTAATTAATTTAGCTACAGGATCTTTGTGCTGTCTCTTGGAATCTGTTAATTTTGTGGAGGGGAACATTGCATGAGTAACCACCCAAAAAATAGCCACACAAAGCTGTCGGAGACTGAGCACTGTGAATATGAAAGGAGTTCAGTTAAATCACTAAGGCAGTGTGATCCATCAATTTTCATTTAACAACTTATAGGTTGCACTTATTTATGGACTTTAAGTAAGTTTAATGTACAACATGTGCAGAGAATGTAAATAAAAATACAACGTGTCTTATCTTGTTAATTTTGAGATATATTTTTAGATAAAGAGTGAGAAACACATACCAATCAATCAAAATGTTCTGTTTCCAGAGAAGTACCATGAAATCCTTTTCAAACAAATCAAGCATTTGGGCTTGATGAGGTTCAATTAAGTCTTAGATGAGCTAATTACAATGAATTTTGTACATACTGCTATCTCACGGCAAGCTGACATGGAAATCCCTGTTCCCTCGATCTGCTTGAGGGCGAAATATTTTCCATTCGGACTTGAATGAGAAAGAGACCAAAACTACTTAGTATCAACTGAATCTACATGAAAATGTAAACAATGCGAGGAACGAAGGAAAATATTATCTTCTCGCGCTTCAAAACTAACCAATCTTTTTGTTTTGCTTTGTAAACGTGTCCATAAGTACCACGGCCTACTTTGCAGCCTTCAAAGTCGAATTTGTCTTCTACTCTTTCTCTTTGCTCATTTGATTTCAACTTAAACTCAAAATCCATCACAAACTAGACAAAGACTCCTTCATTGAAAGACAGCCATGTTGAAATGACACAAAGCCTCGTATTGGTGCACAAGCACTGGTTCGTCCCCAGGATCTTCTCGTTTTCCAATATGGCCGCGTAAACGAGAAGACACTGAGGGCGATCGAGGTTGAACAACGTTTAAAAAACGAGGAAATAGTCACCGTTGAAGTGTCACTATAAGAATTAAGAAAAGAAAGAGGGCAAATTTTGATGCTTTAGAGGGAGCCAGGTCTTACACATGATTTTGTTTGGATCTTAGCAAAGCAAAGCGTGGAGAAATTGTTTGTTTTGTGAGGACTATGAAGACATTAATTTTATCCTCATCAACTCATTTTTGCCAGCTATTATTATTATTATTATTATTTTATTTCTGAACCACGTTCTCATTACCATTTGAAAAAGGCCAATTAAGTTAAAGCCAAACCTCTTCCTCCCCCTACATTTTAGACTTAATGTCACCACCCCTCCCCCGACACACACCGTTAGTCTCATATACCCGGAAATAGTTATCTGTTTCTGAGAATCTCTGTCGTTGCGAGCAAAATGTTTGCTCTAAGCTCACGCGAAACACTGACCCACGAAATAAACCAGAAGTATTATTCTGTCAAAGAAAGTGACCAAACGTCGAGGAAGAAGAAAGCGTGGTGCGAAAGTTTAGAATGCTGCATTAAAGAACTCTACCCTTCATCTCGCTTGGTTCTTGTAGGATCCTCGGCAAGTGGATTTGCAATCGAGGGCTGCGATGTTGATTTGACTCTCGTTCGCCAAGGAAGGCAAGTGTTTTACCGGTTGGATTCGGACGTTGAGGTCCTTCGAAAAATTCGAGACAGATTGGCGACAAGGAGGAGCAGCGTTATAACGGAGGTATATTCTATTTTAATTTCATTCACGTTCGATCCGGTGACAACAAGACCTGACAAACTGTCGTCAGAACAGATTTTCGATCACTGCTTAAGCTATGAATATGATTGTCTAATGAGTAGCTGTGAGAAAAATATACTAAAATACTAAAAACTAAAATCATGCGAAATGTTTCCAGCATTAATTTCGGCATTGTCAGCCTGATTTTCAGTGTTATGGGTCACGAAATTATTACAACCTATTCCCTCAAACAAATTCCCTAGATATTACTTGACAAAACCGAGTGTTTTTTTTTTATTACTATCATTATTTGAAAAAATCAAATAATATATATTTGCCAAAGTATACCCGAACAATCGATCAGGCATAGAATCGATTTCTGTTTCGTCGCCTTAAGACGCAGTTGCGTTGATTCTACGTTTCAGTACATGCAGGTATAGCTTGTAAAGGATTCTGAACAAAAATCCCAGTGCACTGTTAAAAATGCACGACCCTTTTATTATGATTTACTACTTTTCAAATAAGTTATTCTCCTTGAATAGAATATTCACAGCGATTTAAAAAGGCTTTAGTACTTCCGCCGGGTGTCAGTGCTGAAATTAAGTTTAGCACTAGCCCTAGATGGGGTGCTAAGACTCCAATTCCTTTACGAAAGTTATCGAATCTCTGAACTAAGGTATATATTTAGAGTACCAACTGGAATGGGTGGGAAATGAAAGGGGTGCTTGCAACCGAAAAGCCGCGAAGATTATTTTCCATGTAATTGGCGATTTCCTTATAACTGGAACGAGGAATAAGGGTTTTATATTATTTATTAAAAACAGTGTTATAGTCAGTTAAAAGACAGTTCAGAGGACCCTGTGAATAAAGCTTAACATATTTAACAAACTTGCTTTAAAGCCAAATTCAATTTCGCAAACCTGCCTGGGCATACTGAATTTCTGTCACTTAAAGATGACATCATTGCGACTTAAAGAGACTTATATTAGGCCCATCCAGTTCATGGTTCAAACTTCGAGTTTCATGTACAGAAATTAATACCTATTAGGTCGACCGAAATGACACAAGTTCGACCGTTGATTCAGACGACAAACTTATTATTTAGTACTCAGTCAATGTATTCAGTTTCACGATGTTCAAGGCATGGTTTAAAATGCTTACAAGTAAGAAGAAGTTTTTAAGTCATTTATGCGTTAGGTTTGGCACATGAGAAGTTCGATGTTTGAAACAAAGTCGCTCCACAGTCAAAATTCCAATGTTGACCACTCGATCTTAATTCATGGGTCGACCCAAATTAGACTTGTCGTACTTTATTGATTGAAACGTCGATCTCTCATGTACTTAATTGAAGCCGAGGGATTGGGTTTGGTATGTTTGAACTGGGCCTTAGGTATTTCATCTGATCACTTTTTCACTGATTTATTAGGAACATAAGTTGACAACATTTTAATAACTTTCTACGATAGTTAAAGATAAGCTATCCCATGCTCTCTCTCCTTAGCTTATCAGTGGAGCAGTTGTCCCTATATTGAAGATGAATGACAAGCGCGAGGGACTGGAAGGAGACATCAGCGTTGACATAACGAATTCCATATTCAACACCTATCTGCAGAAATGTTATGGTAGCCTAGATCACAGGGTCACTCCTCTGATTGTGATCATCAAGTACTGGGCCAAAATGTCCAGAATCACCGATGCACGTGACCACAAGTTATCTGGTTAGTAGTTTTTTTTTTCAACAATATTTCTTTTCAATATCAAGTAATCCTGTCAAAAGCATGTAAAAGCACCTATGACATAAGGCCTCAGAACCGTAAGGGGACTAGGAAAAATCGATGAGAAAACTGTATATTAAGCGCGGCGGACACCCTGTATTTCGCGGAGAAATAACTGAGAAGGTCACAAACGTATCTTCCCATGTTTTGAGTAAAGCAAACCTGCCAGTTTAGGGGACACCTCTATTGACGAATAGATACCAGGGATGGTCTCGTCGTTGCGGAATAAACCTCTGTAAGGCAGAAAGTTGGTGCTGGTCCTTTGTTGTCGTTCGTCTAGGGGAAGTTTGAGTTGATTTTTGCAACTGGGAGAAGAACGAGGAACCGATGAATCCAATTTGCATGAAATGCTGACTTTAATTGTTTTGTTTTGTTTACTTGTACCTTCTAGGCTTTGCCGTGGTGCTGTTGGTTATTTACTATTTACAAACCGGTTGCAGTCCACAGGTCATTCCATCGCTACAATCAGCCGACCCGATCAATTTCAGTACATCGTTAAGCGCCGAGGCTATAGCCGATAAGCTGGTCAGCGGCTACCTTCCATCAGTCGTTACTTCATATAGATCATCAAACCAACAGTCCCTTGGAAGTCTCCTCGTTGGCTTTTTTGATTATTATTCCACATTTAATTGGAATAGAGTACTATCTGTTCGTCAGGCCGGCACCAGGGCTGTACCATATGACAAAAAATGGACACGCCCGTACATTCGCATCGAAGATCCCTTCGACGGAAGAAACGTGACTCGAGCAGTGTACCAGTCTGCACCGTTTAGCGACATAAAGCAGGCAATAACGAGAGCAAAACAAAGGCTAGCCTATGAACGATGCCATTTGACTGAAATTTTATAAAAAATCAATTTAAAATTTTCATTTCTGAAGAGTGTCATGTACGCAACATTTGAATCTGATGATAGATTCAATGCAATTTTAAGACTAACATACTTTTTTTAGAACATACACTTTTTGATGGAAATGCCTTGGGAAGCTTTTAAAATCTTTTAGTTTGATCTCTACCGTATTATCATTGTAAGCAAATTAGCTGTACTGGCAAGTCATGTATTAGTCTCCCTCGCAGCCGTTTTTAGTATCGTCACGCAACGCTCCTCCTCCTGCGTGACGATACTAAAAACGGCTGCGAGGGAGACTAGTCATGTATCCGAAGCAAGTAAAAAATAACCGAAGTACTCGGGAAAATCCTCTCAGGTCAAGGACGAAAACCAACTATAGTCAACTCTCTTCTAGCGACCACTTCAGTCGTAAGAGACCACCTCCCGTAAGCGACCACTTCCTTCGTTCTCTGTTTCCGGTAAGCGACCGTCCGGCATGATCACTTAAGAAAACTATGGAGGAAACTATTGCTCGAGGTTCAGTTTTTTTAGCACTGACAAAGCGTGCTGACAGATTATAGCAGTTTGCTTACAAAGAAAGATGACTGTACTACGATCTGTAGGTAAAAAAGTGGATTGTTACATTGATGCAAAATGTTGTGAAAAAGGCTTCAACAGTTCCAAGTGCTATTTGATGTGAAACATCATTGTCAGCTGTCTATTTGCCTAATTTTAGCTTGTAAGGTAATAAGTTAATCTGATTACGTTTATCAGTTCAGTCTGAGTTTTTGTTCTTGATTCTTCCCGTAAGCGACCACTTTGTCGTACACCAAGGCTGGCTGCTTATGAGAGAGTGGACTGTACAATAAACCGACAACTAGAAACAATCATTTGCTGATTAAGTGCAGAGAATTGTTTCCTGTTTACATCATACCAGAATGACTTTCCGATCCCGGAATGAGTTTCTTTCGAGAATGAAATTTGTTAACCGGCATTCACGGGATAAAAATGACTGTTTGGCTTAGCCTAAAGTTATGATCTCACTATCCCGGATAACTTTTGCGCTGGCACGAAAACCATACCAGATAGGGCTTCAGTTCACGGAGAAGAACGGTGATTTCGGCGCGATTTCAGTGTAACGAAGCGAAGGTGCGCCTCGCCGGTCACTAAAGAGGAGAGTCACATATCAAATAGTTGTTCATACTATAAAGGATAGCTTTTCCTGTTGGCACGAACAGCTAGGTATAGTTGAACATAGCCTGAGGCAATTTCGTCCCCAGAGCCTGTGTTATCCTGTCTTTAGGGAACGGGTAACGGACGCTCTGGAAGACTCTTCCAGAGTGTCCGTTGCCGTTTGATGAACAAAAACCGGAACCAGAAAATCCTGGTTCCGAATTAATTGCGCCTGCGTCAAGCTGTTTACCTATTTGACCAAGAGAAGCTACCGAGGCAGTGCCGTAGCAAGGTTAGATTTATTTGGAGGGGTGGGGGAGAATCACAAGCCCCGAAGACGCGAGCTGCTAGGGGGGTTCGGGGGCATGCTCACCCGGAAGATTTTAAACTATACGGTCTCTCAAATAGCATTTTCAGCCTTCACAGAGCATTAATTCTCAGCGATTTTTCTTTGTTGAAGCCATAAATATATTTATCGAACCGAAATGAGCACATTGAACCGAAAAGCAGCGTGAACAGCGTGGCTGCTGACCAAAATAAACGTGCCTGTCAAGATTATTGGGGGGGGGGGCAGGCCCCCCGACCCATCCCCATGCTACGGCACTGCGAGGGAATTTTGCCTTGCTCCCACATTGTTACAATTTACTCGTTCTAAGTAGTTTTTTTTCTTCACTTGACAGTTTGATCAATTTATTTACTGAAGAAAAGTAACTCGAAAGGACTGTTCAAGGAGGCCGAAAAAGCCAAAACATTCGTTAGTCATAACGACACACATTTTGTCGTGCATGAGCACAGTTGTATGCAAATTTGAAAAGTTCAGTGACATGTGTGCCCAAAGAATAAATCTCTTGTTAAAAAAGGCATTGAAATGACTTTTAAAAATAAGGTAAATTTTTTTAACAAAATGACATGAGATAAACATTTTTCTTAGCGGTTTCAAGTCGTACAATATTGGTGTGTACACTAACGACCGGCCTGTCTCAAGCTCACGGTTTTTCCATTTGCAAAGTTATTGTGATAAATACATTTTAATCGGCCAATCAGAGATTTTCAGTATGGCTTCCGGGAAAAATATTCCACTCAGCATGCTCTTATTGATAAATATTGTTCATAGAATTTAGCTTAATATTGGCAAGAAGCTTTTCTCCTGTGGTACATTAATGGATTTAAAGAAAGCACTTGACACAGTCACCACTCAATCTTATTGCAGAAACTTGAGCATTACGGAATTCGTGGAAGCCTTAATAACTGGTTTTCCTCTTATCTAAACGATCGATACCAAACTACTCAGGATGGTTCCCATGTTTCTAAGAAAGAGCGCTGTCTGTATGGTGCTCCTCAATGATCAGTCTTAGGACTGTTTTTGTTCTTGTTGGACATAAATGATATCTATAACTCTTCTGGCAAATTAAAAGTTTTTATTTATTTGCTGATGATACTAATCTACTTTCGGATGATAAGAACTTGCGATCTCACTTGAAATCACAGTTAATGAGGAGTTAAGGAGTATAGGCAACTGGCTTATGGCAAACAAGATATCTCTTAATGCTAAAAAAAATCTAATTTCGATACTTTCAGAACCAATCAAAAGCGTATTGATTACGACGTAAACATCAAAATTTATGATTACAGCACAAACTCTCTTGATTCCTTCGAAAGGAAAGAATGTGTAAGATACCTTGGTGTCCTTATTGCTTCAAAGATATCTTAGAGGCATCATATCACATGTTTTCCTACCAAAATCAGCAAATCATTAGGCATCCTTGCAAGACTAAGGCAACGTGTCCCTTCTTCCACTTTATTAAGCATATATCATTTTCTTGTACAACTTTACTTGTCCTACGGTATAGCAATCTGGGGCCAAGCCGCTCCTTCAAATTTGGAGAAAATTTTGATTCTTCAAAAACGTGCCTTACGATTGATTCATATCAAACCCTTTAGATTCCACGCTGTACCTTTGTTCAAATTGTCTATAGTTATTCCTCTTGATTTTCTTAGTTTTAAAACAATCTGCCTTATTATGCCACCTCCAAGCTTTTCCAACTTATTTACTTATTCTTCAAAAGTACATCATCATAATACACGATTTTCTGCGGCAGGTAATTTCTATATTAAGCACTCGAGAACGGACCATATGAAGAACTCCTTCTCAAGAATTGGTGCAGAAATATAAAATAGTATTCCCGACAGTGATCGTGCTCTATCTAAATATAAATTTAAGAATACCCTACGGAGTCGGCTATTGGATATTGTGATACAGGAGGATACTTATGTTGGCGTGCGTACTTTAATTGACATATATATTTAGTAAATATTAAATTTTCAGTTTAATTTCATTCATACCTTGTTTCATTTACCTATTTAGTGAAATATGTGTATTCGCTGTCTTCATTATTCAATATGTTGATGTTAACTTTATTGTTATGTTTCAACCCTATTGTTGTAACTTTTTTTTGCTTTTCCTAATTCCACCTCGAATAGCTATAGGCTACTTTGCAGGCAAGGATCAATTATGACATGACATTTAATAAACTTAAACTTGAACTTGATGGTTTTTGTTAGAGATCCTTGATGCTGACCAAAAGGATCCCCTCCTCTTGGAAAGAGATTGAGCCTGAGGCGTTCTCGCTCGCGCCAGATCAGATACGCATGCGCCACTCGTCCCAGACTACAAGGTTTTAAAAACGGTTTACGATTTTCGATTTTCAATTTTCAATTATCAGTTCGTTTTCAGTGTACATGAAACCAAAATGATATTTCATAGAAGACAAGAATTTCATTCGGATTGAAAACCAAAATGAATTCATTCCGGAATGACTTACACGGGAATGGAATGAATTCGTTCCAGAATGACAGTCACGATCATTTCGGCATCATGTGAATACTAAGCCTTTAATATAAGAGACTGATAGAAGTCTGTATAAGAACGATCGAACGTGATCGTTACATTAACAAAAGTTACAAGATCTTACAAGAAATGTCCTGAGAGGTTTTTGTGTCAGTTCTCTTTCCTCGAAAAAAGCAATTTCAGTGAAGTGAAAACAGGAATTCGGCGAACTGTCCTTCCTCGACACAAGTGGCATTCTTATAACTGGAAAAATGAAATTTCACTTTAGCATTATTTACAATGGGCTGTCCACCCTGCCCATACCAGCTTGATGGCCCATGTATGTCCGCCTTAAACAAGTAGTTCATACTTGCTTTTAGAGCGATCGGAGGCTTTAACGCAATCTCGAAGCCGTGATATTCACCTAGTTCACCCTGCTTCACGTTACTACTATAATTCCTTAGGTTACCATCAAAGATAACTTCTTCCATGGCCGTTATGGTTAGGCTCGCTACATATTCTGCGTTATAGCTGCCAAAAAATCGCACCGCATGCAGCTTTATGCTTGTGTCTACAGCAAGATATATCCAATCATAACATTTAGAAGAATGCTTCCAGCCATTATTGAAAACCACCGATTTAAACCTAGAGACCTGTCTTTTAAGAAGGGAACCTCGCTTTGACTCTAGAAATTCAACGGTAGTGTTCAATACAGAGTTGAAATATTTCACCATATCTTTCACTTCTTTGAGAGTAAGCAAGTCAGAGTCGAGGACGACATCAGCAAACTCCTTTTGTTCCATCGCAGGGAAGTGGATTTTCTGAATGATCAATTCCCCGAGAATTCTCCTTTTTACGGATCCCTCAGCTACGAGGCCTTGTTTCTCACATTCCCTAACAGCCCAGCGGTCGACAGCTTTGAATAATTCTATTTCCTTGATATTCAGCAACTCATTAGCCACTAATTCCTCAAGTACTGACCTTTGGATTGCAACAAAACCATCCGATTTCACAGCTTCCCCCGTTTCTTTTTCGATCACTTTCCAGCAATGATGCAACAAATCCACTTCTTCATACTTCTGTGCTTCTGGTAATACGTTAAACACGTTTGAGGCGTCCAGATTATCTTGGAGGTAGACAGAGCATTTGTCGGCGAGCGAAGGCAGCATGTATTTCTTCGCCAAATACATCAATTGCATGACATTGTCAGGGGTCAACTTCGCTTCATCACTGTAAATGAAACGCAGACACTCCAACAGGCCCTCATAATCACAATCAGTGATCTCGACGACATCTTTAGTCTCCGCCAATTCACCGTAAAACATGGCATAAAACACTGGACTGCTGATCGCTAACACGAACTTGTGAGCTGGAATAGTCTTGCTTTCACTTCCGGCTTGGAAATTGCAAACAGCGAACTTCACATCGCTCAAAAGTTCTTGGTTGAAGATGGCCTGACATCTTTCTCTGACTGTACCTTTACCTGTTTTTTGCCAATAATCGTCTCTGTTTGCTTGGACGGACATGACTAGTTACTGTTAAGAACGTGAGGTGCCGAATGCTTGCTCGTTTGGCTTTCTAGTTCTAGTTGTATCATACCCCGAGTCCAACATCGTCCCCAGGGTCTTCTTGTTGAAAACGAGAAGACCCTGGGGACGAGACCAGGTTAAGTAGAGTCTTCTGGCTGACAAAAAAAGGGTTTAAATCGCAGGCTCAGGTATTACTCAGAGCCTTTGCCTTGCGCACTGAGAAAGAAAAGAGTGCTCAGAAATGGCCACTCTCTAACGAAAAGATTTTCACTAATAGAGGGTCAAAATGGGGTGGTAGCTTTGACGGTTGACGGACCATTACACGGGCATTCGACGGACCGTTAGGAAAAACGTATGTAAGGGGCGGCCAAAGTACAGTGGAACCCCGTTAGTGCGACCCGACCGTTGGGCCAAAAAATCCTGGTCGTAATAACGAGGTGGTAGCATTATCGAAGTCTTCAAAATTATAAAATGACTCAGTGATTTTTTACGCTTGGGTCGAAAGAATATGGTCGTAATAACGAGGTGATCAAAAACGGGTGTTGGTAAGGTGGGATTCCACTGTACAGAAAAAAAATATTCGCGTAAGGTAAAATTAAATGGAAAAAAATCCATGCACGCAAATTCACCCTAAAAACATTCATGAGATTGCCTAAAAAAAATCATGCAAGGTAAATGTTTACGGAAAACAATTCATCCGGCTCGAAAATTCCCCACTTCTCCCTTAACTTTTCTACTGATCCGTCCCTAAGTGGAAATTTAGTCCAAAAGTTAAAGTAAAGAGTGCGAGGGTTATTTTTCAGCAGAGCTTCTCTGTTTGTTACACCATACTGATGAGCTACGATAATAGCGAAACAGCTGGCTAGGACTACAATCCTGCTCTGTTTTGAGTTCTTTTGATGTCGTGTTGATGTCTTGCAAAGTTGATTTTCGCGTAGTACGGTCAGCATTGTGGTATTCTGTTTGTAGAATTTATTATATATGTCTTCTTAACACCTTTCCTTCATTTATTTTTTTAAAAGATAACTATAAGATGAAAATAAAGAACAGTGTCAATTTCTTTTGGAACATATATTTTTTGTAAGAATCGATTTAGAATCGATTCTCAGTGATGTGTAATCATTGTGAATTATATATAACATATAAATAAATTAATTAATTCATAGAAACTAATAAATTTAAAAACAAAAGTCAACGATATAAAAGAAACTTCACGTATCGATGTTAATTTCTTATCTTTTGATAATGATAACATGAAGCCATCGAAACGCCAAGTTTCTTTTATATCGTTGACTTTTGTTTTTAAAAAAGATATTTTGCGTCATCATTAGAGCCATCCTTCGAATTCGTATTCAGGCAAGGTCCACTCTGTCGCGTTCATCAGCAGCAGTCGTTTCCGTCATTAGAGTCTTACGATTAAGGCTGGCTTCCCTAAATATCAGAATATGTGAAGTGTTCGCTTCCTGAGGTCGTTCGCGGTCCCTTCGCTTCTCTTCCTCTCCCTAGAGAAGAGGAGGAGAAGGGACTGCAAGCGAACAAAATCGGACGTCTGAGAATCAGGCTACAGGCAGTGGACTACTGCCGTTCTTTTCCGTAGCACGATCAAGAATCTAGTGGTCTAAGTAGGATAGAGGGGTTTTCAATTGTTAATATTCAATTAATTGAAGATTTAATAGCTTTCCAGACAACATGGCCTTGTAAAACTATCAGTTTTATCACGTTGAGCGCGTAGGAGACCATCTCTCACCCATGGGTACCCAATCAGAACACAGGATTTTAATTAAAATTACTGAGAATTTCTGTTTGCGTAATGGAACACATTTTATATTCAAATCACGTGTCCAGCCACTGTTTTCGGATATTTGCGGTGATCATGAGTTCTTAATGTTCAAAAAGTCTCAATCGAAACACCTTGAGCTCAAAATTGACACATCTTTCCTGATCCGCGTTTGTTCAAATTTGGATAACGCGGCTATCCAAGAGACAAAACGCTGAAGTTGTAAATATATGAAAATCATCTATATATTCATATATGGTATCCAGTGTTTAAGTGTTACAGAAACCAATAAAGTTATCCACTGGATAGCACTTCCCAACTTTTGCAACGACAGGGGCAAAAAAGAGAAGACCCTGCATGGTTGCTTGCTTGTGTGATTATTTGTGTTTCTAGAGCGTTTTTGTGGCATATATTAAATAACTGTAAGTCTAACCGAGTGTCATTCTCCTAACTGGATCAGATTTGAAGAGCATGTTCTTCTTTCATTGGATCTTCATCGCTGACCAATCAAATGTCCCCGCGCTAGTAGCATGAACAAAACCTCCTAACTTTAGATAAACGCAAACTTGATATAATTCGGTGTCTTTTGAAGTGCAGCGATAAGTACTAACAGGTTAAGTGCAAATTACATTCTCTGCTCCATGTCTTTTCCCCCTGCCGCTTAAATTGTCAGCGACTTATAATAATTTGCTCAAGATATTATCAGTCTTTATGAATCAAGGCCGTATTCACATTTCTTACATGGACGTTGATGATCTAGCTCTAGACAAGCTTACTTCTATGGTAAATAAGCAGAAAAGGAATCATTAAACAAAACATATTTCTTCGTCCATAGCCATCTTCAATAAAAAAAAAAACGAAATAGTATGAAGTTTTTTTTTAGTTACAATTCTTGGAGATTTATGTAGTACCTACCCATTTCTTATACATTTTGTAATAAAAAGAATGACTTTTTTGTAATAAAAAAACCCTCACTACATTTACGGCCATTAAATTATCAGTTTTATTTCAGCAGTTAGCTCAAAACAAGGAAAATTTTATTTCGCCATCTTAAGCTAAAACATCCTCTCCACTAATTTTAATTGTCTAGTACAATCCAGTGTAAGGCGTATATGTATTAACATGGCGTGGTTCGGATCAATTTCAGTTGCTTGGCACTTCAAACTTGGGCCAGTACTTACAGTTATTCAGAAATTGTAAAATAAGACTTTCAATGCATGAGGAAAACGAGCTTAGCTTAGAAAGCTTGTCCATACACAGGTTATTCCGGGAAAAGAAAATTGATCTTTGTTAGTGTTGGTGACGGAATTAGAAAATTGTGGAAAAAAGCCAGTCTCAGTTTTTCCACATTTTATCCCTTTCCTGCAAGGTCCATAAAGTATTTAGTACATAAGGTAGCCACAGAATTTTATGCTTTAAGAGTCAATCCCGACCGATAAAATTACTCGGACCATCAGCTCTCCTTTCATTTCTTGGAAATTCGTGTTTGGGTTTCCCAATAGCGATTGCAATTATGGATTCAGGTAAAATCCTTGACGAGCTGCCTCAGCAAAGGGGGTCTGCTGAAAATTTTCAGACCAGACATAAAGCATTAAGTGCCGACCGTCTGATCCACGATGAGTTATAATCCTTGATGAAAGTAGCGATCCATTTGTGCTTCATTTATCCCCAGGTACCAGATGATGACCCAAACGAACATACATAAATTGGGCAAATAATCTTTGATCAAAGACTCTTGCAACGTACAAATGTTTCCAACGCAAACTTCGTCACCGGGGCTTCCTCTGTTTCCCATTCATCAAGAGTCGCTTAAGGCGCAGTTGATTTTTAACCAATACTTTTTCCATCTTCGTTCTGAAAACAGCTAAAAAGCCTTTTTTAAAACTTTTTGAATCCGAACTGGACGCAGATAGCTTGCTTAGCTGGCGAAAAAACGTTTGAATATTTCATTCAACCAGAAAAACAGTCGATGTGTAATAGGATCTTCTAGTAAAGTGCGGACCAATTAGATCAAGGTCTGATATGTCTCCAGGGAATTAGCCGACGCGTATCAGTCACGGAAGGTCTCAACAGAATAAATTTATCAGATTTATTTTCAATTTAAAACTCCGCGTCTGTAACTGATTTAATTTTGAGTTAAGTTTAACCGTAATGAAGAATGATGTACATGGCGTTCGTTCAATGTTGCGACAGCTTCTTCAATACCTGGTGCCATGGTTATTCAGACGTCACAGCACAATTTTTCGCACGGGTAAAAAATTTGAGCGGACAACAACTTCGCAGACTCGCGCAGACTCATCCTCGGAGACACAGGGGCAAATAGTGGGGACGAGGGAAAGTCTAAACGGGCGGGAAAATATTGCACGAAGAAAAGTAAAGAACGGCGAGAAGAGCCCCTAAGGACAATGTCTCACAAGACCAGTTCCAAACGGTCGCCGCCGTTCTGGCTTCTGATTGGTGCCAGAAAACTTTTTTTACGTTCTTTACTTTTCTTCGTTCCATATAAATTTTTCCGCCCGTTTAGACTGTCCCTCGCCCCCTTTATCTGCCCCTGCGTCTCCGGGGATGGCGCAGACTTCATCTTTACCAAATCCAAAATAGTGTTATCCCAGCACAGATGTCCCAAGCTCACGTTACGAGTGCATGTAAATTAACTTTCTCACAAGAGAGTCGGTGTCGCGTTATAAGGAACCGTTGAGACTTTGTATTAGAAATAAAATACCGAGGTCTACGAACGCTAAATATCATTATTCCTACTTATTTTTCTATAAAATGACATCCGACATCCGACATCCAACATCCCACATTTAACATCCCAAATCTGGCATCCGAGATTCGACATCCGACATCCGACATCCAAGATTCGACATCCGACATCCGACATCCGACATCCGACATCCGACATCCGACATCCGACATCCGACATCCGAGATCTGACATCCGACATCCGACATCCGAGATTCGACATCCGACATCCGACATCCGACATCCGAGATCTGACATCCGACATCCGAGATTCGACATCCGACATGCGACATCCGACATCCGAGATTCGACATCCGACATTTAAAAGGATGGCCGTGATGTGTAGTGCCTGGGATCAAGGGACCTACGAAGTGAGGTTTGAAAGGAAACAATACGAACTATACTGGTTTTGTCACAGGCAGCCCAAGCGCACTATTTGTGGGTTCGGGCTTCAGAGGTCATTTGGTTGGAATATACTAGAATTATTAGTGTATTATCTAATGCCAAATAAATGCAAAAAGTCTTAAAGATATGAAGTCTTCTTGTTTGTCTGTCGGTACTAGTAGCCTTTAAGATCACGAAAATCGATATTTCTTGCGTTTTTACATGTGATTCGGGCCCTTATTGATTAAATTTTATCACATGTATTCGAATCTACAACGCTAAGGAAAAAAAAATCATGATCACGCGAAATATTGATTCAAAAAGCTCCCTTACCTTTAGTTCATAGCCACTCTGTGTCCTACGGCTGGTTTAAACGCCGTTTAGTCGACTTTCTTTCCATCGAGTTAGTGTTCAGTACTCGATGGAAGACTTTTTGCATTTATTTGGCATTAGATAATACACTAATAATTCTAGTATATTCGGACCAAATGACCTCTGAAGCCCGAACCCACAAATAGTGCGCTTGGGCTGCCTGTGGTTTTGTTTAATATTTTTATCATTTTGCATTGTTGCAAATGCGTATTACCCCGGTATGCTCCTTCATTAGGAAACGTGCAGCGAAGTTGTATCCTTTTCAGGTCTTTCAAACCTCACTTCGTAGGTCCCTTGATCCCAGGAACTACACATCACGGCCATCCAAATGTCGGATGTCGAATCTTGGATGTCCGATGTCAGATCTCGGATGTTGAATGTCGAATCTCGGATGTCGGATGTCGGATGTCGGATGTCGGATGTCGGATGTCGAATCTCGGATGGCACCTATAAGCTTCCGTACAATCATGAGTTCTTATTGTTCAAAAAGTGCCAATTGAAACAGCTTTTGTTCAAAATTGACTCAGCCGTTCTGGTCTCGATTTGTTCAAAGGCTGGATAGGCTGCTACCCAAGAGACAAAACGTTATTCATAGAATAAGTGTTAAAATAAGAGTTAAAGAAACCAATTAAGTTATCCACTGGATAATACTCCAAAACTTTTCAACGACAAGGGCCAAGAGAGGAACGTGCATGGTTGCTTGCTTGCTTGATTATTTGGGTTGCTATAGCGTTTTTGTCGCATTTAGTACTTTACTTAGCCGAGTGTCATGGCTTGACATGCTTTTCTTTCACTGGATCTCCATCACCAACCAATCAAATACGCTTGCCTAGCCTGGAAAAACCTCGTAATTTTGCGTAAACGTAAACTTGATATAATTCGGTGCCATAGACTGAAGTGCAGCAATAAGTAATAACAGGTAATTGCAATTAAATTCTCTGTACCATGTCTTTCATTTTCCCCTCTTTTACAGGGTCCGCGACTTACATAATAATTTGCTGAAAATATTATCCGTTTTTATGGAGCAAAGCCGATATTCACACTTCCCACATCGACGTTAATGATCTAGCAGACTACCCTATTCCCATGTTAAGTAAGCAACAAATCTTATTAAACTAAATATATTTCTTCGCCTATGGTCCTTAACTTTAAATGGGAGGGACTGATAGCTTTTTTGAAATGCATGCATATATAGATAGATAGATTTTTTAAAAAAAGTATTTATTTAGTGACAATTCTTGAGGGATATTCGCGTGGTACCCTACCATTTCTAATACATTTTTAAATAAAAAATAATGAAATTTTCCCCAGTAACGCCCTGTCTAACTAGTGATACCATTACTAAATTAACATCATTTATTCAGTAGTTAGTACTTAGACCAAGGAAAATTTTAATTTGTCTCGTTATACTAATTTTGACTTTTTACACCCCCCGAGTGAGGCATATACATGTATGTATTATCATGGCGTAGCTGGGATTAATTTCAGTTGCTTGGCACTTTAAACTTTGGCCAGTACTTAAAGTTACTGAGTTGCAAAGTAAGATTCTTAATGCTGAGGAAAACGGGCTTTGAGAAAGCTTAGCATCATAAGCATAGGTTTTTCCAAAGAAACGAAAACGGATTTTTTTTTTGTTACTGTTGGTGACGGAATTAGAAAATTGCGGGGAAAAAAGCCAGTCGCAGTTTTTCCAATTTTTGTTCCTTAACTATCATTCAGGTCAATAAAGTGAAATTACATAAAGTAGGTACAGATTTTAATACTCTAAGGGCCTGAGCCAAAGAGAATCTGCTGGAAAACGTCGAGACGAAAATTTTAAAAGCTAAAAGTATCGACTGTCAATCATCACCCTCTCTTTATTTAACTGTTATGTTTTCACCTGCTTATACTATGTTTTCGCAGTCGTCTTCGGCACTTATAAAGCGATAATAGGTCTAGACATGCAACGCTGAAGACATCCGTTCAATATGTCAATTCAAACACTAGTTTGCTTGAATGTGTCGAAAAAACTCCGCCAGATTTAGGGATCAAAGAAAACATCTTTTAAGAAAACCTCAAGAGACAAAGTCTATCAAATGATACTCCCCTCACACCACCAAGAAAAAGTTAAACATTAAATTAAACTAGAAAAAAAAAGGATAAAAAATATCTCTCTCCAAGTAAGGATAGAAGTCTGTAGGGCTATAGAAATAATAACTCCTACGTTTATAAGAAAAAGACCGGAAAAATGAAACTTGTTAATGCTTATCCTTCTTACTATACTGGGGTTCCAAAATTTGTTAACACTTATATTTTTCTGCCTTTGGCACTGACTTGCACATTTTTTTTAGCTGCAAGAAAATTATTCATCCACGGAAATCATGCAGGACAATCAGTCGGGTCAGGACGGTCTCTCGCTTGAAAACTTTCTTCGTGCGGTTTCTTCTAACCCAACTGACTGCCTGAACAGGTTCTCCGTATCGGAATGGGCGGCTAAATATCGGGGAACACGGGAAGAGGGACAATGTGGGGAGGAATGGCTACCCTTTCCCCCTCAATATACCTAGCTGGTCTTTTTTACCTTTACCCATTAAATAGCTCTAATTGTCCTATATATGTTACCTTTCCTAGAGATCCCCGAAGGAAGAAAAAAGTACACACTGACATCTTTCAGTCAAAAATGGATTCGTATCACCGCATATGGCATCATATTTCGTAATAATAGCAACTAACCGCCAAGAAATTATTCCATTCTATTTGTTTCCAGACATAAGATGATTCGGGCTACAGGATTGCTTATTTTCTTGACTACACTTCAGAGTGTTGAAGGTCAGTTGAGTGGTTAATTAGTTGAGTTCAGTGGCCTTAGTTTCCATTGATTACTAGTATATTTTAAGAGCTTGTAATCCGGACAAAAACAATGCGGTTCTAGCAAGATTCACTGATTCTCTCTTGGTACTAAGAGATGACGAAAAAATGATTTATCATCGGGCAGAGTAATTTGAAAGAGTAGAGAGGGGAGGGTGGGATTGCACTCATTGGAAGTTTGGGTAGAGGTGTGCCGCCAAAGCCTTCAAAACCCAGAACCTGTTTATAAAATTCAAGAGAAAAATTGTTCTTTTCGCAACCCCATTTAGAACACGAAACCTTATTTTATGATCCTGTTCGTGGCGAATTAAGCAACTCGTGATGCACCCCTAAGAAAGTCTGCCTGGGAGGTTACACTGGAGACAGCGTAAAAAAACAAACAAACAAAAACAAAAGAAACAAAACCGACCGGGGCTTATCCAATTGAGGAATACCGGGTGGAGTTTATAACAGAGCCCACATAAATTGTGATGGCCTATAAATCAAACCACTGCCTGGTTAGCTCAGATGGTAGGACACTGGTCTGCTGAGCAGGAAGTCGCGGGTTCAAATCCCGGCTGGACCAAAACTAAGGGTCTTTAAACAACTGAGGAGAAAGTGTTGCCTGTGTAATGACATCTTGAAACGGTTAGACTTTCTAGTCGTCTCGGATAAGGACGAAAAACCGTAGGTCCAATCTCACAGCGCACTTTCGCTTATCTGGTTCTTGTGGGAAGCAAATAAAAGAACCCACACCACTATTCGAAAAGAGTAGGGGACGTAGATCCCGGTGGTGTGGCAAACCTTTCTTGGGCCAGGTGGGTTATCTCTAAGGGAAGATCTTAGTGTAGGGTTAACCTCATGATCCTCCTTCAGGAGTCGAAATGGCTACCTGTAAACAGTGTATGTATGCATGGCAGGTTATTACGGAAAACGAGAGAATAATATGACGACGTGAAACACTGATAGCAAGGATGAGATATGTGTATACTTTTTCCCCGTCTCTTGATCAAAGTCGTCTAACAAATGGTCGTTATCCTATTTTGCAGGATCGCACTGGAAATACGGAGAAACTGGTATGTATGCACTGAAAAATTGAAAAGATCTGTTTCAGCCCCAAAGTGTCAATTCAGCCCTGCAGGCCAAGGTCAGATTCAGCCCTTCCTGGAGCCATCTCTATCAAAAGGTTATTCTAGCCCACTGTAGGGCCCATTTCAGCCCTGGGACCAAATCAGCCCCAGCTAATTAGACTGTATTGGCCCTGACTTAAGGAAGCCAAATTAGACTCAAAATTAGGACTGTATTTTACTCACCAAAACGGCCCTATTTTTAGCGCTAAAACAGATCTTTCTGATTTAGAGTTTGGTATCCCAGTCTGAAAACTAATGATAAATTTATGTAATAAATGCAGTACTATCTGTTGGAAAGTACTCGTCGTCTTTAAAAGTAAATTACAAAACCAGAGTTATTTGTGTTGCACCAGTTAAAGGGGTTTGTCCCGCGGATGTCCAGTTCATTTCGTTAAAAGCCAATTATCCGTCTTTATTCGCTATGGAATCTTAAGAAAATACTCGTCAATGACAAAATCACACGATTTTGCCTCCACTGCTCAACCGGGCACCCAAAATGATAATATATTGGCGCGTTGGCCAGCCAAGCCACCGTCCCGTTTATTAAGTTTCAATATGCTTACAAGTGTCCTTTACAATTAAGTAAAATTAAATGCACCAAATCCCCACGACAACGGCGTGGTTCTACGTTGTAACTGAACAAAAGACAGCATTTTTTTTTTTTCGCACATTATTATTTTGTAGTAAAGCGACGTCTAAAGCCGACTTCCGTTCAGCAACCTCCGAGGTTATTTTTTCAATGAGGTCGTGAGGGCCGGTCTCTAGTACGAATGCGTCTTCACCTTTTGAGACCTTTCTGATCTTTTCTGGAGCTGAGTCTCGCGCGAAATTTCTCAAGGTTTAAAGTGCACTTCCTACATCTGGAAGAGTGCTGTGATTGGTCTACGTATTTTACCGCACGATTCAGCAGACGTTTGTGGGACAGGAACGCGTGACGAACCCCCTATAAGGACGTTTGCGTGGGAGGCTTACGACCGCCAGGATGTATAAAGGTAGAGAGGGTGGAGTCAAGGCGGCCAATTTTGAAATTTAACATCTATTTAACAAAGAATTGGCGTTCCGGTGGAATTTATAAAAAACCCTTACGCCTCGAGTCACAAGTGGTGAGTTAACAGCACGCACAGTTTGTCGAAAGCTGGGACAGCAAAAGGGCCCAACATGAAGGGCCTTCGAACATACCATTTTCTAAATTTCAACTATAGCTTCAAAGTGTTTTTAATTGGTGTTAGACAAAATAAAAATGATAAATAGAGCCACAATGCAAAATGTTTCTGAATACGTTTATTTAGACCAAACAGGCTACGGTCCAGACGATTGGCATATTGTTTGGAAGCATTGCTCTGGGAGAGCTCAGTCCCCTATAAACATAAGAACAAACACGGCCCAGAATGATCCACATCTAGGAGGACTGAGATTTACAAGTGATAACGAGAATGGAAAAGTCAGCGGAAAGCTAACCAACAATGGCCATGCGCCAACTTTGGCAATCTCCAAGGTCAAGGGAACGGCGTCGATGACTGGAGGTCCCTTAGGAGATGGTGTGTATAAACTTGAGCAATTTCATTTTCACTTTGGATGTAAAAAACACCAAGGATCTGAGCATACCGTTAATGGAGACTCATACTCAGGAGAGGTAAGGTAAACCTAGCCTTAAAAACAGCCGATGTTTTGCGATTCCACTACTGCGAAAGAACGAGCGGAGGAGTTCCATAGTGATGACGCGCAACTACCCAGATCTGGCCGGGGCGTTAGTGTCTCTAATTAGTCGGAAATTTGCTTCATCCAATCGGAATTTCGAAACACTAATCAGATGTGAGTAGTTGCGCGAAATCAGTATGGAATTTCTGCGCACACGTTCCTCAGACGTTATTTCGCAGAGAAACCAGTGATAGCATCACATCTTAGTGTTTACCAAATCAGTGAATAGCACTTTTCGAGTGCTTTGATTGGCTCTCGTAACTCGGAATGTCCTTGGCTATTCACTGTTCTGCGCCTGGAGTCAAGGTGGCGTCTCGAAGCTGAGACATTTTCTGAAGACGAAAAAAATGTGAAAGATAAATAACGCAGTGGTACAAACAAATACCAAGAAAGCTATTAACTTTGGCTTGTTGGTGTTTATTGGTGGGAAGAAAATTATTTTCATGATGAGTTTGTAACAAAATCGTGAAAATGCACTCGACAAAATCCCCGAAATGTTTGTGAATTGCAAATAAAGTTCCTACTAAGGGTAGTTTTTAATTTGCAAAAAGTTGCCTTTTTATTTTTATCCAACTGATTTGGTAAATACTAAAACAATTATCCCTCTCAAGGTCGGTGAACAGCGCTAAATATATACAGAGACCCTTCGTGTCTCGGTACATATATCCACCCACCACTATTCACCACCCCTTCAAAGGATAGTTGTATAATATCTGCTGTTTTCACAGGCTAGAGTAAACGTAATATATCGTAAACTCAGCAAGAGAGAGTTGTCAGGCATGGTAATTACTCCTGACTAGTTCAAATCAACTTTTTGTTTTCAGCTCCATTTGGTTACTTATCGGCACAAAGTATCCTGATTTCTCAACCGCTGCGGACAAGGAAGATGGACTATCTGTTATTGGCATTTTCCTGAAGGTATAACTCGTTACAAATTTCAGCGTTGGTTTACGTTCGTTTTGCCAAGGAGGAATATATTAAATGAGTCTTTACAGGTTTGCACCACATGGCCATGAGAGAGTAGAGGGTATCCAGAAAGAGGCTTTGCCCTCGCCCCTTCCCCTCCACTTAAATTATGATTATCTTGCATGAGTTATAGCATAGCGCTCTAGCATATGATAGAACCACTCTAGCACTGTCTTCTGCCTCCCCTTCGCAAGTTAAGAATTTCCCCATGGTGCTGCTCGTCGTGCGATCTGGCCAGTGGACAAAATTCGCAACAATAATATAGCTGATAATGTTTAAATAAACACGGTAGACTTAGAAAGTAAAAAGTCGTGTTTTTTCGCACATTCTGTTTTTCAAGTCGCGAAGGGCATGAATAAGGTCGTATCTCCCACGGGTAGCGCTTTAGCCTTATACACTCCTAGACGGCGTTTCATGTTCTAACCTTTCCACCGAAAAGCAAGATAAATCTCTATTGCAGAGTTAAAACTAGATCTCTATCACTTTTTTTTCCGACGATACCGCACAGGTTTTTCTCTAGTTTTTCACTTTAATTCCTGGATGTGTGCGATAAATTTAGGGAAAAGAAGATGATGATGATGATGATGATGATGATGATGATATTGGAAACCCGGAATTGCGGGTCTTGGCTTGCAAAATGAGACGGATTCAAAAGGCGGGTAGGTTCGCGTGTTTACTGTTTACTAATACATTTCCTTAATCAAATGGAAATTATCTGTTTTACTTGATGTTTATATTACATTTTGATTCACACTATGCTACTTAGACTCTTCGATACATAATACAACACACTGAAATCTGCAAATCTGATCGCACTACGTGAAAATGGAAGAACGATAAGCTTTAGAGATTTCAGTGGGTTACGTGTGTTATATATATTTTTGATCAGATCCTGCTTTCTGTGGCCTATTCGTTTGCGGCCCATTGCAGTTACTGTTCATTCAATATAATCTGTAAATTTACTTCGTGATTTTACTCAATCAAGTAGTATTATATAAGTCAATCCTTGTAGGAACTCCCACTATCATAAAAGTAAAGGAGCTGTGTTCCCCGAGGGGGAGGGGGTACTCCCTTATTATTTGCCTTATTACCATATAGGTATGTGCCGCCCCAAACTGATATGATTTTTGCGCGGTTTTGTTCTGAAAACGGGTATAAACTTTGCCTGCCTTGCTCTGAATTTGAGTATAGTAATATGCTAATTCAAGGTGGATTTTAAGAAATCATTTTCTTGGCGTTCTAATCTAAGTTATGATGACACAGTTTCTGATAAAAGGGTACGGATTTTACGGGCCAGGTCTGAAAATGAGTTTGGAGAATGTCAATTTTGGGGTCTGAAATAGGGTAAGGACTTGGAGAACCGGGCGGCACACCCCCACCACGAATTCCCAGGAATAACCTCTCCCCCCTCCCCCCCGCCCTTGGGGGGGACTGTGTCCCAAAATTTATCAAAACTCAAACAGAGGGAACCGCCACTAAAATGAGTGAAAAATGAAGAAAAAAAGTATAAATAATAACAACAAAAGAGAAACAGATGGACAACTTTGAAGAAGATTGAAACGGATCGCAAATGGCCTGTTAGCCTAACAGTTTTTTCAAAGTTCAATTTTGTTTGATAGACTTTTTGGGAGTCATATTTGATTCACGTGAAGCTGTGATTTTGCCATTTACAAGCAATTTCGGGAATATTTAGAGACCTTACGAAACTTGCAACGGCGACAGCAACGACAGCGTCAAAATGCAATAAGTGCATCACGCTTTTTTGTACATTTTCCCCGTTTCCTACTCGGCTACGTGAAATGACCAAACCTGAAGACGAGAACGGCAAGGCGATAAATTCTACCATCTCTGTTTGAACTCGGGCGTGGCCATCTCTCTTCAGCTCCAACATAAAGTCCCTTGTTTTAAGTAACTTGTCGACGAAATGGTTTGAAAGGATGCGGGAGCTATTTTTCAGCGACGTTTTCATTGACGTCGTCGTTGTCGGATCGTAAGGTCCCTAAGTACGCGTGATTGACACATTAAGGACGTATATATGCGCCAAAAAAAGAAGGATATATACGTCCTGTGTGAGGTCACTCAGCTACCCAGGACATATACATACGTCCTCAGACAAATGAAATCACCAAAAGTCTGGTCGTTCGAGCTGCCTTGAACAAATAAACTTCGGTCTTTGAGAAAGGTCGCCGGTTCCGGGGTATATTTGGCTCTATTAAGAAGATTTTTGTGGTGTGCCAATTTTGAGCAATTGCCATTTTTATCTGGTCAGGATCGATGATATAACAATCACTTGAGCCATTTCTCAAACTCACTTACAGGTGCATCGGTCGCCGTACAAAAAGTTTCCCTTTACAACCTGATTTCTGAGCTGGAAGATTTGTCGAAGGCGTCATTTTACTCTTACAAAGGTTCTCTGACCACACCCCCGTGCTACGAGTCTGTGCGGTGGATTGTACTGAAAACTCCTATTGATGCCAGTAAAAAGGATGTACGAACCTTTTTTACTTGAATATCTATCTATTTCTTATGTCATTTATTCGTTGATTTATGTCCTATTTACTTCTTTGTTCATTTTATTTGTTTAAAAATTAACTTTACGATTAATTATAGGGTAATAAGATACTAAATCAAGAAAATAAAGGTTAGGGAAGACACGTTAGCCATCTATCAATTTGTACTATGTGTTTGAACTTGTCTTGGACTTGAACCCAGAGTGTCTGCAAGTGTGTCTAAATATCCCCAAAATGTGAAAAATGACTCCCCGGGGAAGGGGGGAGGATGGGGTGTGTTAATTTTAATGCTAATTATGATAATCTAATTAGTATAATCATGAGAGCGTGCAGAAAAAAAAAATTGTAGAAAATTTCTAGTCGCTCCATATTTTAGAATGATTTTCGGGGTTTTTTGGCTTAGATATTGATGAAAATAATTTCTTACCACCATATCACCCAAAATAAAGAAGTTTTCTAGCTAAATGACATTCTTTAAAAATTTTAAAAAAATTTTATGCAAAATATGCTTTTTTAATTTTTTTGTGGCGAAATATCATGGGTTTCCTACGACCGAAATATTTTTTTTTTCGAAAGGGTATTCTTTTCCCTTTCCAATGAGGTATAGCTTGATATTGAACTGTAAATAACGCCAGAGATATGATTTTTTAAACTTACATGGCAAAATACTTTCAAATAATTTGGGGTGTTAATCTTCGGAGTTGAGGCAAGGGCATAGCCAATTAGAAGGGAGACGTTATTCCATTTTTCAACTTTCGCCTCATTGACAAAGTTTATTCCTAGTAAATACAAACCGTATTTGTAAAGTAAAGGTTCTCTGTTAGAAGAAATCAACACCAGTTTGTGTGCGGTCGGCCGGGGTGGTCGCTTTAAGTCCCGTTTCCACCCAGGTCTTCCAAGGTTTTGTACTAGTATTCTCTTTCATACAAGAGAGGATAAAGGGGACAGAAAAGGCATCCCCCATACACACCCTTTTCCATAGGTAATTCGTCTCGAGTTATTTTTAAGACCACAGATCCCAAGGGGGATTAGACAACAGCCAATCACATAGCGCGAATGTGTTGCGGGTGGATGACCCACGCCCATAGCCACGCGTCCTTCACGAATTGACGCAGAACAAAATGGCAGAGAGCGATATTGCTAGCTATTGCTATTCGTGTTGTCGACGAAAACGACTACAGAGAGATTTCTGCTAAAGCTGTGTCAGAGAAACGGAAATTAAAAAAGAATCGCCCTTCCTCTCTTGTATAGAGCTAACAGTACAGCAGGGAAATCCTTAGCACACAGAATAGTCTCTCAGGATCATTTATAATTTACAGTTTGCATGAAGAGAGCAATTTCTGGTTTGATATTTATTCTTTTATTATTCAACAAAAATAACACTTGGCGTCTTACTTGCTTTATTGTACAGACGACCGGTTTCAATAGACCGGCGAAATTTCTCATTTTATTAAAGCACTGAGGTTACGACAACTTCGAGTTAAACTGATTTCACGAGTTGTCAAAGAGTTCAGCGATTCCCTTTTCCCAGGTGAGCGCCAATTCATTTCGCTTCAATATTCAGGAATGCTCTCGATCTCTTTACGCTTTCATTGTCTTTCGCCGACATGTTTTGCACGGCGTTTAGTTATGCGAAACCTCCACGAAACATCCACGCAGCGCGCGAGGTAACTTTATCCCGATTCTAAAAATAACTGAAGACGAATTACCTATGGAATAGGGTGTGTATGGAGGATGCCTTCTCTGTGCCTTTTATTCTCTCTTGATTTCATACCATTTTAAGTGATTCCTGGAGGATTGTAAGGGAGGGCTAATAACCCTTATGGTTTAATCAGAAGAGCTCTGTTTTGAAATTTTAACTTTACGAATTTTTGCATAAAAGAATTCCCACGGAAGAAGAGTTGAAAAGAATGCGACCGTCGCATAAACGAGGTTTGATGGTGATTTTTTTTTTCTTAAAGTTATCATTCATATTCTAACGGCCTTGCGAAGGGGGCCCGCAGCTTGCGAAATAGGATTATGTTTTTTTTTTTTTTGCGATTTCAGGCCACTGAAAGCTTCACCCTTGTCGAGCACTCCACGCCCACCTTGCTGATTGACCGGTTTGGCATGGTCCGGCTAAAAACTCGATCTTTTACCAACTTCGTTCCCACAAACCAAATCAAACTAACGCTGTTGGGGGCGTAGCATTCGGTTAACGTTTTTTTTTTTGGCCCTAAACGGCCGAAGAGAAGACAAGAAGGTCTAACCATATTCAAATTCAGATTTTAGGGCAAAGACAACATATTCTCTTCACTTATTTGAACATCTGGGTTGCGGGCGAGATTCTAGACTGATAGAATGTACGGGATACAGGATCCTCGAAAATAACCATTGTACGGGATTGAGTGAAAATTTAGGTCGGGATGACGGGATCAAAGAACCCTTTCAGAGACCCTTGTTTGTGAAAGGTTGAATTCAATTTCTTTTTGAAATGATTCTTTTTTAATTATTTGTTATTATTATTGCTATTTTTTGGCTAGAATGACACTTTTCGTTGATTGAACTAATGCAGTGTACTTTTCTTATACAGTTGAGGGCGATGAGGCGTCTTCGTGATCATGAAGAGCACTCCATCTGCAACAACTTCCGTCTTCCTCAACCTCTGAATGGGCGCATTGTCACCAAATATGAGGGTTAACAGGTGGAACTAGCTATTTGGCTCCTGATCTCTGGATGGGGGAGACAGAATACAGTGAAATAGTCACTAACAATATTTTATCAGTTTCGCGATAAAAAATAGCTAGCTGGGACAAGGGGGTACTATGAGAAATAAAGAGTTTTCTCTTTGTGCGTTTTATTTTGTCTTTCGTTGTTACTTTCGGCAAAGTGTGCACAACCGAAAAGGCAGTATAAATAGAGCTCTCCCACCCTCATTACAGGAGCATTATCTTCAGGAATAATTTTAATTCGTTAAAGATTGACTTCTGCTGCGAGAACCTTTTTCTCTCATTCCCCCACAGACAAGTACCTAGTCATAGCTTGGCATAATTTCGCCATTAAATCCAGCATTTCGTTGTTCAAAGATTCCTCCAAAACTGAGCTTTTGATTGCTATGAAATCAACTTATTTCAAGGTTTCGTCTGTTCTTTCTCGATCACTTTGTAAAAAGCAATGATCTGACAGCACAAAACTGAGCAAGGTAAAAACCTGCATTTCAATTTATATCAGACGAGGGTACTTTATCTCTCCAAGAATTATTTTTACAACTGAACTTTATTATAAAAGTCTTCAAATTCGTAAGTATTTATAGCGATTACGCAGAACCATTGTCATTTGACAAAACCTCATATAAGGGAATGCAAGACAGTCTTGGATTCTGGATTCCATGTCGTGGATTCTGGATTTCAGGTACTGAATTTCGGATTCTTTGTCAGTGGAACTGGGATTCCAGATTGCAACCGTAAGGGAGATTCTGGATTCCTTGAGTTGTATTCCGGACTCCACGAGCCCAGGATTCCGGATTCCACAAACAAAATTTCCCGTATTCCGGATTCCACAAGCAAATATATCCAGAATTGCAGAATCCGGATTCCCTTGCATGAGGTGAAATTACTCATTTTCGCGTCCAAACGCGATGCTTGATCGTTTATACCGGGCTAAAAATCGCTTGTACACTGCTTAATTTCATCCACAGTCAAAAGGGTATGACTACGTGTTTCCAAATTAAAAGTCGGGATTAATATTGTGCACGTTCTTTAGCAAAAAGCAACTGTATTCTCAATTTTTGAACATTTTAAGGTCTCCAGGAAAACACTTTTCTTCCTATTCGAACAAGTATACTACTAAATTCAGAGCTCGACAATTCCTCCCTTGTATAATAAGCTAAATGTAGAATAAAACGGCATATAAATATGAACAGGCAGGCAAGTATTATACTTCGGGGCATATTGTCGAATGGGATGAATATCAGTTTACACAGCTGGACGAAACCAGTTCGGCTTTTAGTCGTTTTGCCAAAGGCTGTAGGTAAAATAAACCGAAAAACCCAGTCTCTCTTTCGTTTTCAATAATATCAGCATTTGTATGACCGTGTGGTACTATATTTTCTAATTTTCTCGCATGCATCATTTTTCTGATTGGTTAAGGACAAACGAAATAAAATATGTCGTCGCATATCAGATAGACTGTTCACAGTCCCCTGCTTTTTCGTAAGATCGTCAGGATCGAGCGCTTGCCGGCACGTGCGGCCATCCTGGTTTCATATATATCGAAGGGGCGGGAGTCGGGGTTATGACACTAATGGAATTCAAGATGGCCGCCTGAAACGCAAAGCAATCAGGATCTCCACGATCTCACGGATAAATAGAAGGAACAGTCTTCACATCAAATATTAAAAACCACCACCAAGATATATTGCCACGCAGTGGCTTTCTAATATGGTAGAAATGTTACTTAGCGGCTTAGACTCCATTTGAGTACATTTTTCTTCTCTTTTGGCTGCAAAACACCGTTCCACTTGCTGCTTTTCCGCAGATCTATATGTATTTTCTTGTTCGTGACGTGATATGGTAATTACTTTCAAACGAACTAATGCACTTTCGGCGAAGATTCTCCTTCGTGCTCCTGTGTGAATTCATCTGCGTGAGGCAACGCCAAATGCCATGAATATTATATATTTATACCACTATTGTCTGCCTTAGATCGAACATACAACGCAAGGCAATGCCATCGGTTTATTATGGCTTTCAGTGCACGAGGCTCCAAGGCATTTATACGCAACAGGTTGCAGAAATGGTCCCTGAGAACTAGTCGTATTGCTCTTATCCACGCCCTGCGCATCGGCGTTTACACAGATAAGCTTGGAGCCCGCAGCCACACCTTCCTGTGTCATTAAAAACCCGGCATACTCCTTTTGCCACGAACCCGATTGGCAAGTGTCTCGGCCTGGAGTAACGATCGTGACAGTTCGTCTGTCTCGCAAGCACACAGCACACGGAATTTGAAAGTAATCGAGTCTTTTGAACAAGTGAGGGTACTTTAACTTCAAATTCTTGCATTTCTCAGCTCCAAGAAGTTGGCATTGGCTTTCAAGGAAAACTGTGAAAATGTCTAGGTTTGCAGCGTATCTAACGGGTGACAAGTAGAGTCCGCTTGACATATTTTCGTGCTTGGGATATTCAATTCGATCCGGAATGCACATGTATTCCGAGCCAATTGGACCTTCGGAGCTGGAATGAAGCGTTGCAGTTCTCCCTGATTGGTAAGACAATAAAGGAGTAAATAAGTCAATGTGTGAAGGAAAACCTTAGATAACGATGACCTCAACCAGGTTGTGACGTCCAGTGGTTTTAGTGCAATGAAGGGTTTGTGTGGGGTGCTCGGTCTCGCGGGCGCATAAAACCTGGTCTCCGTCGTTCTTACTTAAAGATTTTCATGTATGAATAGCCTGCGTGGCAGGCGCGTGCTCAAAGGGAATGGCAAAAGGGAATTTCGGGTGCGTGAGGAGCGCAAAGGACGCCCTCCTCCTTTCTCCCTCGCGCGGTTTCGCGCCCAAATTCCTTGCCCTTCCCTTTCTGATCCCTCCCACACTGCCGGCTAGTCTATGAAAGGCCATCATTACAAGTGTACCCCTAAGGCATTATTATCCATTCAAAGCGTTTTCCCATATACCAATGACGGAGGTTTGACAGTGCGGGTTACAAGCAAAATGTGAAAATACCAACGATCTCCTTCAAAGATTTGCGTCCGATGTTCATTTTTTTAGTTCTTGCGCTTTTACATTCGATTTTGTAAAAGGACAAGCTATTTCTCAAGTTCATATTCACTTTTCTTTGCCTCAACCTGACTATAATGACTTATATTAAATTTGGTCGCGGAAAGATTCTACCTTAATTGAATGGAGAACATTATGATGCGGACACTAGAGTCATTTTCCTTTTGCATCAATCGAAGTTCATTTTGACTAGCAAATAAAGGTTTTGTGGGGAATCGGCCAACTAATTTGACCCTACATTGGGAGATTTGAAACTTACCAGAATACACTTTCTTTACGTCGTCTCGGCAGCTTTCGCCTCCCCATACCGTATACGTTGTCTTGAACTTACTTGGTTTTGAATTTTTTGACTCTGTAGGCTTCGCGGTTTGAGCATTTGTTGTTTCACCGCTTGGTTCAGCCCGGCGCCTACTGCTTGTTGATTCAAGTGTCGGGATACTGGAGAAATTCGTTTTCCCTCTTTCATTGTTGTTTTTCAAAAAACCTGTGTGAACTGGTATATAAAAAAAATGTAGGTTAGGCGTTAAAATGCCTGACACCAAAAATTTAAATACTTATAATCACTAACAAAGATATGAGATATAAGAGAAAAAGCTAAATTTTAGAAGGTTCCATTAAGGGATACGGGTTATTATCTATATATTTAACCTTGTTTTTGTATATCAGAAACGGAAAACCAAGGCCTGTTTTACGGTGCGGCGTGGTCTTTGAAGAAATGGTCAAACTATTCTACACATCCATTATCCAACTCTCCAGTTAAAGAGTAACATTTTCTCTATATAGTACACCACCCTTCCCCTCTTAAAACGATAGGGCTTCTTAATTGCATACCTCCTCTCCTATACTAGCATAAAAAAAAAAACGAAATATAAGATTCAGTGCTCCAGTGCAAGTTATCTGAGAATGTAAGCTTCGATCACGCGCACAAACTAAAAGACCAATTCCGATGTATTAAAATTCTTACTTGGCTGTGAGACTTGAGGAATAAAACAAAAGAAATCATTTTGAGGCTCGATAATGAATGATACATTTCTTTTGTTTTATTTTCCCAAGCCTCGGAGCCAAGTATGAATTTTAATATATCGAAAATGGAGTATTCAGTGTGTTATCCCATATTTTTGCGTCACTAAATAAAATTAATCTGCGCCCATTAGGGATACCAAAATAATGGGTGTTGTCTTGTGTAGCCTTTACGGCACGACACTCCTAGTCAAGACGGTCCTCTTTGAGTAGATTTCTTTTGACCACTTCCCTTATGTACATCCTAAGTATAATTCGATAACAACGGAGTATTTTTATGATATACAGTCGACTCCCGACGACAACTCGAACCTTCTAGCGAGAACTGAAATCGAAAAAAGTTCGAGTTATCGGAATTTGCGGCAAAGATCCGGAAGTACATGTAAGCAAATAAGCAAAAAGATGGTGAGGGAATGCAAGTATCATGCACACTTGACAGGGATGGACATTGAATTTGAACCGGAGAAGTGACAAAGAAAAGTAAAGATAAAGAATTGACACGGTTGTTTTGAAATAAATTCAGTGCCTCGGACTTCAGTATAGTGGTACACCGTATTTTTTTTTTCCGACTTGTCACGCGCTTAAAACATGGTTCGAGTTATCGAGGGTAAAATTATATGGAGATAATCTGAAGGCAAACAAAAATCACTTCCAGTCAGCGGGAGGTTCGACTTATCGAGGGTAAAATTACGGTAAATGTATGAGGCAATCCATGGGAAATCAACTCTGTTTCGACTTAGCGTGAGGTTGAGTTAGCAAGGCTTCGCGCGAGTTACCGGGAGTCAACTGTACTCATCTCAGGATATGATCGGAAGGCTTGTGGATCTATCCTCAAAACGTAGATACTACTTACGTTTTCCGCCAGTATGACATGGTTTTCCCCGAGCATCCTTCCCGTCTTCCGACTGGGTGCAATGTACTCTGGAATAGATCATATATTGTCGAGGTGTTTGGATCGAAGCGAAAAAAATCCTAAGTAAAAGACCTGATAGGTATTTTTACCACCTATACCTGACTCTCAAGGGAGAGGAGGGGCTTAAAATCAGGAGCCCCCAACGACAATTTTCGGAAATATCTGTTCGGAAGACGATACGAGATCTAGAATTTTCGGAACATTTCATTGTAAAATTTCTTGCTAGCCTGCCTCTCCTAGGATTTTCGAACAGCTAAAAACTGGAATAATTGCCCTTTTTTAACTGATTTTTACCCTAAAAAGGTGACATAGAATTTTCGGGAGCCTTTTTTCCGGCTGAAATTTTCGAAAAGGTAAGTTTTGATCCCTATAATTTTCGGATCACCAGACTTTCAGCTAGGAAATCCGAAAAGATGAAAAAAGTTTTACGGGGATAAAAATATGCCTGTATCTACCGTTTAAATACTGAAATACGTTTAACAAAGCTATGTTTAAGTGGTTTTGAACTATATTCTCGTTGGGTGCCCCTGTAAAATAATGAGCCAGTGTTCGTTAAGATAGAGGTAGAAACATTTGGGATAAAACAGAAACAACAACAACCAACAGACAAAAAACAAAACAAACAAACAAACAAAAGTCTATTACTCTCAGACATGGTCTCTCTGTTGCATCTACAAACGCATAAATTCTTTATCGAGGTAATCTGTAGCGTGACAATCTGTTTTCGAAACATCAGGGACAACTCCTTCTCTTCACCTTGATGCTTCGTGTACTACCAGATTTGCATGAGGTTATAGTTACCCCCGCTTACTTCAACAAACAAACAAAAATGGGATTTGGAAACCTCAATTTTTATCATTCTCATTATAAATAACCTCCGATTTAAGTTGTAAAAAATAGCATGCACAGACAGAAACATTTTTTCTTTCTACTTCATTTCCTTCAAATCAAAGACAAAGAGCATTGCGTATAATAATATATACTGTGTAAAGTAGCTGAAAAGTTTAACATTTACTGGCGAATTTAAAAATAGGAAACAAATTCCAGTCATATTTTGACTGTGGTCAACCTTCAAAACCGCAAGACATTGAAATTGGCACAACACTGGTTGAGATGCCTTTAATTCTTTCTTTTATTTTTCTTTTCCAGTTAAAATTTTTTTTATTTTTTTTTTCATCTTATTTTAATTTCGAGAGCTAAGGAATTTTGCCCATAGATACCCGGAAACACACTAAACAGTCGGGCCCGGTCTTCCTGCACAATAAGCCTAGGACAAAGGAAATATTGTTTTTCAACAGCAGAAAATCATCGCAACTAAATCACGCCTGTGCTTTGATGAGAAATCGAAGAATGCAATTCTTGCAGGGTCGATTAAAAAAATGTTAATAATGCAAAATCAAAAGCGCATAATTTCAAATGCTTGGGTTATTTTAAGGTTTATAGGCAAGGATAATTATAATAGCACCTGCTTATAGCATATCGCTTCCTCCAAAATGCATATATGATGTACGCGTTGTTTGTAGTAGCTTGCGATAATAGCATGTGATTAATTGCCAAAATCGTTATTGTGATTTCTACCAATTTTGTTCCATGTATGGCCTGTGGATACAAAGTGCCGATTAGTTCGGCCTACTAAAAGGTTTAATTACGAGCGAGATGTTCGCGATTTTAAGATGAGTTAATGATCTTATACACAAGAATAAATAAGAAATAGCCTGAAGCTCTCAGGTCCAAAATAAAACAAAAAACGAAAAAAGGGAAACAACAGAATAAAGCAAAGATATCAAATAAATAACTGAGATTTAAAAGTGACTTAGTGAGAAAAATCTTACGTTCTATATGTAGCCCTTGCCCTGAAACTGTATTTAGAGATGTAGACGAATTTTGTGATGAAGTCATGAAAGTTTTATTAATGAACTGGTTGTATACAAAACTGACAGCCACAAAGACGGAGCCAGCACGTGTGTTGTGATGAATATCGTGGGTTGCTTTCTGTTTTAGGGGCTTTTTTCAACAACAAGAGAACATAATATAGACAAGAAGGCATTAACCACTTCTTAGCAGGATAGCAATTAAGACAAAAAAATGGTTTAAAATCCAGTAAAAGTCGTGTAAAAGGAGCTAGCTTGTAACTACATGAGAAATCCTCATAATTTGAGTAAATATAAGTCATACAGTTCGCTAACAGGAACATATAAACCAATTGCGATACTCTTATCTGTAAGCGATCTTTTTTTTTCAACAAAATCTAATGCCATGATCCCCCTAGGGGAAAACAGCGAAATATGGAGGACACATACCTTAATTCATGGTCATGAGATTTACTTCAACATGACTAAACTTAGACATACGAAGTGTACATAAAAATTTTGCACTCCTACAGCGATGAAAATTAAAATTTCAGATTGACTGGAAATTCAAAGATGGAAAAAAGGTTGCAAAGAGTCTCGCTTTGACCTCAGTGCTTATAATTTTATTTCTTCTAAATGGACTAATAGATGGAAAGACAAACTGAATCACTATGTATAATTTAGAAATAATTTAACGATTCCTACTGGTGTTAGGAGATTTGCAAAGTCACGAACGGAGATTACAATTAAACTAAGCCTTTCTACACTCATGTAAAAATCCTCCTACCTTCGTTCCAGGTCAGCGATATCTTTGCGCAAAGCATCAGCTATCAATTCTAAATTTGTAATTTTACTTTTAGCGCCTTTTAATTCGGCGCTGGTTTTTCCTTGAAGGGACGCGAAAATTACAATGACAACGACCGCGCTGAAGGCCACCGCACTCCAAATGACCCACGAATTTTTTATGTTCGTGCAGCTTGCTGTGCAGGTAGAATGTTTCGGAACTTTGGCTTGACAGACGCTACGTTTATGCACCGGCTTTGGATTGTTGTCAATGAGAATCGGAACCTTAACAGTGCAATTCGTAGATGTACCAGAGTTGACGGGCATCTCCTTCGTAAAGGAGGCCTTTAACTTTGGTTCCTCTGTCTTCATGCCGAAGGTTGCATTGACTCAGGCGCTTCAAGTTAAAATCGTCCGAAATATTCTAAAACCGTAAGCACAAAACGCACAGCCTTGCTATGATGACGTGTAAACACGCACACATAACAGAAAGCAATTCCAGCTTAAGTTCTCCAGAAAATATAAATCCCACCGAATGATAAACCACCCACAACTGCAGTGTTTTTGACAAATCAAGAGTTGGTCACGAGCTCGTTTCTTGTAACTGCTTCACCTGCTTTCAATAAAATATCCCGCGAATCACGTAATGTTTCGCGACATTCACTCATCAAAACGGATAATAAACGCCCGTAGCGTGCTAGTCAACCATTTAGCAGCACATTTTATGCGACGATTTCAATTTAAACTTGACTTGTAATAAAGCGAGGTGTGCACGATTGGCAAACAAATAATACGAAAAGATGAAAGGTTTTTTTTGTTTTTGTTTATTGCTGAGTGGGTTTGAAAGTCATTCAAAACCTTTTGGTCACTGTCGTGTAACATAAAATAATCACAGTTAAAAAATTGAAAGTTTTAGTTCACCCGGTCCAACAAGTAAAATCTAAAACCTAAAACAAAATTAGAAGCAGAAAAGACGCATTCCAAAAAGTTGGGTAATTTCTAGGACAAAATGAAGCCCGACCTATTGGGACTAGTGGGAGAATTCTCCCGACTAGTGAGAGAATTTTTTCTTGGTTTGATCATCAAGTGTAAATTTAACTGTAATTTAAATGAATAGTATGGACGAAAAATGTCTCACGTGCATAAAATAGAGAGCTACACAATTTAACTTTAACTTTAGGGTTCCTCAGTTTTCACAGAAACAATTTTCCCAATGATGTAGTTAAGTTTTTCTTAGGTTTTCATGAATTGCATTTTATGCAAAAAAATATCAGTGGCTATTCTAATGATGTGGTTGATTATTTACCTAGCCACGCACCAGTGGAATTAAAAACAAGCTATATCAAACTCTTCTTAATAGATTTAAAACCACACTGCAACATTTAAAAAAAACTCTAAAAACGCCTACGGCATTTAGCGGGAACAAAATTAGACAAACTTCAAAATTGGCAGACAGGCCTTTTGTGTCAATACGGAACTCAAGCAAAGGAGTGTAAGAGCGGCACACGTCAACCGGACGTAAGGCTTTTTTTTTTTTTCTCAGTTAATGTACCTTGACGGTACATAATTTGTACTGTCGTGCGTCTTTACTCTTACAGAGACGATTTGCCCCCACAAAAGGAGGCAAAACTACGGTCCAAGAATGCAAAACGTCCACTTCCAGATAACGTTCGTCGGTCAAAAACGTCTTCGCTTGAGCCACTAATGAAGTCTACACTCCTCCCGCTTATTGAAAGGTTTTTTAGTACTTCAAGGTAAGAAACGTAACAAAACGGAAATTGAATATTTAAAATGCCTTTTAGAAGAGGACTATGAAAACAGAATAGACACTAATTGCTTAAAATTACCAGCTGGCGGCGAGTGTGCAGATGTGTCGTTAGATTTCGCCGATGCTTTTTGAACATTTAGTCTTTCATCAATTTCCTGGATACATAAAAGAACTTAAATTCTATGCGATATGTAAAAGCCTGCTAACTTAAATGTTTTACAAGTCAAAAGTACACATCATCATTATTTCGGTAATATTACATATCTTACACTCCAATCATATTCGTTGACAAAACGACCTTCGATTAAAATTCAAGATGATTTACGACTGAAGAAAGAATAATATGAAAAACATGTATGACAACTTGGCAGAAACATGCAATGAATGAAATCATTTTCACAGCGTGCAAGCAACTTTAATTGATTTAGCTTGTATCGCTGTTCAGACGTTCGCGTCACCGTGTCCGTCGCCTGAGGCCCGGAAAGCTGTTTTTTTTTTTCAGTTTTGTTGCGGGGATTGCATTCAACTGCAACTATAAAAGTTCAAAGTTCAATGATTTCAAAAAGGATAAAATGAAACTATCAGTTAGACTAACGAAGCAAAATTGACTGGTTTGTGAGCTAAGAACTGTGCTACCATTCATCAGGTTTTGATTCTAAAATTTGCTTTCGGGCCCGAAAAGTTAGCGCCTCTCGAGAAACGGGCCCCTGGTTTCTAAAGCTCGAAAGAGAAGGAAAACTATTTTAAAAATTGTCATTAGCTTATAAAGAAAAAAAATCATTTTCCGGCCTGCAATTTCCCCTTTTTCCTTTTTTTCTTTTTTCTTTCTGGAGTTAATTGGTTGTCGAGGTCCGCGCTATGTAAAGACCAAACTCGTAAGTAAAAACCCCTTAACGGGCTTACTATAAGAGTTACTGCCTCCTCCCTGACAACGTTTTTTAGCCTGCTCTCGTAACGACGTTTACGACAAATCCAAAGAGTATCGAGGGAGAACTACATCTAATTAGCTACGGAGGAAGCTTTTTGAAAATCTACCTCGACTATGCGTACCTCTATTAATGACAGAATGACACCTTCATGTGATTTAAACGTAAAACTCCCAAAAAATCCTCAAAAAACGAAGTATTCGACCCGTTACCTTTCCATAATCGTCAGCAGAATTTCAGAATCGCCAAGTAGGACTGGTAGGTTTTTACTGCATGCGACCCCCAGGGCATTATTTCATCAGTTATGCTTTCACATTGATAATATATCCCGTTTGTTTCCAAGGAAACAAACTATCTTTTAAAAGGAAAGCTGCTAATAAATGCACTTATATAGCTCTTATACAGAGGATGAAGCTAACGCGAGTGAATTCTAAAGCGGAAGATGGCACGCGACTCTCGACGTAGATTTAATTTGAGATGCTAACATGGTTGTTTCTTCTAAATAAAGAATACGCCATGTATTTTAGACTGTAAGTTGGTTGATTCTATTGGATTAGCTACCTTGTTTATCGCGTTAACTTGCAATATATCGAGGCTTAAACAAACCGCAGCGAAGGTTAGCCGATTGAAAACAGGATCACGTCGGAATTGGTAAAAATTCTACAACAGCTTTGCGACGACGATACCATGAGTTTCGAGGAACACGTCAATGAACTATCAAAAGTAGGTTGAGTTTGATCGTCCGGGTGAACGTAGTCCTGAATAGGACCGCTGTTGTTGACAGTGACTGACGTTTCGACAACCTGTGCGGTGGTCATCTTCAGAGTCAAAGTGAGTTGTATCACGTCAATTGATGGTATTATACTCTGGTTATTGATCTGATTGGTCAATTACATCGCGATGTTATTGGTCGTCTGTCAGTTAAGCCGCATCTGTCTCTATCTTTAAAGCTAAGCTTAAGACCTATCTTTTTCGACAAGCATATTTTAAGACTTTCAATTTTTTTCATTTTTTTTTTTATTTCTTATTATTTTTTTTTATTTTTAGGACTTTTAGACTTTTGATTTTTTCGATTCTTAGGATTTTTTACATTTTTTAGTGTATAGATTATAATATATTTGACACTGTAAAGCGCATTTGGGCGTTAGGAAAATGCGCTATAGAAATAAATTATTTATTATTATTATTATGAATACTTTTATCTCGTTGAGAAAAAAAGCGAAGCACTCTCTTACCGCGTATCAACTGTACTTTGATATTAAGACAGAAACATTAAGAGCAGAGGAACCCTGAGTTCTACACCAAACCAGCGTGATCGGTTGCTCACCAGAAAAAGAGGAAAGGGGATCGATTACCAGTAGTCCATCTATCGTGCCACAAGAGGAAACACTAGAAGACTGTAGGGACCGTAGCAAGTAACGTTTAGGAAGCTCATTACCACGACACGATAAAATAAAACAAGATAAAACATAACACTGGAAAAACATGAACAACAAAAACAGTTGTTTTCAATGTGGTCCAAATACAAAGTTAAAAGGTACTCAAAACAATAGAAAACTGAGAGGAAAAACAAACAACTTAATACCTAATAATAAATATAATAATAATAAATCAAGGGTAATAAAAAATCCAAATGGAAATGATAATAATAATTCGATACGATTAATGAGCCATTTTCTAATGCTTTTTAAGAAACTGAACTTTAAGCGTCTTTGTTATTCCTCGGATCATGGAGGCAAGCATACAACTGAAGAATGAATGACCCCATAAGATGTTTGTGCAAACTGTCTATTCGCGAACAACAATACCATGCTGAAGAGACCACAACGTAAGTTAAAGAACCACATCACATGCCTTGTGGAGGAATTATCGGTGAAAACAGGCTCGAATACTCAAAATTCAACATTTTACATACGTAGTAAAGCGTTTCTTTCTTGAATTGAGTTCTTGGTCGGAGCAGATCCTGAAGCTAAGTTTAGAAACAGCAAGAAAATTTATTTGTCGAGTGCTTGCGATTTCCAATAAATCCCCATTACGTAAGGAAGTTTCACGTTGTAGTCGAACATGAAGTAAGAACAGAAATGCACCGAATTAAAATGGTGATACACACACGTGGCGCTCATTAAATAATTGTTTATAATGATAATATATTAATTTCTAATGCACCTTTTGATTAACTCTTAGCAAACATTTGCAAACACGCTTGGTATTATGAAGCCAGAAAGATGCAGTTCCGCAAGAACACACAGATAGATTGCAGCCAAACCCGGAAATTCTAACATGACTCCGAGGATTTAGGGACAAAATTGCAAATTTTTCACCACTCCACAGACTCGCAATTCCCAGAGAGATTTGAGTACAAAGAAAGCAAATCAAACATAGACAAATGACCAGAAAGCCTCGGAGTCGTGTCAGAATTTTAATATATCGAATGTGGGCTATCAAATTTTGGTCACTTGTTGCATGGAATCAATAAGTAGAAATTCAGTTTTATCATCATTTCATCTTATCTGGCATCCACTTTCGTCGAAGTCAGCGTTGCTTAATTTCCTTTGTCCAAAGGAGAACGTTCTGGGAAGACTGCTAAGATCTTGTGATTCTAGCCCTGAAATTATGCCTGTGACTAACTGTGTTTCAATACTGATTACAACTGCTCCTACATTACTTGCTCCTAAATAACACGTTCAGAATTCATTAATGAAACTAAAGAGCAATTAAGTTGACAGTAAGAAGGAAATTTGCCTTAAACCTTCCTACTTTTCGAGATGGCCTCCGTTTCCTCACTGTCATACATGAAATTTTCGGAGGGAGGTATCAGAAAAATGTCACATTATTTCCGTAACCTTTCATTAATAAAACGCTCTTTATTTAAGGCTAAATAAATGGTTTTTGAAGCCGTTGTTACGCAACAACTGGTCTATCGCTCTTCTAGAGTTTGGAAGCGCAGGCCTTGCTCATCGAAAAGGGCTTCAACATTTTTTTAGTTCCCTCTCTGGTTTAACGTCCTAAGTCAAAACCTTTTTAATAAGCAATTCTCGTCTTACATACCAGCGCTGAATCTTCATGAATAAATTTGACTCTCCAGCAACGAGTACCTTTTCCTCAGCCGCTAAAATACTGACTAAAAAATATCTTTTAATATTGCATTGGTTACCAAACGAAGATTACGTCTTGTCTATACCCTAGACAAGAACCTTGCTATTTTAAGATGACATGATACCTGCGGTTGGCACAACTTCCCTTTAAAATATTTCGACAAATTAAATTCAACAAGGATTAGAAGCTCACTTTAATACGGTTTAAGAATGTCCGTCCCAGTTATTTTTTCCGCACATTCCTAAAGGCTTACGCAAGAGGTTAATAACTTTGCTTAATCCTTCCCTGATTGTCTTAATGGGAAGCGCACATATTTTGCTTGATACGTGCGCCTAAAAAAGTGTCTAAAGCTACAACAAATACTTGTAGCAGAGTTCACTTCGTTGTTCACTTCCATATACTGAGGTTTAGACGCGGGATTGGAAGGAATGAAACGCTTTACCTGAAATGCTTGTGCCTCGGATCCAGGAAACAGAGTGCACAGAAGTCATAATGAGACTATATGCTTATTCGATCTGTCCAGGATCTGTCTAAAACGAACTGCGGATCGCGACTATACGGTTGTTAAGATTTTCGCCTTGACGTGGCACCTCCATTCAAATTTCATGCTTTATAACGGTATGCAAAAGGGGTAATTAAGCTTTGTTGACATTTGTCTCAGCATTCACTGAGAGGATTTTAAGTCACGTGCTGTGACTTTTTTCACTTTTGAATCTGTTGAAGGCAAACTTTTTCATCGATTTATTTATTATGCTGTACACTAAGGTGGTCCTAACTTTTGAGCAAGTAGTGGTGGCAATAGCATAACTTGCTCACGAAGCAGTATTTGCGTTTTGTGTATAGTATTACAATCTAAACAGTTGGGAGGCTGTTCCTATATAACTGAGGACTGGAAGGGTAAAACTGGTTTATCTTCTTTGAGGAAAATTTTAAGCATGGAAACCACAATGAAGAGTGCATGAACACTAACAAAATTGACAGGAAGACTTAATAAATAGGCTAAACATCTGTATGGAAATAACGTTTCCCTCAAATCATGTACGTTCAAACGCGATAAAAAGCGGAGAGAAGCTACCCTAAATTAAAATGCGACGGTAATGGAATGAGGAAACCATTAGAAATACGGTTCAACTGGCCGAATAATAATAAGCTAATTTTCTTTCAACTCAGGTGTTTAAATGCCGAGTTTGTCCATCGACCGTGATAGGCTAGAAAACGAAATGTTATCATTATTCTTATCGTTATTATAATTAAAATACTGTTATTATTATCTCCTTTAATGTTTTCTTCTTTATTACTTTTATTGTTATTATTATCATCATTATTATTATCATTATCATTATTATCATTACTATAATTATTATTATTATTATTGCTGTTGTGTTTGTTGTTGTTGTTTATGTTTACTTAATAATAATAATAATTATTATTATTATTATTATTATAATTATCATTATTATTAATATTATTATTTTATCATTTATTCATGATTTGGGGACAGGGGGGGGGGGGTTATGCCCTCTCTCGTGTGCCTAGGTATCGAATGATCGCCAGCTGAACTTAGGGGTCATTTTTGATTTTCCGTCAACTGGCCAAAGCCAAATTTTCCAGTTTCGATTCCACGTGTAAAAGTGTAAACATCCACCTTTAAATTGATCAAAAGTGTAACAAATACTTTACACTTTAAGTGTGTATGTGTTTATTTCTTGCGCAATTTCAATAATACACAACAACAGTTATCGCACTGAATTGACCCATTATCCTTGATAGTCATCTAAGTTGAACCTCTAGAATGTCCTTCAGACCGCCCGGTTTCCTTGTTTATTGTTTTTTTACGCGAGACTTCACTAAGCTTCTTATGATAACGATATAGTGATCATTTTACCCTCGGCTTAGCTTTGTTACATGAAAAGCGTGTATTCCGTGTAATCAATATCCAGCTAGAGAAAGGCATTTGCAAAAAAGAAAATTGAGTGAGAATTCTAAGCTCGTATGGGTGATTTACAAAGCGTATGAAAGGCAGATGGTACCGATGATTTTGTTATTCATGAGTGGAATGTCGTTTTAACACGATATTCGCAGAAAGATGCACAGAAAATTTAACAGTTAAGTTGGGTGTCAATTTGACAGCACTGTAAACTTTGATAAAGTTGATAATCATTTGCTGCGTTCCATCTGCGAAAAAACAGAAACGGCTTCATCGCTTCGAAGACTGCAATTAAAATCAACTTAACCGCAGGGGCTTAACGTAAATGATCCTTACACGTTGGTAGCTGATAATTTACTAGAACATGGGAGTTTCTCTCAACAGGAACTAGGCTAATTTGGCCGAAAACAAAAACAAAATTACGCACTGCTGTATAATATCACCTTGTAAACATTGCAAAATGCCATACCTCTGTTGCATCTTTTTCAGGTACCGCCTCATCTGTCGTATTTTCTGGCGAAAGGAACCTCCTTTACTTTGCCGTTTCTGCCGGTGTAGCGTTGTTTTTGTCCCTAACTCGGCATGAAGAACCTCCAAGGTGTTTTCAACTTTGACAAGCGACAACTCGAATTCTTCAATGCGTTCGCTCGCCTTTTGAATTTCGAGTAAAATATTTGCAACATCCACGGATCGCTCTCTGTTCACAAGAATCTGAACTTGACACACACCAAAGAACACGAAAACCACAAATATTAAGAGCTTCGTGTTATGGCTGTTACCGCATTTTGGTTTTTCAGCAACTTCCTCAACACAGCGTAATTTCGGAGTCATTCCTGATGTTTTGACCATGGTAAAGGTCTCATTCTCTATGTCCTGTTTGTTTGATGTTTAAAAACCTCTTCAAGAAAGTTGTCACAGATTTTCAAACGCGGATGGCAGGTCCTGAAGTAGGCTTGATTAAACACTACATTCAAGCAGATTTGCCGTCCAAGTTCACAACGATCTCACGAGGGATTAAGCACAAAAAGATTCCGTTTCACAATTGTATCTGAAGAACTACTCAGATACTCAGATGTGTAGTTTTCTTTCGACGACGTTCGTGAATTAAGTGCTTTCAGAGGTCAGAAATCTAACACCAAGCAGTGTGACTGAAGTGTACTGTGTAATTCCTTACAGAAACACGAGCCGGGTTTAGAGGCGACAGGTTATCAACCATTTGTCATCACCGACCTGTTTAGAAACCTCAAATCACGCGCGCGCGTGCAATGTAAACTTGCTGCACTTTGCTGTTTGACGGCAGATTCTACGAACCGGTTTGAAAATTTTTGCCAAAACCTTGGAGCAGTCTTATCCATTTTTCCACTTGGCTTTTTCTATATTTTCTACAGACCGACTAATTATTCAGTAGTTTAGAGTGTAATAACCGGCTGGGAGAAGAAAGCTCGAGAGAGCACCGCAAAGAAAATGAATACAATCATACCTTATCCTTTTTTTGTGAGACTGGTTTACGACTTCCACATGTAATGAATGCGACTTGTGGGCGTAGTATGATTTATGCATGTTATGTGGTAAATCATATCACGAGTTGATCAAACGTTCAACGCAATCCAGCAAGGTTTTTATTTTCCGACATAATTTTTATTTAAATATGTATCGCAGAAAATAACATTATTTTCAGACTATAACCGTTTTTAACTGCTGTCACTTCCAACAAAAGTGCCCCAAAGACAAAATTCAACCAAATTTTTAAATTTCATTCAGCAAAATTTTGAAAAATAAATAGTACAATTTGCAGTAAAAGGGAGCAAAAGGTCACTGAGGATCACTTGACTGAATGACGACCGCGAGATCGGGAACCGCTCAGTTGAAGATCCCCGGTCCACTTCCAGTCAAAAGTTACCAGCCAGCAAGAATCATAGCAATGGCCCGGTCGTGCGTCCCTCGGGAATGTTGCGCGGACTCGCGCGGGCTCATGTTAGAGACTGTGAGCCCGCAGTCAACCAAAGATCCTTCATTTCTTTGACTTTACCACCGTACATATATTGTATCTAGTGCAGTTTTTGGTTTTTGCTTCTTTGTTTTCAGCCGAAACTTCATGATATAACAGTTTTAAATGAAAGTGACATTTCAATTTTGGTGCCGAGTACTTTATGCAAGTAAAAACAGTCCTAGGTGGATGCCAATGAGTTCCACTCCTTCCGGTGACTTGTCAGCTTGTACACTTCTGAACATGGAAAAAAATGAAAACAAAATCTGTTATGTCTTCTGTCATCAGGCAAATCTCTTAAAACTTTGGCTCAATCCTCGATCCGATGACAATTTTGTTGGCGGCCACATTCGAAGAGATTAACGGGTTATATTCAATAATTGATTAAATGATTAAAATAATTGGATCAAAATAATGGTAATTTTTTTTTTTTTTATTTGATGACAGAAATATTGCAAGTGCAATAGATTTTCTTACGCGGTGCAAGGAGTCGAGTCGAAGACGAGAAACAGGCTGTTCCAAAGAAACTGAGGAAAATGAACCATTTTGAAGCAAAAGAGCAAGCGTGTCTGAGTAACAATCGGCAATAGCTACCGGTTCGAAGGTAAGCAAATTTAAAAAAAAAAAATCAACAAAGGCAAGCCGAAAAGTTGATTTTATTTTCTAGAGTGATCGAGACGGGAAGGTCACAAGGACTTTGGTGAAGCTTGGAGAGGGGGCTGATTAGCCTACGAGAGCAGACGCCTTTTTCATATTTTTCATAATACGAGTTGTTTGTAATTATTTTTTACCTTTTTTTTTACTGAAGTTTCAGCCGAAACATTAGGATTTTTATGTCACGTTGTTAGGGCTTCTTATTTTGATTGTAATGTGAGAAACAAAAACATCGAAGTAGCCTGCGTGGCAGGCCGTTGGAAGTAGTGGGCGAAAGAGATAACGGGCGCGCACGAACGAGACACTCGCGTGTCTCCTTCTCGCGTGCGCATTTTTTCTTGTGCCCGGCTACTTCCAAAAGCCTGCTACGCAGGCTAGCATCGAAGCAGCTGGTGACCCTGTAGTGAGAACGCTCGCCTTAGCTCTGGTTATGGTCTGGTTATGGTCAATAGCGACGCTACGCGTGGTCGCGCGAGGCCAGGAGGTTCTTACTCTTATGTCGAGAGGTTTTCTTTTACCCGCCAGGATCTCTTCGAACCAACATCTCGGAAAATGTTTCGATTCGATCACTGAGAATCTTAGACGTGGATGTGCTTCGAAGAAACATTAACATTACATTACAGTAGTGCACCTCCGTAGGTCTTTTTGCCACGGACAGGAAATAAATGAATACACATACATCACCTCTATTTGTCCTCAGATTTACAAAAAGAAAATCGGGTCAACGTGTTCTTTGCGTCTGAGATTGCAATCCTCGCTTACTGCTTTTTTTTTTTCTTTTTGATGTGTTTTAATATTTGTTTGTTTGCTTGCTTTATTAATTTTCCTTCATTAATTCATTTAAATTGTCCTCTTTCAATGGCCTAGAGGTGTTAATTGTAGAAGACGGTGCTGAAACATAGTTTATTTTATTTCATTTTATTCTTTGATTTTCAAGTTGCATTTTATTTTTTTACGGAAGCGGTAAGGCGGCGTAGGACATGGCAATTAAAGAAAATGCCTTTGGTTTATTCTCTATGTACCTACATCCCTTCATCAAATGTTTCGTTTTCTTGAAGACATTAAACTTGCGTCTTGAGGAAATCGACAACAATCGAAGTGCTCAACGACCTCAACTGATTTTCTGTCCGGACTTAGCATACACGGGCAATTCTTCGGGTTTTTTAATTTATTTTTCCCTCTTCTTCTACTACTTCTTTTTTTTTGTTTTTTATCTTTCTCTGTGACTGAATTGTTATTAGTACTGGCTACAGTTGAACCTCTCTACAAAGGCCACCTTGGGAACAGAAGAAACTGGCCGTTGTAGAGAGGTTTTAAACAAGAGTCAATGTATGGATTGTTTTGTCCGCTGGGACGAAAAAAATGGTCGTTGTCGGAGGGTTTCAGTGGGATTAACCGATAGGCGTAAAACGGCCCAAAATTTAGTCGATAGCCATAAAAATTGAAAAATTTTAACCGTTAGCCGTAAATAGGGTAAAAAGAGTTAACCGTAAAAAAATTTTGCTCCTTAGATTTGATAATTTCAGGAACGTGCTAAACTCACTTATAAGGGTTGTGTTTCTTATTTCGCTGCTACTTTGACTCTTTACGTTCCCGTTTCTGCCAGTTTTGCTTTTCACGAAGATTCTCTTCAAATAAACTGTTATGTCTTTTATTTGGAATGGTCCTTTTCATGGCTCACAAAAAATTTTAGTTGACTGACAATAGTTTAACCTTTTGTTTCTATTTTAAACAAAGAGTTCATGTCCTTTTAAGAGAATGAGAAAACTGCGGCAAAGATCTTCAAAGCCGCGTACTTCTCAGCTTGGCTCCGACACTTGTAAATGTGAGGGTTACAGAAATGTTCGAGTCTCAATCTGTATGCTTGTTCTTTTTTAGTTCATGTTGCATGTACAATCTGTTCTTCAGTGGGGTAAAGACCCTATCGTGGTAGTAAAAGGAGAAGAGAGCAGCAAATACAAAGCGACGCGAAGGACGAATCAGTAGCCCCTGAAGAAAAGGAAATCACGCCAAGATGCAAAAGATGACAAACTTTTTCATAGTTAACATTTCTACGCGCGAAATCATGATATTAGAAGTGGAATACTCTAAAAGCATGATTTATGAAATGTTAAAAATTTTCAGAAGAATAACTTATTTAATCCCGAGATGATCCTAAGACATCTATTTTGCGTTAAAGATACAAAAAAAGACAGTTTTATTAATATTTAACTCTTTGAAACAAAGAAATTAATTTTTAACTTTATAGTTAACCGTAACTGAAAAAAATTAACCGATAGCCGTAAAAGAGCCAAAATTTTAGCCGATCCGTAAATGCCACCACCCCATTGCGACCCTCTTGTCGGAGAGGTGGCCGTTACCGAAGTGACCGGTACTACAGTTAACAGATCTAAGATATCAGATCTTATCTACCGTATTTATTCGATTAACCGCCTTGGGTGCTTATTAAATTTTTTGACCTTGAGAGGTGGGCGCTCATTCGAGGCTGGGCGCTTATTAAATTTTCACCATTCTCAGCAAGTGTAATAGTATATTTTGCAAGAAAACAGTAAATGCTAATTACAAAAAGCGAAGATGCAACAAAGCAAGGTTTCTGTAAAATACTCTGAAGAAAACGCTGTCTTCGGGAGGGACTCTTATAATCTCTTATTGGAGTTTTTGTGGGAGGGAGTGGGCTGGGGTGGGCGCTTATTCGAGGCTGGGCGCTTATTAACTTTTTCTGCCTCTAGGATGGGCGCTTACTCGAGGCGGGCGCTAATTCGAGGTTGGTCGCTTAATCGAATAAATACGGTATATCAAATATTTTTCTAACCAATGTTTTTAAAACCCCTTACGTTTTAAAAAGCCACTTCAGTAGCAAGTGCCGCTAAATGTCTTCGTACGGAGACCCACCCCTCCGAATCAACTCCATTTTTTAAGGTATCCACTCAAGGTCATGATGATTCCACTCGACGCACGTCAGTTTATATAATTTACAAATCCGCCTAGGATTTTACGAATGTTCTTAATCACTTAGAATCAACTATAGACTTATACTAATCCACTTAAAGCAACATACAGATAATCCACTCTCTCTCTCTCTTGATGTGTGTGTTTGAAAAAAAATTTCTCTTCATCCGTTAAGAATCAACACATCATTTCACAACTCCACTCCAAGAGTAGTAAAAAGTGGAGGATCTGCTAATCTTACAGTAATCTTAACGGCTATGTTCTTCAAATCTACAATACTGAGTGGACTTCACGGTGCACTTCCTATTATTTTGATCTTAACCAATAAAAATGTTGCATTAATCTATATTCAGTCACAATTTGTCAACCACAAAAAAAAAAAAACAGGGATTGTGTACCGTCAGGGAGTTCCCAACATAAACTTCAGCTCCATTGTTTTTACCTTCATGTTAGCCGTCTTTCATAGTCATTCTCCTCTACTAATTATAGCTTCACCTTATTAATCACAAATTCATTCCATGTTTATACGAGTCTACCCTAACAGGGTACTTCCTTAGCTTGCAACTTACCAGTGTTGATCATTCCAGAACTTCCTGCGGTGGTTTTAGAGTAGAGGCATATGCTATGCCGTACCTAGACACAGTTACGATGACCGGATAACGAACGGTCTCGTGTGAGTGAAAGCTCTGTGAGTTAACCAAGTTATCAGATAAATACACATTATGCTACCTTCCAGGGCAAATTCTTGTCAAGATGGTCATCTTAGCTGAAGGGTTTGAACAGTGATTATGTACGTGTGCTTATTGGAAGTCATGTTAACGTGGGAGGGACAGTCTCTTACAAAACCCTAATCCCATCAATAAGAGATAACCTGACTCACAGTCAAGTTATTTTCAGGTCATCGCCTTTTAAGAGTCGAAAACTAAAGGCCGTTGACGCAGACAAGACCTTGGCTTCTGACCGGAGCGGTATGATAAACATTTTCTCAATGATAGCTACTAACTAAGGCGACCTACCTCCGAGATCCTGAACTCTTTTGAAAAAGACTTTGAACGCATAACTGTAAACGATCAGAGGACCAAATGTGTCATGCCATCAACCCCACATAAAAGACGTGACGAAATTCAGACACGTGTTTTTACAATGTATTGAAATTAGGGACGGACCATTAGAAAACTTATGGGGGGGGGGCGGGCGAAGTACAAAAAAAAAAATTCGCGCAAGGGATTAAATGAAAAAAAATTCTTGAACGCCAATTA